>JAQFVV010006307.1:3931018-4304563 GCA_028023455.1 Epiperipatus broadwayi | reverse complement strand
GTGTACTTCGTTCAGTTACGTATTGCTTAAGTAAATATTATTGGATTTGTAAAATGTAAAATTATACTCTAAAATTTTATTTTAGAATAGTCTGAACTAATAAAAAGTGCACAATATATATATATATGTATGTAATATACAAATCAATATATATATATATATATCAAAATACAGTACAATTTATATAAATTATATTCTTTTAGAAGTACTTTCGACTATACACTTTGTAGTCTTTATCAACTATATAACGTTGAATAATCAAAACGAGACAACCCTTAACAATACCCATAGTTCAATTCAGATTTCCCACAATTCTGTTATCTTAACATTTGATGACTGGCGATTCATTAACATTTGATGATTTCTTGAAATCAACATAGCCTCTTTTATTTTACGTTTATTATGACAACGTTCAATTTGAATAATTTTCATATTTTTATAATCAAATTTAAATCCATATTGACAAGATTTATTATGATCAAATATAACAGATGATGAAGGTTTATTTACATCTGTTCCATATTGATTCTCTTTTTGAATTCTATTATATAAAAGCATATGTTCTTTTATTCTCTTCTCAAATGTACACTTAGATTCACCAATGTATTGTACGCCGCATCCACATATCAATCTATATATAATAGAATTTTGATTAAACTTTGAATTTTGAATTTTAGAATTATTAAGCAATCTATTTATGTTATTTGTAGAGAAAAAAGCAATATGACACAAACCATTATAAATTTTCCTAATAAACTTGACCTGCTCATCTGATATAAATGGCATTGAAATCCATTTCATTTTGATATTTTTATTTTTAATTTTATTATAGTGTTGATTTCTTTTAAATCCTTTAATAATATTAGCAATTGCATTTTTATAATAACCAATTTTCAACAAGTCATTAACAAATAAATGTACATTTTTAATTTTATCACTAGAATATTTGCATAATTTTTCATTTTGAAATAAGAATGATTTCAATCCAGACAGCTTATGACACATAGGTACATGTGATTCATATGGAATAAAACCTCTAGTTTCAATTGGTTTAATTAACATAAGATAATCCAAACTGTAATCATTAAGAGTAACTTGAATATCCAAGAATTTTATGGAATTGTATTTCTCTTTAGTTATAACCCATTTTATATCCTTAATCTCATTTAATTCATTAAATAAATTGATTATTAATTCTTGTTTTCCACAAATAAAAACATCATCCACATATCTATGATATACTTTAATTTCTTGATATTTCAATTGTTTTAAAATTTTACTTTCATATGTTGATATAACAAAATTACAAATTTGAGCAACAGCAGGAAGACCCATTGGCCAACCAAAATTCATTTTATAATATTCATTATTAAAATTAACATAAATATTTTTATCAATAAACTGCAATACTTTTATAATAAAATTTATAATATCAGACTTTACATTTTTTGAAACAAGAGCATTATAAATAATATTAATTGACTCTATTCTATCTATTGATCCATACATTTCATTTATATCAAAAGTACAAATTGTGTCATGTAAATCTATATTTATATTCTTAATTTTATCTACAAAATCAAACGATGATGAAATAGTATATTCTCCAAAACCTAAAATATCTTGAAGTAATAATTCAATATATCTACATGTTTGATAATAATATGCACCACCAAAATCAACCATCAATCTCAATGGATAATTTTCTTTATGTAGCTTTATATTCGAAAATATCCTAGGGCAAATAGCAGATGATGGATATAAGTTATAATATGTATGACTATCAATAGCTTTATTCTTAGCTTTTTTTAAAATTTCATTTATAAATTTCATGCGAGATGTATCAATATTTATTATTTCACTATTTTGAAATTTAAGCTTTTTCATTTGATCCATAACTTTTTCATTATATTTCGCTCTTGTAAACAAACACATACGAAGGCCCTTGTCCTCCTTTAAACACACTAAGTCATTATTTAATAGGAAACTTTTAAATTTATTAATTTGACTTAACCATTTATCATTCCTATTATATTTAAAGTTTTTATTTTTAACTTCTTTAACAATGTTATTACAAATATTCGCATCACACTTAATCACACTAAATGAATGTTCTATTGCAGAATTCAATTCAAGATTACAATCTTTCCATCTACCACCAACATATTTCGATCTCCGAAATTTAAAATATATTTTTGACTGAAATCCAAATTTATACCATACAAGTTCACATAATTTTGATCATTCATTTTATCCGGAAAATTTTTATGAAACAAATGTTCAATTTTCTTGTTAAATTTATCAACATTTTTTAAATAAAATTTATCAAAAAATTTTTGACAAAAACACTTATAGTTAAACCAATCATCACAATTTTTCATCAAAATAAAATGATTTAAAGCCGTTAAATATTTCCGTTGACGAAATAGCAAACATTTGCATTGCTTAATTATATTCTTTAAAATAATTTCCTTTATATCGTTAGTAATTTTATCTGATAATTTGCAAGATTTGTTTATTTTTACTAAACAGCAATTCGGGAAAACTTCTAAATCACGACAGGCATTTAAAAAGTTTAATCTACATTTTAACGTAATAATCTTTAACGTTACCTTCCGCCATTCTTTTAAAATCCACGTTTTACTTAGAATCTTTAAATCCATTATATATGTAATAAATAAAGTTTGATATCTGTATTCGTTTCACAATATATGTAATATACAAATCAATATATATATATCAAAATACAGTACAATTTATATAAATTATATTCTTTTAGAAGTACTTTCGACTATACACTTTGTAGTCTTTATCAACTATATAACGTTGAATAATCAAAACGAGACAACCCTTAACAATACCCATAGTTCAATTCAGATTTCCCACAATTCTGTTATCTTAACATTTGATGACTGGCGATTCATTAACATTTGACGATTTCTTGAAATCAACATAGCCTCTTTTATTTTACGTTTATTATGACAACGTTCAATTTGAATAATTTTCATATTTTTATAATCAAATTTAAATCCATATTGACAAGATTTATTATGTGAACTTGTCTGGTATAAATTTGGATTTCAATCAAAAATATATTTTAAATTTCGGATCGAAATATGTTGGTGGTAGATGGAAAGATTGTAATCTTGAATTGAATTCTGCAATAGAACATTCATTTAGTGTGATTAAGTGTGATTCGAATATTTGTAATAACATTGTTAAAGAAGTTAAAAATAAAAACTTTAAATATAATAGGAATGATAAATGGTTAAGTCAAATTAATAAATTTAAAAGTTTCC
Source organism: Epiperipatus broadwayi (assembly GCA_028023455.1). NCBI lineage: Eukaryota > Metazoa > Onychophora > Udeonychophora > Euonychophora > Peripatidae > Epiperipatus > Epiperipatus broadwayi. The sequence goes on along the minus strand of JAQFVV010006307.1, from coordinate 4,301,264 downwards.
TATTAAATAATGACTTAGTGTGTTTAAAGGAGGACAAGGGCCTTCATATGTGTTTGTTTACAAGAGCGAAATATAATGAAAAAGTTATGGATCAAATGAAAAAGCTTAAATTTCAAAATAGTGAAATAATAAATATTGATACATCTCGCATGAAATTTATAAATGAAATTTTAAAAAAAGCTAAGAATAAAGCTATTGATAGTCATACATATTATAACTTATATCCATCATCTGCTATTTGCCCTAGGATATTTTCGAATATAAAGCTACATAAAGAAAATTATCCATTGAGATTGATGGTTGATTTTGGTGGTGCATATTATTATCAAACATGTAGATATATTGAATTATTACTTCAAGATATTTTAGGTTTTGGAGAATATACTATTTCATCATCGTTTGATTTTGTAGATAAAATTAAGAATATAAATATAGATTTACATGACACAATTTGTACTTTTGATATAAATGAAATGTATGGATCAATAGATAGAATAGAGTCAATTAATATTATTTATAATGCTCTTGTTTCAAAAAATGTAAAGTCTGATATTATAAATTTTATTATAAAAGTATTGCAGTTTATTGATAAAAATATTTATGTTAATTTTAATAATGAATATTATAAAATGAATTTTGGTTGGCCAATGGGTCTTCCTGCTGTTGCTCAAATTTGTAATTTTGTTATATCAACATATGAAAGTAAAATTTTAAAACAATTGAAATATCAAGAAATTAAAGTATATCATAGATATGTGGATGATGTTTTTATTTGTGGAAAACAAGAATTAATAATCAATTTATTTAATGAATTAAATGAGATTAAGGATATAAAATGGGTTATAACTAAAGAGAAATACAATTCCATAAAATTCTTGGATATTCAAGTTACTCTTAATGATTACAGTTTGGATTATCTTATGTTAATTAAACCAATTGAAACTAGAGGTTTTATTCCATATGAATCACATGTACCTATGTGTCATAAGCTGTCTGGATTGAAATCATTCTTATTTCGAAATGAAAAATTATGCAAATATTCTAGTGATAAAATTAAAAATGTACATTTATTTGTTAATGACTTGTTGAAAATTGGTTATTATAAAAATGCTATTGCTAATATTATTAAAGGATTTAAAAGAAATCAACACTATAATAAAATTAAAAATAAAAATATCAAAATGAAATGGATTTCAATGCCATTTATATCAGATGAGCAGGTCAAGTTTATTAGGAAAATTTATAATGGTTTGTGTCATATTGCTTTTTTCTCTACAAATAACATAAATAGATTGCTTAATAATTCTAAAATTCAAAATTCAAAGTTTAATCAAAATTCTATTATATATAGATTGATATGTGGATGCGGCGTACAATACATTGGTGAATCTAAGTGTACATTTGAGAAGAGAATAAAAGAACATATGCTTTTATATAATAGAATTCAAAAAGAGAATCAATATGGAACAGATGTAAATAAATCTTCATCATCTGTTATATTTGATCATAATAAATCTTGTCAATATGGATTTAAATTTGATTATAAAAATATGAAAATTATTCAAATTGAACGTTGTCATAATAAACGTAAAATAAAAGAGGCTATGTTGATTTCAAGAAATCGTCAAATGTTAATGAATCGCCAGTCATCAAATGTTAAGATAACAGAATTGTGGGAAATCTGAATTGAACTATGGGTATTGTTAAGGGTTGTCTCGTTTTGATTATTCAACGTTATATAGTTGATAAAGACTACAAAGTGTATAGTCGAAAGTACTTCTAAAAGAATATAATTTATATAAATTGTACTGTATTTTGATATATATATATTGATTTGTATATTACATATATTGTGAAACGAATACAGATATCAAACTTTATTTATTATATATATATATATATATATATATATATATATATATATATATATAGATAGTCTTTTTTTTGTATATATATAATATATATATATATAAACAAAAAAAAGACTTATAAATCCAATAAATAATATTATATTTCAACCAGAGGACTGGTTTTCATCAGAAAGAAAAAAAAATACACAGTAAAATGGCGATAATCAAAAATTACAGATTTTGTAAAAGATTAAAAATTTAACAAAACCCCCCTGATTGGTCACAAAATCTAACACAGAGTATCTACCCAATCAATGACAAAATTCAAACAAAAAAAACTACATTCCCTCCTAATCAAGCTTAAATTCTATTTAAATTAAAATATAAAAATAAAAATCCAAAATTAAAAATTAAAATATACATATGTGCATACATAGAAAAATTAAACTATGCTCACATACAAAAAATATCTGTGCTCACATTAATATTCATTAAAAACTAAAATACTTATACATTTTAATCAAAAATTATAGTTAGTGCAAAGTATAATAATTTATAACTAATTATTTATGTATAAACCAATTAAACACAGATATTAAACATCCATGTAACCAATCTTTACATAAAAAACCTCATATAAGAAAATTTTCACATAAAAAACACACACATATAGAAATCATTTAGGAGACCAGGTAACCCAGAGATGTAATAGTTCCAGTGTTCAAATTCAATCCATGTGGTTCTAAGGTCTTGAATTTAAAAATAAAAAACTCTCCTTTTGTTTCCTCTCCCTTGTAGAAGAAAAATTTTCCTGAAGAATCACTACTTTTAAATCATCAATTGAATGATTTGGTAAGTTAAAATGTTTTGAAACCAGTCTATCTTTATTCTTATGCAAAATGTCAAATCTATGAGTAGTCACTCTGACATGTAAACTATTTTCTGACTCACCTATATACTGGTTTAAACATCTACTACACTCTATCAAATATATCAAATTAACACTTTTACATGTAACATAATTAGGACCGATATTGGCAAAACATTTTAACATATTACAGTCGACAGATTATTTAAAATTTATTTTTTCTGATCCACCTAAGGCTGTATATCGAAAACCTAGATCACTTAGAGATATACTTGTCAAAACAAATTTTATTAGTAGTTCTGTACAGGAAAAAGGATGTTCTCCATGTAAAGATAAAATGTTTTACATGTAAACATATTGTTGTGCCAAAAGTGGTCTTTAGTACTAAGAATTGTAATTTCAAATGGTATATTCCTAATTATGTTACATGCAAAAGTGTTAATTTGATATATTTGATAGAGTGTAATAGATGTTTAAACCAGTATATAGGTGAGTCAGCAAATAGTTTACATGTCAGAATGACTAATCATAGATTTGACATTTTGCATAAGAATAAAGATAGACTGGTTTCAAAACATTTTAACTTACCGAATCATTCAATTGATGATTTAAAAGTAGTGATTCTTCAGGAAGGTTTTTCTTCTACAAGGGAGAGGAAACAAAAGGAGATTTTTTTTATTTTTAAATTCAAGACCTTAGAACCACATGGATTGAATTTGAACACTGGAACTATTACATCTCTGGGTTACCTGGTCTCCTAAATGATTTCTATATGTGTGTGTTTTTTATGTGAAAATTTTCTTATATGAGGTTTTTTATGTAAAGATTGGTTACATGGATGTTTAATATCTGTGTTTAATTGGTTTATAGATAAATAATTAGTTATAAATTATTGTACTTTGAACTAACTATAATTTTTGATTAAAATGTATAAGTATTTTAGTTTTTAATGAATATTAATGTGAGCACAGCTATTTTTTGTATGTAAGCATAGTTTACTTTCTCTATGTATGCACATATGTATATTTTAATTTTTAATTTTGGATTTTTGTTTTTATATTTTAATTTAAATAGAATTTAAGCTTGATTAGGAGGGAATGCAGTTTTTTTTAATTTTTTTTTGTTTGAATTTTGTCATTGATTGGGTAGATATTCTGTGTTAGATTTTGTGACCAATCAGGGGGGTTTTGTTAAATTTTTAATCTTTTACCAAATCTGTAATTTTTGATTATCGCCATTTTACTGTGTATTTTTTTTCTTTCTGATGAAAACCAGTCCTCTGGTTGAAATATAATATTATTTATTGGATTTATAAGTCTTTTTTTTTGTTTTTATATGTATTTCCTTTGGTTAGTTTGTTATATATATATATATATATATATATATATATATATATATATATATATAAATTTAACCATGTGGGTTGGATATATGTTTTAAATATTAAATTTATTTTGTATAAGATTATAATAAATAAATTTCTTATCTGAAGTATCATAATAAAAATCTTAAATTATATGTTTCAATAATATGAGATGAAGTAAATCTGTTAGTCTATTTAGTTATCAGTTATTTAAAAGTTATCTTAGTTTGTTTAATATTTAATTGAAAGAATGACATTATTATTTTTTAAACTAAAAAAGTGTTAATCTAAAGCTTAATATGTTTCATAAAGCAAGTTTATGCTATCTGAAATGGTAAACTTTGCTAGGATTTTTATTTGTTAATTTCAAAATAAAGTTTTAAAATAATATCTATGATTTATTATCAATTTATAAGTAGTTATTTAAATCCAGAGTTTAAAAATAGTAAAAATAACTGTTTGAGATTTGTGTTAGTTTTAAGTTTGTTTTAAATATTAATCAGTAAGTAATTTATGTAAAATGAGTAAAAATGTTATATTTATTGTACATGTGTCTATGTGAATATTTAATGTGAGCAGATGAAATATTGAATGTTGAAAAGATTTATTAAAAAATAAAAGTATTTTAAGTGTGAGTACATTCAATTACTTTTTAATTATTAAAAAAAACGCTTTTAAATAATACAAGGGAAAGCATAAAAAAGACATATTTCAATAAAAAGAATTTGTAATCAGAAGGGACATAACATTGATACAGTATGTACTCTTTGTAGAAGATTTGACGAGTCCATTGAACACATACTCTATCAATGTGAATGGTGGACTCAGTTATAGAATATTGCCCAACATGTCTACTTTAATGATGCAATCAAAAGTGGAAATTTTGGCTCCATCTGCCTGGCCACTTTCATAAATTTTATCACATGGAAGATTAGATGTAAGGTATTATTTGATAGAGAATTGGCTGGTCCTATTGAAGACATTTTCTTAAAGTTATTATATAAAGCTATAATTATAAATTTTATTAAACGCTCACTATTATTTCAGTAATAGTTTTAACAAGGCTGTAAACTTTAGCAATGAGCGTCTGAAAAAATCGTCACTAGGGACCGCTGTAGGTCTTTAAAACACATGCTTACGCTATGAAGAAAAGCTGCCTAGTCATGCTGAGCAAACATGGAGTCAATTACATATTTAGCAATAGTCATGTATATTATTTATTCATGACACTTAAAATTTACATACCATGGGATTTATATGCCAAATTAGATCACCCCTGATAAGTAACATAACATAAATTTTACTTTTAATCCTGTACTCATCATCTAATTTAATATCTAATTAGTCTTTAATGTATCAGACATGATTGTAAACATGAACTTTATATTACCATGTATATTTTACTTTTTGTGCAAATAAAGATTATTTTTTAAAAAAAAAAAATTTAATCTGAAAATAAATAAATAATTTTTATTAATATTAATTCTTCGAGTGTCAACCCAATTCACAAATTTTTTGAAAAGACTCTGGTGATGAATATGTTTATTATGATACCTTGTTTAATTTTTTTGTGTGCAATTAAATCTTTTTTAAATATATTACAAAATTCATTTATAGACTACATTATAAATGTTTACACCTTCTAATAAATTAAAATTCTAAACAGAAAAAATGCATATTTAAAAATTGTGAAATAACGTAACTAACTGAAGATCGAATCAATAACAAAAGAAAGCATTGTTAATGGCTTCATGATATTTATTCAAAAAAGTTAAAAGGACAAAATATTAGTTATTAAAATTTTATCTTATTAAAAAATGATATACATATTTAGAATTAGTTATCATGAAAGAAAGTAAAAAAAACTTTAAAAGTTAATAAATTATTAGTGGTATTTTCCAGTTTCTGTAATGTCTTTTGTATACTTTGTAAGAGTTGTCTTTTTAAAAAAATAAAATATTTGCAAAAACAAACCCCTTTAGTGTTGTAATTTTTTTCATTTAATAGTAAGTTTTTTTTACAAAAAATATCAAATCATAACCATTAACAGTTACTGAAAATCATATTTTTAATAGTGTTTAGCCAGGAGAGAAATTAATCTAAAGCATCATCCAATCACAAATTGAATTGTTGCAGTCTGTCACACATCATAATTTAACTTATACAATACTTTAAAACAATATAAAAAAGTAGAAATTGTAGCACCATCATGCCACCTAAAATGTCATATATGATAGCAATATCACAGCTTACTAAAAGTTAAATAAATCATTTATTGTAGTAATTGAACTGGAATTAAAAAGTTCATTTGCTGTCTAGGCGAGCACATGACCATCTGGATTAATAGGCTTAAAGGTCCGATCAATGAACATGAATATCTGGAGAAGATTGGTTTAAAATCCTGAAAATGCAGTAAAATTCCTGATGTGCATGAGTGTATAAAACGTATACCCTAATATATAAAGAAAATTTTATGATTACATTATTAAAATGTAACTTCATTTTAATTTGAATAAACTGGTTTTAATTAATAATTTATTATTTAAAAAGTCAACTTATAAATGTGCAATTTATATTTCATCATTATTATGCCTAAATAAAAAAAAATCTATAAGTTATCCAGCACATTATTTCACCTAAAAGCATATGCCCATTGATTTATCAAACAATATTTTTAAAATAATGCTAAAAAATTTTAATATGTTTCAAAAGAAACCAAAGGAAACAGAATTCATCTAAAAAAAAGTATGTTATTTCATTTTTATATAAATATTAATAAAATTCTGAACTTTTATTATAAGTCTATCTGAAGCAAGTTTGAACTAATATTCAATTAGTTATTACTATTAATTATTGTTACAAAAATAGATATTATACTTATATTAAGATAAAATATAAAATAATGAACTTTTATAAAGGCATCAAGTCTATAAAAAGAAGCAACAATAATTATTGAGAATTATCTTATAGTTTTATAATAAAAAAATCAATTTATAAAAATCAATTCTTATATTAACATACGAAAAAGATTATATCAAGATTGTTTTATACTAAATAATATACTTACAAATTTGTAGTTTGCTTATTTATTTATTTGAATATTCTTTTTTTCTATGTTACTGATAGATTTATACATGTTCATACTTATAAAAGAAATATAATTTAAATTTGCAATGTTCTAATTAATGTCACTTAAAAAGTAGGCTTATTATAATAATAAAACCTTATAAAGAGTGATTTATAATTAAAATTATCGTTCTGTTTATTACTCCTCTAATTTCAATTGCCTGTAAAAATATATTTTGAAAGAAACTGTTGCTATTAGAATTTTCTGCTGTCGGCTTTCATGATTATTTTAAAGTTGTTAAATTTCATTGAAAAATTTTTTTTTTCATATGTCATAGTATCTGCCGGGGCGAACCCTCAACCGTGTGCAACCAACTACTTGCTTGCAAGGCGACTGTGTTGACTCCCGGCTAACAACGCTTGACATTTTTATTATTATTATAAATTCTCATCTTTGTATCTGCTTATCTTAACAAAGGATGGTGATGTGTGCTTATATTTCTCCAAGAAAGATTGGAATTGTTGATGTGTGCTTATATTTCTCCAAGAAAAAATGAAATTATCTGTGTGTGTATATATATATATATATATATATATATATATATATATATATATATATATATATATATATATATATATATATATAACAAACTAACCAAGAGGAAATACATATAAAAACAAAAAAAGACTTATAAATCCAATAAATAATATTATATTTCAACCAGAGGACTGGTTTTCATCAGAAAGAAAAAAAATACACAGTAAAATGGCGATAATCAAAAATTACAGATTTGGTAAAAGATTAAAAATTTAACATTACCCTCTGATTGGTCACAAAATCTAACACAGAATATCTACCCAATCAATGACAAAATTCAAACAAACAAAAAAAAAAAAAACTATATTCCCTCCTAATCAAGCTTAAATTCTATTTAAATTAAAATAAATATAAAAATAAAAAATCCAAAATTAAAAATTAAAATATACATATGTGCATACATAGAAAAATTAGACTATGCTCACATACAAAAAATGGCTGTGCTCACATTAATATTCATTAAAAACTAAAATACTTATACATTTTAATCAAAAATTATAGTTAGTGCAAAGTACAATAATTTATAATAACTAATTATTTATCTATAAACCAATTAAACACAGATATTAAACATCCATATAACCAATCTTTCCATAAAAAACCTCATATAAGAAAATTTTCACATAAAAAACTCACATATAGAAATCATTTAGGAGACCAGGTAACCCAGAGATGTAATAAATTTTTTTATGAGCCTATTTCACTAACCACTATTAATTCATTATTCAAGGGTATACTTTTTAGTTTAAAAGATATGAGAGCTAGGGGTCTTATAAATAATAATGTATATAACTTTTTAGTACCAACCAAAATTCATTCTAGTAGTTTTTATATTTTGCCAAAGATTCATAAACCTGGTTGTCCAGGCAGACCTATTGTAGCTAGTATTGGTAGTCCTACAGAAAATATTTCAGCATATGTTGATAATATTATTAAATTTATTCCACCATCATTTAATTCTTTTGTTAAAGATACTACTCATTTTCTTTGTGTGTTAGAAAATATTAAATCTGAATTACCAGTTGATTGTTTTTTGGTTACTTTGGATATTGTATCATTATACACAAATATACTTCATGATGATGGAGTTGAGGCTATTAAATGTGCTTTACAAGATAGAGAGTATGATCATGGTCTTATTACTACTATGGTTGAATTAATATATTTGGTTTTAAGAAATAATTTTTTTACTTTTGATTCTAGATACTATTTACAGAAACAAGGTACTGCAATGGGTACAAAGATGGCACCAAGTTATGCAAATATTTTTATGTCAAAACTAGAGTCCTCTATACCTGATAATGCTAAGCTGAAATCTCACACTTGGCTTAGATATATAGATGACATTTTCATGATATGGCCACATAGTGAAGTTGAACTTCATAATTTTTTAATTTATTTAAATAATTTTAATAAACATATTAATTTCACAATGAATTTTTCAAAATCAATTGCTCATTTTCTTGATGTTGAAGTTATTTACACTAATAGAGTTTTTACTACTATTGTATATAGGAAACCAACTGATAATAACCACTATCTACATTTTTATAGTAACCATCCTAAACATTTAAAGGCTAATATTCCTTATAGTCAATTTTTAAGGATGAAGAGATTTGTAATGATGAGAAATTTATTCAACAAAATAATAGTATTTTATATAATAGATTGCTCAATATGAGGTATCCTAAGACATTGTTGGATAATGCAGTAAGGAGATCTTCTTTAATTGATAGAAATAAACTTCTTTTATCTGAAAAAGAGTAAAAAACAATTAGATGTTCCACCATTGGTTCTTATTTTTAGTAGAGATTTACCTAATATTAACCGGATATTGGTGAAACATTTTAACATATTACAGTCCACAGATTATTTAAAATCTATTTTTTCTGGTCCACCTAAGGTTGTATATCAAAAACATAGATCACTTAAAGATATACTTGTCAAAACAAATTTTATTAGTAGTTCTGTACAGGAAAAAGGATGTTCTCCATATGAGGATAAAAGATGTTTTACATGTAAACATATTGTTGTGACAGAAGTGGTCTTTAGTACTAAGAATTGTAATTTTAAATGGTATATTCCTAATTATGTTACATGTAAAAGTGTTAATTTGATAGAGTGTAGTAGATGTTTAAACCAGTAGTAGATGTTTAAGCCGTAAATAGGATAAATTTCATGATAAGATCCGGGTTAGATTTATGGATTAATTGTACTATTTCAGAGTTTTTTAAATGGTTATTTTAAATTATAAAAATGAGTGTATCCAGAGGTATAACAACCTTTTATATATTTATGAAAAAGTATTTATGAATAAAAGTAGTATGAATATTAATATGTGTATAAGAATTTTAAATAATTTATAAATAGAGTGTTGTCACCATCATGCAATAATAATTTTGTCAGTATAAATATAATTTTAAGCTGAGTGAATGAATTATATACGTTTTGTATGTACATGCAAGATGGAAATTATTCATATATTTATTATCATTATTATTAACTCCATATCTTTATTATAAGTAATATCAAAGTGGATATTATAGTACTTTTATATGTATTTAGACTCACAATGAAAGAAAGTGTGGCTCATTCATTGGCTGCATATAGTAGCAGATGCTCATTTGTAATTTTGCTACTTCATATTGTCCACTATGTCTAAAATTTCAATATTAGAGTACATTTTCATGTATATACACAGGCATGTTCATCTTTTCAATTCTAATAATTTACCTGGAAAATTTTAAATTTTAAAGTTAAGGAAGGGATGATGTAAGTTATGTGCTAATAATCTTTGAATAATTTAGTTAAGGCAAGTAAAATAATTGATGTATAATATTATGTTGGTATTTGTAAGAAAACAGTGAACTAAAAATCATTATAAGATTGTATGGCAGGGAGAACTGGCCATAATAAGTACTGATTTAATAAGTCTTATAAATAATAATTAAGGTAAATTTTAAAAGTAATGGTTTAATAGTTAATTGAATATCATTATTCAATAATAATAATTGTATTTAGTAGCTATTTTTAAAAATCCTTTAATTAAAAGTAATAATGTGGGAGAAAAGTGTATATTTGATTATATAGTATTAAAATAATTATATTAAAATTGTGCTATAATATTGATTTATGTAATATTTTATAAATTAAATTATTTGTTTTAGTTTTTTTTTTAAATATTAGCATCTCATTTAGTTTTATAAATCACATGACATGTAATATGCACACCTGTGTTGAAAATAAAATGATGTCATCTGTTATAAATATTAGATTAAGTTTTAAAAATAAATATAATAGATGAAATTAGATTTATGTTTTTTGTTTAAAGTAAATATGTTTTGTTTAAAATAAGGGTAGAAATAATAATAAATATTGAAATGTGATTTCTAAAAGTTATTTTAAAGTATTTATTAAGTGTAAATAAAATATAAAAATTAATTAAGAATTGAATAATATAATAAAAATAAATATTTAATAAATTATTATTAGTTTTAGCTTTAAGCAGCATCCTGTATCCAGGGTCCTTGGGAAAAAGCATTCTTTAATTGTCCAATCAGAGGTCGATTATGCTAAAGTATTTAAGAGCTGAACCATATTTGCAGACTATTATTATAATTTTTGCTATAGTTGTAACTGTCATTGCAACTTTAGTTAATTAAGTATATTATAATAGTCAATTTTATAATTTTTAATTTGGAAAAAAAAGGGTATTAACTCATTATTATTAGATCATGGGAGATAGAAATGTGCTGCTAAAAATTAAATAATTCCTTACTTGCTGTTCTGTTTTTGTTCAATTTGTCATTAACTTAAACATGGAGAAGTCATCACTGAATATAAAAAGATTGATGGAAATATTCAAGTATTATTATCGTATAAAGTGTATAATTTTGCCTGTGCTGATAAGTCATATTAATTTACAACTGAATTTCATAAAAAGAACGTCACAGAGAAAATATAAAAAAATTTCATCAAAATATAAAGTGAAATGATATAATATATTTTTATGAAGAAAATTTATTTAAAATATGATGAAATAATGCGTTTAAAAAGAAAAAAAACCTTAAAATTTGACCAAACAATTATTTTTGAATGCTGAGATATTTCTTTCCGAAGAAATATTGAAAATATTTTAAAATGGGAATTTTTTTTTTAAAAATAAAAAAATTAAGAGCATTTGCAAATATGACTTATATTATATTTAAAAAAGATTTCAAAGTAGTAATTAAAGTATGCTGGACATACAAAAAGTTTCTGAATTTATTTGTGGAAATAATTTAAGAGATTGGAAAATGTTGGGGGAAGTTTATTGTGTGTATCAGAAGAGATTGAACCTCAGTAAATATGGAAAAGTTACAAGAATTTGAAAAAAATGTCTTGATGAAGAATATTAAAAGTATTTAAATTATATATTTACCTATCAATGAATACTTGAATAATATTAAAATTTTGGAGACAAGAAATATATTAATCATATCAGTTTAGATTTTATAGAATAAAAGTAAATGTACCATATTTAACTTGAACCATCATTTTTGGATTATATGTTGCAATGTTGAGAAATGGAGCATGTATAGTTAGTTATTGGCATCAAAAGTGTGTTATTAATGTTTTACCAGAAGACACTTCCTGTAATGAACTTATTATTGAGGAAAGAACATTTCATCACAAGAAATCTTAATGAAGCTGTTGTAAATATACTTTAAAATTATTTTTACTAAAAAAATTATAGTAATGTTTATTCACAGTATAGGGAAGGAATAGGAGCATAGAACATTAAATTATTTACTAACCTAGTAATTAAAATTTTACTGTAGAGAAAAAAACTCTTTAATAATAATTTAAAAAAAAAAAAAAAACGTAATATATTTTAAAGTGTGATAATTGGAATAAACGATAATAAAATTTTTTATTTAGATTGTGATCCAGAATACATTGGCTAAGTAATTGCCAATAAAATTACTTATGGTAATAATATAAAATATTTATGATTTTATAATGTATTTTATGATTTTGTGTGGATGTATGAATGTGTATATAAAACATGATACCTACACAGAAATTTATTATTTGTTTAGTTATTTAAGAATATGCATACTTTTATTGATATCATAAAGATATTTAATATAATGGAAATATAAATATATGATTCTATTATAACTGAACTGGATGTTTTAGTAGAGTAATTTAAGGTATTAAAAATATGACATTGATTCTGATTGTTTATGCTTAAGTTTGAGAACTATCAAAGAATGAAGTAATCTTGTTTTTATAGTTAGTTAGACTGTTATTCTAAAAATAAATTTATTTGTTATTATAGAAATGTGAAGATGAATTTAGTGATGCAAAGTGATGAATCTTTAGTAATAATATCTTAGTATTAGATTACATAAGATCAAGATAATGTTGTATGTAGGATTTATTTATATGGGAAGAAGAGTATACTATATTGATGATTATACAAGTATAGATAACATAGCCATATCTTGTATATATTCATGGCAGGGTCTATTTTCTATGTGTTAAAGTTTAATGTGCCATAGTGCTGAATAATTAGTCTGGACATTATATTTGGAAGTAGAGGTTATTAGACAAATAAGTCATACCTCATTTCTTGTACACTGTGCCCATGATGGTTAGTTGATAAAGGTGTTATTAAGTTGAAGTTATAGTTTATCCCATATGCCTACTAGTTTATGTGTTATTGAAATTTATTGGATTACATTGTGAAGGATGGTAGGTTAAAATTGGAAATAATAAATAAGTTTGGAAATACAGAATTGTTATTAAAGTGGATAAGATAAGTTTTGTTGTTTAGAGTAAAATAAGTGTAAAAAATTATAAGAACATAATTTCAACAGTGAAAGAATCATACACTTTTTTATATTTAAAAATGATATTTATTTATTTTTTATAAAATAAATATTTGATAATTAAAAAATATTTATAATAATATTACTTAATTATTAAGAATTTTTAAAGGCATACTTCTAATGCATATTTTTATTTACAAGTAAAGGTAATATACTGAATCGTGTTTAATAAATGCAAGTAGTCATAAGTTTTACAAAAGTAACTTTATAACAACACACTAATACATACATTTTATTTAAAGTTTAAAGTAATAATTAGTAAGTAGCTTAGTTTGATGGTATGCTATCAATCAAGATCATCCACATAGTTTTGTATTGAAGAATGACTATACAGAATAATAAGTTTTTTTGTTTTTTTTTAAAAAAAAAAACTAAAAATATTACCTTATATTTTTTTTAAAAACTTAGTGAATTAATAAAATTTAATAACTATAACAAAAAATTATATAATGATATTTTAAAAATAAGAAATATTTTTTTAAGAAAATGTTCTGTATCCTATATTTTAAGTCATTTGATTTGTATTAGAAAAGTATCTGAATATGAATAAATAGAATTGTATCAGAATGTAAATAATGTAAATAATTTTATTGTTAAGTTTGTTAATAAAATTGTTAAATTTGTTTTATAAGTCTTGGTGTTGACTCAATTTCTTCATATCACAATTACACAATCACAGGTAATTATAATGAAGACATAGTATTTGCACATCATAAATAAAATTGTTATTTAAGAGTTATAATATTTTTATTGATATATTTTATTTAAGAAATTTTACTTATTGTATTTTTTTAATGGTCATGGAATAATTACCAAAGATTTACATAGAGTTATCTTAGTAATGATTGCCACATATTTTCAGATTATAATATCATATCATACATGTTTACTTAAGAGTAGAGATAGTATTCTTATACCATTAAGGTGATACCAGTGTGAGATTAACTTAATGTATTCACTCTGCCACTTGTAAACTCACTTCAGAGTCTCATGATTTGATTAGACATTCATTTATTTAATTTTATAAAACAGAACTATATTATTATTTATTAATTAAGCTAATTTTATAATTTAATATTATTAAAAAATATAGTTATTGTTGATTTAGATACATTTTAGATAAACATAGTTATTTACCTGAACTAGATCAAGTGATTATAAGTACATATTTCCTGGAAGTGAGGGTATATGTTATATATATATATATATATATATATATATATATATATATATATATATATATATATATATATATATATATATATATATATATATATATATATAACTTAAATTGTATTATCAGTGTTGAACATAGTTATTTCATCATCATAACATAGGTATTCTTAATGTTATAACTGTCTTATATTGCATAAAATTTGTTGCTATCATTAACCCTGATTTTCAATACTGCTTTAAGTAAAGTGTACAATATCTTCTAGTAGTTTGGATGAAGTCATAGAGGTTAATGTTTTACTTTATGGATACTAGTTGTAAATAAAGACTATATTTGATCCATAAGATAACTATTTGATAATGAATATAACTTATGTGATAAAATTGTGAAACTGGTATTAATAACATACACCAATTTTATAAAGTTGTTAATATATGTAAATATAGTATAGCAGATTAAAAGAAATAATAATTATTACTGTAAATAAATATTTTTTATTATTAATTAAATATATATATTTGTTTCACTGCCATTATGATACCATAGAATTAGCAGATCTAATTATCAGAGAGTCTACTCTAATAAAGATTTCATTAGTAATTATTTTTTAAGAGTGCATTGCAATGGTCACATAATGTTTATACTTTCATTTTGCTTAATAATTATTTAATTATTCTACATTCATTCTCAGAAGATAAATGTTATTATACTCACTTCATTTCAAATGCACTTGTTATGTAGTTGGCATTATAAAAGATACTCGTATTACCTTCTATATTATTTTGATATTACATATTCAAATTTCCATTGGAAAATATAAAATTTCTGTATTGTATAATTGGTAGAAGTGAAATGGTTATATTTAAATAATTGTAAAAAAATTTAAATGCTTTTATTAAATTGCCAAATCTATATTACTTAAGTATTTGAGTATTCCATTATTATATAATTTCATTTCTACTTTCTTAAAAATACTGATTCCAAACTAAATTAAGAGAAGTATTAAATATTCCATGCCTATATTAAATAATAACCATCATATTTTTTGTTAAAAAGTTCAAGTATTACCATTAACAGTTTGTTCCAACTTCATCTTATTCTGAATTTGAATCCTGAGATCAAGATATTTTAAAATGTGAGATATGATAATTTAAACTTGCAAAAAACCTATATTTGAGATAAATATATTAAAAAGAATGTGTATTTGAAATAAATATATTTAAAAAAACTTATATTTGAGATAAAAATATTTTAAAAATTAAAATAAGGTATTTTGAATTATAAAATAATATTACATTTTAATAATTATATTTAGCCATTGTATTGTCTACAAGAGGACTCATATGCTAGTGTTTTAAAAATCCATGTTATATGGTATCTATTCATGTAAGCTTTGGTTTCTAGCCATCACCTATGTAATTTGCAGTTATTGTTTTCCTTGATTACTGTATGGTAACATCTGATGGTATTTTTTCTAATGTAAAAATACAATACATATTAAAATATTTTAACAATTACATCCATGAAAAATTATTAATTTAAAACATCTAACTGGATCATGAAACCGTTTACTATTAATAATGAATGTGTAAAAGGTTGTTATTTTCCCCTTAAACTGTAAACAAATCTTGCAGTATTTTAATCTCTATATAACACCAAGAAATTGCATTTAAAAGAGGTATCATTTGAATGCAGCTAATATTTACAGTTTATAATTTTCATTGATTACTGTCTAAAAGCAACTGATGATAATTTTTCTACTGTGAAAAAAATGTAACACATATTACTATGTATTAAAATAATTTAACAATTACATCATGAAAAACCGTTAACATCACATTTTTACATAAATAAACCAAGAAACAGAAGTTCCACTATTTGTACTTAGTTTTAATAGCACTTACTGAACATTAACAATGTATTGCAAAAGCACATCAACATACTATGGTCTATGGATTATTTAAAGTCTAGTCCCAGTACATTTATAGCTGTACATCACAGACAGGGTTCTTTTAAAGATATACTTATTATAACAAATTCGACTAGTATTTCTGTATCAGAAAAAGATTGTTTTCCATAAAGTGATAAGAGATGTCTTACATATAAATATGTTATTGTTAAAAAAATTGTTAAAAGCACTAGTAATAATTTAAATAATATATTCCTAACTATATCTATTATAAAAGTGCACATTTAATAATTTCTTTAGAGTGTAATAGATGTTTGAAATATGTAGGTGAATCAGCAAGCAGTCTACTTACTAGATTACCAGATTATTCAATTGATGATAGTTGTCATAATACAGAACAATTTTACTTTCACAAGGGAGTGAAAACAGAAAGTTTTTTAATTTTTAAATTCAATGTTGTATATTTACATGGAATGAACTTGAACATAGGCACTATCATCTTTATGTAATTTCCTAATGTATTCTTTTATTACCTTTGTGTGTATATATATATATATATATATACATATATATATATATACACAATATATACACCAATATATCACATATATATATATATATATATATATATATATATATATATATTGGTGTGATGTATAGATGAGAGGATAGATATTAGAAAAGATAAATTAAACTTGGAGAGACTTTCATCTGGCAGCCGATTGTTAATGGTTCAAAATTCTGATAATCCCAATCAACATTTAATTATAAATAATCGTTAAATACATTTTAATTTGTACTCTATGTAATATTTAATTAATGTATATATATATATATAAATTTTATTTGGATTTTATTTATGTTTTAATATAAATGAATTATAATTTTTGTATATACACACATGTTTGTTTTAATTACAGTCTTATATGTGTTTTTTTTTTTATATAAATTTTTGAATTAACTCTAAAAACCTTTATGAGATTTCATAAGAAGATAATGTTTTTTTTTTCAATGAACATTAAAGAAATTGGCCATTGGATGGCGTAAATTTTTTTAACCAATAGGAGTTTTCTTGAATAAGTTGCACACAACTTGTAATTTTTGAACAAGACCATTTTATTATATTTCGTTTTGATGTAAAACCAGTCATCTTACTGAAATATTAAAAATAACACTTTCTCATACAAGTAATTTTGTTTCTTATAATTTTTCTGGATATATTTATTTTCTATAGTTTATATGTAGGCATTGTTTCAATAATCTATCTATCTATCTATCTATCTATCTATCTATCTATCTATCTATCTATCTATCTATCTATCTATCTATCTATCTATCTATCTATCTATCTATCTATCTATCTATCTATCTATCTATCTATCTATCTATCTATCTATCTATCTATCTATCTATCTATCTATCTATCTATCTATCTATCTATCTATCTATCTATCTATCTATCTATCTATCTATCTATCTATCTATCTATCTATCTATCTATCTATCTATCTATCTATCTATCTATCTATCTATCTATCTATCTATCTATATCTATCTATCTATCTATCTATCTATCTATCTATCTATCTATCTATCTATCTATCTATCTATCTATCTATCTATTCATTTTCTCCAAAAGATTTGTATATTCGCAAATTACTAAATGTTCAGTCTAATATAATTCAAAGTTGTAAATAGTTAAAAATGAGAAACTTTTTATTTCCTGAAATATGTAATCTAAATTTATACAAATAATTTATATATTAAAATATTGGGTTCATAAGTAGATCAAGTGCTTATTTATATAAAAATAAATTCTATGCATAAGTAATTTATTCATGGTTTTAAAAAAGTTATTGATGGATGAGTAGGTATAAATTTAATTTAAGCAGTATTGTTATTCTTATGTCTGTAGTGATTAAGAAAATTTCTTTATGAAAAAATAAAATTAAGGTAATTAAAGATTTGCTTTTATTATTGTAAGATTCTATGTAATTAACTTATAAAGATAATTTTTATAAAATTAAAGAAGGGTGGATAATAGGTTATATTATTTCTCTTTTAGAATGTTCAGTTTATATTAATTATATGGAGGAGGAAATTATTATTAAAAAGAATTGTTTATATGTAAAGTTATTTGTCAGATATGTTGATGATTGTTTATTTGTAGTTCAGAATGATAAATTGAAGAAATTTGTAAATGAGTTTAATTGTTTTGAACCTTCTATAAGATATGTCTTAGAAGAAGGGGGTTAGATTTTGGTAAGTTAAAATTTTTAGATCTTTTGGTGATTAGAAATGTAGAGTCTAATTGTTTACTATGCAGTCGTTTTGTTAAAAGTAGAGAATTAAGATCTATAATTTAACCTGATAGCTATCAGTCTGTATCTCATAAAGTAGCTGCTTTAAGGAATTATTGTCATAGGAATAATAAATTAAATAATTCTTGTGGGGTAGTTTGTTTCAGAAATGTCAATTTTATAAAGATTACTTGAGGGTTGGTTATTCTGGTAAATTTGTTAAAAGTATTTTATTTAATAGTAATATTTGTAAGGATGTAAAAGATTGAGAAAAATATGATTTTATTTCTTTGCCATATAAATTGTCTTCTTATAAAATTGTATGTAGGAATAGTAAATTGTTGGGAAATAAAAAAATTGTTTGGAAAAGGGGTGTTACATTGAATAATTTATTAAATAATACAAAGGAAATTTTTGATGAAAGACTATTTCTGGTGTAATATATTTTATCCTTTGTTTTTGGTAAGAAGGCCTATGTAGGTCAGAGTAGTTTGAGTTTAAATGAATGAATAAATGTTCATAAAAGTAGAGTTAAAATATATATCTTAGTTCTGCTTTGTATGTCCATGAAAAAGATATAGGCCACACTATTAATTTTGATGGAGCTAAGATTGTTTTCTTTGAGAGAAATGAAATCAAAAGAAGAATTAAAGAACCTTTATTATTAAAAATTTATTATTCTGAAACAATTAACTTATTTAAGAGTTATTTTAATATTAAGGGTGGATGGGAAGTGATTGGATTTGTGGGTAATGTTTGATATTATATATATATATATATATTGTGTAATTTATATATATATATATATATTGTGTAATTTTTGTAGTTTTTTAAACTTGAGAAGTCTGCTTGTAGCAGTGAAACCTTTGGTTGTGTTTTAATATTGTTTTTTGCTGGTCTGGTTGAATTTTGGATTTGGGGTAATTATATATATATATATATATATATTGTAACGGTATATAAATATGCCGTTACATTAATTTAAAATATAAACTAAGTTCGCAAATAAAAATAAATTTATTAAAAATCTAAAAGCTAAAAAAAAATTAAAGAGTTGTAAACGTATATATATTTATATTCGCACAGATGCAAAACTTTAAAAATATTTTTTTTTTAATAAATAAAAATATTCAACGATCTACTACTACTACTACTACTACTACTACTACCACCACCACCACCACCACCACCATCATCACCACCACCACCACTTCCACTACCACTACCACCACCACCACCACCACTTCCACTACCACTACCACCACCACCATGACCAACACCACCACCACCACTACCACTACCACCACTACCATTAATAATAATAATAATAATAATAATAATAACAACAACAATAATAATAATAATAATAATAATAATAATAATAATAATAATAATAATAATAATAATAATAATAATAATAATAATAATAATAATAATAATAATAATAATAATAATAATAATAATAATAATAATAATAATAATAATAATAATAATAATAATAATAATAATAATAACAATAACAACAACAATAACAACAACAACACAGAAGCACATATTATATATATATTGGATCAATAAATTCTGCTCAGAAGAGATCTTTAAATATTTTTTTACAAAATTTATATCTTCTTAGCCATTTTTGATTATATAATTGCTATCTGACTAATATTAATGGTGAATTTGCATTGTTTAACAAGAAAAAAAAAATAAAATTTTTTACAGTTTTTTTGCTATATTAAATAATGATGACAGTATATATTACGTTACAAAAACAAGGAATAAAATATATTACACCAGTAATAGTCTTCCTATCAAAAATTTCCTTTGTATTATTTAATAAATTATTTAAACTAATACCTTTTATAGGAATAAAAAATAAATAATTCTAGTGGGGTAGCTTTGTATCAGAAAGGCCAATTTTATAAAAGTTAGTTGAGTGTTGTCTACTCTGATAAATTTGTTAAACATATTTTATTTAATACTAATATTTGTAAGGTTGTAAAGGATAATGAAAAATATAATTTTATTTCTTTGCCATTTAAATTGTCTTCTTATAAAATTATATGTAAGAATGGCAATTTGTTTGGAAATAAACAATTTGCTTGGAAAAGGGGTATTACTTTGAATAATTTATTAAATAATATAAAGAAAATTTTTGATAGGAAGACTATTACTGGTGTAGTGTGTTTTATCCCTTGTTTTTGTAAGAAGGTTTACATAGGTCAGAGTAGTTTGAGTTTAAATGAAAAAATAAAGGTTCATAAAAGTAGGGTTAAAAATAAAAATCTTAGTTCTGATTTGTATGTCCATGAAAAAGATACAGGTCACACTATTAATTTTCATGAAGTTAATGTTGTTTTCTTTAAGAAAAATGAAATGAAAAAAAAATTAAAGAATCTTTATTATTGAAAATTTATTCTTCTGAAGCAATTAACTTATTTAAAAGTTATTTTAATATTAAGAATGGATGGGAAGTAAATGTATTTGTGGGTAATGTTTAATATAAATATGGTGTTGTTTTTGTAATTCTTTACACTTGAGAAGTCTGCTTGTAGTAGTGAAACCATTGGGTTTTTTTTTTCTTGACTAGTCTGGTTGAATTTTGGATTTGGGGTAATTTTAATTATTTATTGACTAGTTTAGCTTTATGCTTGCAATGTTTTTTTATATATATATATATATATATATATATATATATATATATATATATATATATATATATATATATATATGTCCACAGATGGCGTTCTACCAAAAACACCGATCAAGCATATGTTTTGTTTACATAAACGTCAGAGTAGTATTCACTATCCCTAACTATAATTCCACTTTCAGATCATGATTTCAAGCTATTTGCTATCATCAGTGAAATACAGGAATAAAGAAACTAGATCTAAACACAAACTCTGAGCGTTTAAGAAACAATTTCTATTCAGCTTGAAAGCGTGAATTTTTTAGACACGTAATGTCTTCAAACTCAGCATAGCAAACCAGATAGCTATATGGGTCTGATCTCAGTTCAGCATCACCACATAGTAGAAGCCTCTGCAATCTATATCATTGCAAGAAAGACTTCAAAGGTACATTTATGAAAAACAAAAATGCAAGTTAAAAAACTTGCTAATGCTTGTATTTATGTCCACAGATGGCGTTCTACCAAAAACACCGATCAAGCGTATGTTTTGTTTACATAAACATCAGAGTAGTATTCACTATTCCTAACTATAATTACACTTTCAGATCATGATTTCAAGCTATTTGCTATCATCAGTGAAAGGCAGGAATAAAGAAACTAGATCTAAACACAAACTCTGAGCGTTTATGAAACAATTTCTATTGCATTTTTGTTTTTCATATATATATATATATATATATATATATATATATATATATATATATATATATATATTAGCTTTAAACGAACTTGGTTAATCTTAAGAAATTCCTGAAATAATTATTAATGTACATTTATTTCCTTGACTAAATTATGGTTTTGTAAACTTTCATTGACATTTAAATAATATAATTTTATGCAAAAAAAAATAAATATTTAGTTTATATTTCTGTGGATAGCAATATATCTATTACAGATTATTAGATATTTTTTGTGATGTGAGTAAAACAAAGACGCATATAATTATTTACTATTTAATAATTTGACAAATTGATAAAACATATTAAATTGAGCCTGTCTGATTAGCATTAATTTGGGCTTTAAAGGCACATTTTGGATATTTGAAAAAATAATGGAGGTCATTTGTTTAACTACATAACCATATATTTTTTTCTAAATTATTATCAAACATTTTCATTTCATTAGAATATGTATATATTTTTCCCTTTCAAATACCCATACCTTTGACTTTAAAACTTACTTTTAGTTTATGGACACAAAATGTAAGGAATTAGACTAAATTAAAAAAAAAATCTTGTCTTTTATAGTATTAAAAAATTCCTGTTATTTATTTTTTTTAAAATATGACTGGTGCATTTTAATAATCAAAATATAAGCAATGTAAATAAAATGTACTAAGTCATTTCTTGAATATTTTACAGATATCATCCAAAACATTTCTGCTTTTATATTTAAACTTAATTACCATTTTTGTATTTCAAAAATATCTCATTAAAATACTATTGTTTACAATTTTCCTATCATTATACCACTAATGAATTTTAAAGCTTTCTTGATATTTCAAACAAAAGAACTATCTCTGGAGGTAAACAATTTTTTAATTAATCTTGCTAAAAATGATCACTTATTGAAATGTTAACTTATTTATCTTGAAGATGAATTTTATCTAAACATAATATTTTAACTATTAAAAATTATTTAGGACATGTATGTTGAGAAATTGTTAATTTAATCATTCACACACATATAATATGCAGCTGAAATATATGCAATATTTTGTTCTACGGCCTAATTGTATACGTTGTACCTCACTTATAAAATGTCAAATATTGTTAATAAACATTGATAAAAATAGAACACATTATTTATTGAAATACAAGTGTACAGTTTTTTCCAATACACCCGTAATGCAGAACCTTTTTTGTATATATAACATGAATATATGCACTAAAATTATAGTAGCTATAAAATAAAAAAGACAATAATAATGTAATCATCAACTATAAATTGAGTAGATACATTTACTTGGATATTTATTATATGTGTGTTTACATATATATATATATTGTGCCCTTTTATATATATATATTTATATATATATATATATATATATATATATATATATATATTAACTAAAAAAAATAAATAATAATAATTAAGTACTGTACTGCATTGTTATTTTGGTAAATAAAATAAATACCAAAATTATGATTTACATCACAATCAAATACACTCTGGGTGATACCTTTTTTATTGAATGTCATTTTTTCAATGGAACTCACTATCTTTAGCAGTTTGATATTTAAGTCCACATCGATTTTATGAAATGATGTTAAATGTTATAAGCTTTTAGCATTATGGTTAGAATATATATTATTATGGAAAATAATGTAAGCTAAACTTAGAAAATATATCAAAGATTAAAAGTATGTCCTTAACAGCATGAGGTAAAGAAACATTACTAATAAGCACTATCACATATGGCTCCAAGACGAAAAAATGGTGCTGTCATTTTATAAAAAAAATTAAATTTATAAAGTGTAATATTTTTTGTTTGTTTGCAATTTTAGGCTTATATTTATTTTGGATAACACATAAGTCAGACAGTGCATTTTGATGTAATGTATATGTTAATTTCACTATATATGAATAAAAATTATTATTATTAAAATTATTTAAACATTACATTTTATTTGTTAATAAAAAAATCTGCTATTTATTTCTTTATATTTTTACTTTCTTCATGCCTTTAATTTTTGCACTCTTACTTTTAATGCTTATTTTTTCTATATCTTTCTCAACCTTTATTATATATATATATATATATATATATAATATAATATAAGGTTGAGAAAGATATACATTATAATATATATATATATATTATAATGGGATGACCTATTTGATAGTCTTAGTTGAGGCACCAAATATAACTGAATGGCATTTAATCATCCCAGTTGATATACCAAATATAATAGAATCGATTATATTTAATGCTTGGAAATCATTAACTTAATGCTTCATAGTTAGGTTTGCAAAATATAACAAAATGGATTATATTTAAAATCTAAGTTGTATTTATGGGGATGATTAAATTCCCTAGAAAGAGGATATGCATTTCACTACAATCGGACTTTGGGTCTTCAGGTAGAATGCTAGAAATGAATCAATGAAATACTAAGTCCATGATTATATCTATCTTTTTTATGCTAGCTCAATAATCTTTAAATAAGTTTTAATATAATTTAGACTAGTTCATCCATCTTTCATCCCTCTTTCAGTCACCATTATGCCACGATATTCAAACTCTTGGAGAATTTGCAATTAGCTCTCTTCAGGGAAAATCCAAAACAAGTTATTATTTATATGCCTTTATATAAGCATTAATTACAATTGATATTCATATGATATTTATAATACTAGCATATATATAATATAATTCAATAATGATTAGACAAAGAGATCAAGTTAATAAATCAATATTTAATAAATAATAAAAAATATAATATAATAGATAATAAAATATTAATAAATAAATACGGATGAATTTTATCATTTTAAAAATATTAATAAATAATATTTTTATTTAATACCCTATGATAAAACTCAATACTATAATAAACTTTCAAAAATTAAAGAAAATAGTTTAAATTAACAAATATATAAAAACAATATCTGGGTTCAAAAATTAATAATTTATGTAACTTATTAATTTATTTACCATTCTTATTTATATGTTTCATAATTACCAATATATAAGTACTATTTGCAATTGTATAACTTATATATTATATGTATTTTTGATAAATAAAGTACATTAAACTTTTACAATATTATGTAGTAAATACAATATAATCCTGTTTAAGATATCTGTCAAATAATAACTATTCTTTATATCCCTCATCTAATTTGATGAATTATGTCAAGCTTTCAATTAATTATATTTAATAATAAATATAATTTTCCTATTAAGATATAATGATGTGATGCCAAATTTGAAATAAAGATAATAATAATAATAAACATATTAAAATAATATAAGCATTATTATAATATATATATAAATAAATAATAAAGAAAACTTATTTATAATAGAGTTGAGAGTAGATATTGAAGTCTATAGTTCATCATCCTAATCAAGATCTTTTACGAAGTATATTATTAATCCATTGGTATAATGATGATTTTATTTATCCTTAAACGATAAACTGTTAATAATATCCAATGATTTGATTAATGTGAAATAAAATAAATATTCTTCGAATGTAGATGTTCTTAATCTTCATTTTTCTATTATCATTAGACGTTCTATATATCCAATATTTCAAAATATTTTAAAATAGCATGCAAGGTTGGTTTCGAAACCTTTACGATACAAAGCTGTTTTACTCAAAACACATTGATTTATCCTATATATATATATATATAATTATCTTAAATTTATATATATCCGAAGAATAATGGAAGTGTTATAACAACGTAGTTTCCAAAAAACTTAAACAGACGTTCTTTTCTTTTATATTGCTATTTCTTTAAGACTTAATAGAAAATTAAAATATTTTCCTTGCAGACTTTTAATCCACAGATTATTTTAATTTGGAAAAGTTAATATTTAAATTCCAATTGTTGAACAGTAGTATTGATAAAAGAAAAAGTTATTTAAAGAGAAATGATTTTCTTTTCTTCTCCTTAATAACAAGAGAACGAATCAATCTGCTTGTGTGTTATTACAAGTTCATGCTTAACTCAACTATCAATTGTTCCATTGACATTAAGATTTAATAATAAAATAAAAAAATATATATAAGTATTTATTCTTAACTTCAAATCTGGCATTTTACTCAAAAGCTTAAGGTATGTATTATTTAAAACTCAAATGTATATATAAATAATATATATATATATATATATATATATATATATATATATATATATATATATATATATATATATATATAATAAAATAGTCAAATAAAAAATATATTTATAAATAATTTCCTAAGAGATAAAACATGTTACACCATTAATAATAACTGTAAGTTACTATTATAATATATATATATATATATATTATTTTTATACTTCTTTTTTACACGATTTGTTAATTGTTTTATAAGTGGGTTTTAAACTATTTTATGACTTTTTAATGGTGGAGGTGTCTTATAATTTAGTGATAATCTCTATTACAATCCATTGCCCTTTTCCTAAAGGCCATTATTGTGAGATTTTTTGTCATCAAATTAAGTACTTGTTTTACATATGATCACAATTTTGTTATTTAAATAGTATAAATATATAGTAAAATGTTAGTCTCATGACATGTTTTGAAAATATATAAAGCTTTTTTAATGATTTTCTATCTCCTTTTATAATTCTTGTAAAACAGTTTACTAATTGTCAGACCTAAGACTGTTTCAGTATTTATATTAATATAAAGTTTTGATTCTTTTATAGTTGAACTTTTTACTTTATTAATAATTTTATTATTTTATTATATATTTTTATTAGTTACAATTTTACTACATTTTATAAAATTGATTACAGGTTTCAATGAACTAACATTAATTTTATTTGATTTTTGAAAATAAATGTGTAGTAGTTATAATGGGCAATTTGTAAACATGATTATAAATGGCAACTAACAATCAGTTTATAATTAGTAAATGGTTTTTATTTACTTATCAATTTCTATTTTTTAATAATTTAATCAAGCTTAGGCAAAGTTGTCAACTGTCACAAGATTAATAACAGTAATTTTGTAATACCTTTTCAGAGTTTCAGTTTTATATCTTTAAAGGTTATTTCTTGGTTTTAAATCACTGACTAATTATCAATATATAAACCATTTTTACTTCATTAACATTTGACAGAATGTTTTATCATAAGTATAAGATTCATTTTATTACTAGTATTTTTTTTAATTTTTTCCTATTTGCTTTTGTCTCTACTTTTATCATTCTCTGTTCTTATTTTTCTTATAATTTCTTATTTTCTACAGTTTACCATATTACTTTCTAACTGGTTTTCTACATTATTTTCCAACTTGTTTTGATATGTTTCATCTCTATATTTTCTTGTTTTTTACTAATTTGTAATATTTTTTGATATTCTTTTCTTCATTTATTTTCTCATTCTTCTTTAGTTTCTTTTCATACTCTTATAATTCTCATCTAAGATACTGCTAACCTTCTTCAATTTTTATGGATTATTTATTATGACTGTTAACACTTCTTGATTTTTTTACTGTGTCATTTTGAACACGTTTTACTTTGTATTTTAAGTTTGTAAACTTTGCATTTTTTATCTGTAATTTTTTTTTTGCTATTTGTTAAAATCAGTCTTTTTTTCCTTCCAGTTTAGTTTTTGTTTTTTATTATCTCCAATTGTTATCACTAATTGTCTTTTATTCTGTCCTTTCTCATTACTTTAATAATTATTTGCAGTTACTTTAGTACTTTTCTTTAATTAATTCAATACCACTTTCTGTATTTTGCTCATTCTTTCTTGCTATTCCATTAAAACATAGATTTTTCAATATTTGGCATACTTTAGTTATTCTTTGAAATTCATGTTTTTATCCATGCACATGTTGCAATTTTTGTTATTAAAAATATTACAAGCTTTTAATACTCTATCTATTTATTATTTATATGAAGACAATGTATTCTCTGTTTTTGGTTGTTATCCTTAATTGTCACATATCATGTTCTTTTTTGTTGATATTTCTTTTGTCTTTTTACTTGTTAAGTGGTTATTTTAAACTGTCACAATATTTTTTATCAAATATCATAGATGGTTGGAATACTACATTTTAATTTCATTAATAGTATGCATATATGGAAATATATTTTATTAATTTTTTTCGTGGTGTGCTAATGAGGCAATTTTAAAATATTTTTATTTTTACTCTAGTGTATCTACTTTATTATAGTTCTTAAAAGTGCTTTATTCCTTTATCATGTTGGGTGTTCATGCCTCTATTCTACCATTACATTAATCCATTATTTTTCACTTATATATAAATATATAATCATTCAAACCATCAATAAAAATAGTTAATAATAGTTATTAAGAAATGACTTTGTCACTAGAATTATATAGTATTCTTCTAACCTCTCCAATAAATATTATTAAAGAACTGAAAAAACATACCCAGGTAATATGTTTTCATTTCATTGACTGATGATAAAAATAAACTCATATTGAATGTGTTAAGATATATTTTCCATGAATGTGTAAGAGTGAGTTTTCATTATGAGAATTTCCTTATTATATTATTCTTTAACTGAACTTTAATTAGATCATAGAGAATATAAAAGTTGGTGTGAGTTGAGTGTAATAACTTTCTATTTTATTGTACTGTTATAAAATGATAGAAAATTTATATAATACAGAAATATTTGTTAATGCTAAAATAGAAATATATTCTTATTTTCTTGTTTTCAAGTCATTCATCTGTAGCCTATTAGTTATTCTCTATCTTTATAAATTATTATCAAGAGAGTTTTTTAACTAACTATTAGTGGTCTTAATTAAATAAAGATAACCTTAGACTGTCTACTTATCAAAATGGAAAGTGAAATTATAACATATAATGAAATAATAACTTAAATCTACATAAATATAATATAATTTTAATAGATCTACAATGTATATCTCAAATGTATATTGATAAAAGTTATTGAATCATACAATTGACTATTTTCATTCTAATGATATCTCAACAAAGGTGTTAATGATCATTTTCATAATTGCATTATTTATTATTAATCTATACTCTTTTTTATTATTCATTAATTTCTTATTATGTTGTTTAGTTTCTAATTATTTTGTTTAATTTAATTTTAATTTATTGCATGGATTATAGTATATGATGATTCATGTATAAATATGTTAGCAATCAACTAACAGTCAAAAATGGTCTTTCACTTAGATCACAATAAAAGATCATGTTCTTATAAATATAACCATAGTTTCAGCATCAACTCATGAGTAGAAATTGTATCATAACACAAAAAAATAATTTGAAGAATCATATTGTTGCATATTCAGCAGTATTGATAAACAATAATTAAAACTGACTGCACCATTTTTACATCAGCTAAATTTTTAAAGAGTTCTACTTTTATAACAAAATAACATTTTGAAATTATTTACTTTTCAATATCCCACTTTAGGTATTGAATGTTTATTGCCTAAGGTAGATGATTTATTAATAAATCATGACACAAGCATTTCTAGATTATCTACATTTTAAAAAGGAAAATATAAATATATCATATTTATGAACTTAAGCATGATTAAATGTTTTATTTAAATGTGAAAAACAGATATGCTGCCTGCAATTCTATTCTTTTTATGGAATGACTAGTGAATATATATTAGTAAAAACCAGTAACTTTTCTGTCATAAAAAAGTAAAGACACAAAAATTATTCTTTGTCACTTAAAATGTTTTTCAAAATATAGATATTGTATTCATCAATTGAAAATTGATTGCCTAAATATCAATAAAATACAATATCTTTTCTTGGACAATAAATCATTATTAATGTTTGAATTAAATTTTATTCTGCATTTAAATGTAATATTATAACAAGCCTTGCTAATTCTGTATGACAATAAGAATATATTCATTAAGTTAAAACATGCTACTTCACTTAAAATATATTCACAACATACATAAAAGTTCAATTGATAATTAATATCCTCGAAAAGTAATTATAAATCTTTATTTAGTAAATTAAAACAAATTTTCTTCTATTTATATTTTACAATGTTATAATAAATAATTGTATACTATTTTCTAAATTAAATAACTATCAGCGAGGAAAATACTAAATTAGTTTTAAACCATATTTAAGCACATGGTTAATTCTTGACAATATATATATATATATATATATATATATATATATAGATATATATTCTCATATATATATATATATATATATATATATATATATGAGAGTCACTACATTTAAAATACATGAAGTATTTTAAAATAAATTACAATATTTTATATCTGAAATGTATCCAGTCACATTATTAGCCCATTAAAATCAAATATTAAAAGTACATGCAGTATTAAAATTTCATAAAATATTCAAATTGAAAAAGTAAAAAATAAATTGCGACATAACTATTTTGAAAAAAAAAATTAGTCATATTCCTATGATTATGTTTTTTCATGAAAGTTCAAAATATTTTGAAAAATAAAATAAATTGAATAAACACAATTTTTGATTGGCCAAGTTTCTATTCTGTTATTTAGCTAATAGGTCAAATCTATTTTCTTGGTATAATTTCAAAACATTTTCCAATATGTTTCAAGCTTCAATCAATTTTAAAAATCGTATTTTAATAAATTGTCTATGAAATTTATTACTTTTTTAATTAAGCAACGGAAAAATATATTATTCTAGATTTGAGTTTTATATAATTGAAATTCAAATACATAATTTTTTATTTAAATAAATTTTTTCGATTATTTGAATAAAATCATTAGGCATGTAATGGCTTGTTATTTAACAAATTCATAAATTAATAACGCATGTTAAATTAAAACAAACTCTTTATCAGTACTTTGAGAATTGATGCATATGTTGATTATTTATTGGAGAATTTGCATACCTTATATATATAGTTAAATTTATTTCATTTAAGCCCACACTTATTGATGACAACTTTCCATTAAAAAAACACCTGAAATTAAATATAGACAACTTACTATTTATAAAAATGTTTTAAAATATGCCATGACAATGGCATATAGTTAACTATAAGATATAATATATATATATATATATATATATATATATATATATTAATGAATGTTTACATGAAAATCTTGAATGTGTGGAGTAATCTTTTTAAATCAAATTAATTAAAAATTATTTAATCTGGAACAATTGTCCAAGGTCAAGAGTCATTCCCAACTGACAGATTGATGCACCCAAAAGGAGGATCCTTTTTTGTATGCATCAGTCTATTAGATTACTTTGAGCCTTGATCTGGGATAGTTGTTCTCAGTTAAATAATTTTTAATTAATTTGAATTAAATGGATTACTCCACACATACAAGATTTTAATATATATATATATATATTGAAGCTGGAAATATAGTACATATTCCTGCTTCACCTAGTGCCAATGTCATCAGTACTAGACTGGGTTTGAATCCAATCTTTATTAACTGACACCCATCTCATAATAGGTGGTAGTATATTTTAATCAATATTATAATCTTTTATATTTCAGTAATCTTATTTTATAATTAAAACTAACCTTTTTATATTAGTTTATTTATTTTATATTTGTAAAAATGTATATTGTGTTTATTTTATCAAATTGAATTGAATCCTAGATATCTATAAAATGTTACAAATATTTCAAATTCTTTATTAAAGTTCATTTTCTTCAATAAATCAGTTGGTAACATTTTATATTTATCTTTTAATCAATGTACACTTGAGAATCAATTATTTAAACAATGTAATATTTTTAAGAAATATTTTGTAAAAGTTTATACCAAATATGTTTGAAAGTTCATTGTACCAATTTTTTTTGAATAAAATCTACATTTTGTTAATCTAAACAATAATGAAATAGATTTTGTTAGTACAATGACTCATAAACTTAATATGCTTGTTGTTGTTGTTGTTTTTTAAGTAGCAAATCAACCCTTGGGGCATGTTCATGCAGAGTTAGGGATTTTCCCTTCAAAGTGGCACCGACCTCACAGAACTGCTGAGAGCAGTTACTATTGGTGGAGGTCAGTGTAGATTTAATCCTTTAGATAAGACCAGAACAAATAAATAGTGGAAAATTTAATTAATTATGATTGTTGAGTTTACTGAAGAGAAGTGATTAATCTATATACAAGACATCATGCCTAAAAGAATGGCTGGCTACAAGATTGACCGTGCTTCCCGGAGCTCTGTCTCACCAGCTCATCAATGCCATCCAGTGCTATCAACATCTAGCCGGAGCCTGTCTGTGTCAAGTAAACCTGCTAATACTCTGACTGTAACTGCTTCTGCCAAGCCGTGAAACATCTTCTAATACGTATATTATTATAATCTCCAATTTGCTGCAAGCCACTGATTTTATTTCACTTGTTTAAATCAATATTAATTTATATATTTTATATATCTGTGTAATGTTTATATGGCTTGGTTTAAAATGTGTCTTTTAATTTTATTCAATTTAAAATATCAATTCTTGTAAAATTTTACATTATTTTGATGCAGCAAATTAAATTAATTTTTGACAGTTTGTTTAGATTATTTGACTTACTGAAATGGCCAACTACAAAATTCAATGAGCTATTAACCTTAAATCCTCCCCCTGTTATTTTTTTTTAAATTTAAAAATCATTACAAGAAGACTTTCTTCATAAATTAATTAATAGAAAGCTAATTTAGTTTTGTACCTCATATATATATATATATATATATATATTTATTTGAATGATTGAAATTATTTTAAAAATATCTTACTATTACCTCCAATTTAAAATAGCCCTGTAATTATTTCTGAAAGAATAAATAATTTTAGTGAATCAATTAAGTAAAATTTATCATAGAATTTTATCAGCATATATTTCATACACATATTTTATTTGTCAGAAAACATTAAAATTATGATTTACAATTTATTATGATATATGTTTAAAATTCACCAAAAGTGAATTTGAAATTTAATAACCAGTTTGTTTATGTTAATTAAAAGACTGATTTATTTTGCAATCTTCAACGATGAGCTACTTATTAATAAATGAAATATTTGGAAGTGTGGAAAGCAATTCATATTTAGTTTTAATTCTTGCCATCCTTTTGTATTGTAAATTATGATCCATTTAGTAAAGGCCTAAGGTTTCTGGGACCTTCTATTATTGCAGGGAGATAATTTAATTAGAAGTAAAGTTATTAACTTTGTTAGTGATACATTATCTGCTATATATGTCTAAGGCATTATGTATTTATAGCTACAACCATTCATTTATTGCTATTCTTGCTTTGCTACAAACCTCTTAGGACCTTCGAAACTTTAACTGACCAGTCTAATCTTTCACACTCCCTCAAAGTAGACATAGTTTATACCAAGGGATCCATTTTCGGGCATTGCCATTTAAAATGTGTACAGAAGTCCAGCACATCAAAAATATTTTATTATTACTCAGAGACATGCTTTGGTTAGAGGGCCAAACATTTCTCTTATCAACCTGTACATATCAGGAATTTCCTTTAGCAAGCCACCCAGAGTTTCATAACAGACCTCATTTATTTTTGTTGCCTTCTTCATCATTTTATATCTTTATTTAACACCTGAAATGCTCTCTGCCGTAGTGGCACGTCCTTCCCAAACAAATTCCGTAATTAATTAAATCTGACTGTATAATTGTCAATTATTTATTTAAGAACTATTTTGCTTCCCACACTCATTATATACAAATGATTTTAAATGTAATAGTACTTTAAATGCATATCTTTCATATCTTGTAATTTATATATATATATATATATATCTTGTAATATATATATAAATAAAATAGATTTGTAATCGTTCAAAGAGGGCTAATAACATTTTATTGCTGATTGGTTTTTGGCCGACCAATTAACAAACTTTTACATTGGTTGTCAAAGCCGCATCAAAACGAATTAAATAAAATAAACAAGTTGTATAAACAAAGACTTAACTTATTTTGTATTAAATTCTTTAATAAATTCCTATAATATTGTCATTTAAATAATGAAACAGTAAGATTCATATTCGAATCTTAAGTTTCACCTTTTTCTGTCATCTCTCACTGACCGATCTATCCTGCCCAAATTTAAACTTTTTGGTATTGAATTGTGTGTGTAGCAA
Organism: Epiperipatus broadwayi; assembly: GCA_028023455.1. Lineage (NCBI taxonomy): Eukaryota > Metazoa > Onychophora > Udeonychophora > Euonychophora > Peripatidae > Epiperipatus > Epiperipatus broadwayi. Next base: position 4,266,756 of record JAQFVV010006307.1, on the reverse strand, counting down.
TATTAAAAATGTATAAATATATGTAGAATTCAGCATAAACACACCCACATTTCGATCTCAAACTAAAGGCAATAAATAGGGGTAAAATAATATAATTTAGATTTCTTTAGTTATATAATTTTGTATAATTTTAATCATTTATTTTGGATTATAAAGTTCGTATTTATTGCTTTGTTTAAATTTTGTTTAATAATAATTCTAAAAAAATCTGATGTAGTATTTAATTAAAAGTTAAAATAATCTTATGTTTCCTTTTTGTCTTTGACATTTAAAAGCATCGGTCAGTGATAGATAATAGATTAATTAAAGAAACATTCCCCAAAATGTAATTAGTGAATGTAAAATGTAAACAATACAACAGCAGCTTTCTTTAATTAAAAACCAACAAAATGCATTGATTATCCTCAGGGCAGATTAAGTAGAACCTAAAAAGATCTTAACAAAAATGTGAGAGATCAAGATAAGAAAAGAGGCCACCTAAGACTTACTGGAGACAATCACTTAAACTTTAGCTGGGCTCTGGATCACTGAGAGTCTCCAAAATATAAAAATAATTTGTTCCTGCCAAGGTATGACCGAGTAAAGCACCTAGATTATTCTTCATTGGGAGATGGCCTATTGGATGCTGAACTTGCCCGTCATAAATTCACCATGAAGATCTGCTGCCTGAAATAAATGAGAATACTGCTGCTGCTGTGAAAGTAAATGAAATATCTAAATACAAGAAAGAATTGCCACTCGTGAACCTTTTGCTGCTAAACTAATGGAATCAGAAAACTTCTTATAAAACAGGTACCTGTCTGTGTTCATACTCTAGAGTATTCTAATAATATGCTATAGCACTTCTTCATACTACTTATCTAAATTATAAAATGTAAAACTACCATATGTATAACTAAAACTGAATAATTAACTTAATGTGTAAATTTCTCTAATAATCTAGCTTACCTCATTCTATCTTGGGTGCGTATTTCTAAAATCTACATTTTATCTATATTTATTATTTAATTATTGCATGCTCACAATTGTCTCTATTTTCAAAGTTTAAATCTATGATCGTTTGAAACAGGGAATGCGTGTCACATTTTCATTAATATGTACTTTGTCGGGCCGAGGCAGAGACCAGCCCAACGTTCTTATAAACCATAACTAACTTAACTTTCATATAAATCGACACGCATTCAGTGCATCACTTATTGTAATGCAGGGTCTACTACTTCGCAAATGGCTGACGTATTAGTTATAATAATTCCCAATTTATATAGGTTTTGTATTTATTAAATCATCATAAATAATTCCAGAAAATTACATTTCTTTGAGAGTCACCAACGTTCTTTAGTAACTGTTGATAATATAGGACCGAATTAGAAATATATTTAAATCTTATCATAATCGCTTATACTTATACATGTGTTACATTTTAAAGATGCAATGCTCTATTCCACTGTAAATATTCCGGATACTTCAGGGTTGAAATTAACCCCAGTCATCCTACACAAGCAGGCATAATGGGTGCTCCCATAGGACTTGACAACATCTAGCAGCCAGCCAGCAAAACTGTGACACGGACTGCTTGTCCCTGGTTATGCTTATGTGACACCTTACTTTGTCGGGCCGAGGCAGAGACCAGCCTGACATTCTTATAAACCCATTTGCGGCATTGCAGTTTTAATATACTGCCATTTCATATCGCCTTTCTAAAGCGTACCACGTGTTCCTTTACTTAATTTTATTATTCTATATATCACTCCGCCTCTGCATTATCTTCGTAATTCATTCTCAAATAAATGTTTGCCCTTAGACATAAAATAAATATTTTAATTAAATAAATATGTCTGCCGCTACTCTTACATCTTACATTAGACTCTTGCATGGCAAAGGTATAAATTCCTCAAGGCATGCATTAGAAATACTTACTCGAGAATTTTAGGTAGCTAGATTATGCCCTCAAATAAATGAATTCCTTTTGTAAACAAATAAATAATGTATTCTTTAAAATATAATCAAGTTGCAAATCCTGCTACTGAAGCAGTTTGTCCATAAAATATTATTAGTAAATGTTTTATTAAAATGTGTGAATAAATAATTTTAAACTATACGTCTGCAGTTACGTTTCATTTATTCGATACCCATTCTATATAATATTTCCTCGGTTATGTAAATATGAATGTTTAATTAATATTAGTTTGATTATTGGCTAACTTGAGAATAAAATCATGAATCTCTTGCATATCCCTGACCACCGTGCCTAAGAAAATATTTACTAATGTCGCATCAGATGCATTGTTTCATGGATTGTATTGTGGAACCGATAAACTATGTTCGAACTCAGTACCATGGGTGGCTTCGCTACTCGATGGTGCTGCTGTTCTGTATGGTGGTCGAATTCTGCACTATGTTTACGAGTCACACGTTTTCTGACTGTTACATAGTTACATTTTTTTTTTAGCGTTTGGCGCTTTCCAACGTGGAGCTTTCGATACAAAAAACCCATATATACCCTGAGCAAAATATAACGCATATAAATTTCTTTTAGCATTCGTTACTCGAGTTAGCTAATTATTCTATATATATATATACGATTTTGTTTTGATAAAAATAATAATAAAAAAAATAAATCGAGTGAAATAATGTGGGTCAAGTAAATGAAAGGACAGCAGGCGTAAGAACAAATTTAAGGAAAGCAGGGATGTGTGTGTAAGTTAAGAAGGAACGAAAATACTCGGATCTAATGAAATATTATATATATATATATATGTCAAAAAAATAATAATAATCAGTCGCTAAATGAGAAAGCAGGTAGCATTGAATAATTTATTAAAACACTGTTATATATAGCATAGACAGCAGAAGCTTGTTATATATGTTAATAGTAAATATTTTGTTAAAGTACAAATATATATATCATAGACAGCAGTGGCTTATTATACACGTAACCAGTTGTTTGCTATAATATATATGTTAAATATGTTAAATGCAGCAATATAGAGATAGGGCAATGTAGAGTAGGTGAGGGCAGTGAAAGAGTGTAATAGGGCCAATATACTGGTGGGGAGTAGTCAAATGCTAGTAGTATAAAATAAATAAATCATATTAAGAAAATGGAATCAGAAAATATTGATATACAACAAGAAGATTTATCTGAAGCTTTGGAGTTGACACCCAAGCGAAGGGAAGCTCCGTAACAATGCAGAGGATCAATGGACTTTAATTTCAAGTTCATTGAGGAAATACTCAGACAGAATATGCAAGAAATGAAGAAAATGTATGAGGAGGACATGAGAAAAAGAAGAGATGAAGAATCAAAACAGAGACAAGAAAAAGAAAAGATAAGAGTGAGAGAATATCAGGAATTTAAAGTCATTATGTGGAGAGAGTTAGAAGCCATAAAGGAACATTTTGTAATATCCCCAACTAATAAAAAGGAAGAAGAAATTAAAGATATGGAAAAGGAAAGGGAATTAGAAATACTTGACAAACCTATGATAGTAGATGAGCAAATAGACCTTATTCCAATAGATGAAAGCCCACAAGAACCGTTGAGTGAAAGCAGTAAAAAAGAGACGATGATGGACACCAGCATTACACCAACACATTTGCATTTTGGTAAAGCGGACTCATTACTGATCAAGACGCCATTACCCATGGATGAATGTGAAATCAATATTGAAACTGATAGATGCAAGGCACACCGCCTTACAAAAAGTGCAGAAAGGAAATTACAAGCAGATCGGAGAAGCCAACATTTCCAGGTCGGGAACTATGTTTGGGTACGGAACTCTCAACAAAGTAACCAAGATAAAAGAGTATATAAAAAGTTTTTTTTCCTTTGTACCGGGGACCCTTTATAATTGATCGCCCATGTGGCTCAAATGCATATTTATTAAAAGATGGAGATACCATAAAAGGGACATACAATGCCCATAATCTCAAACCATGTAGGTATTATCCACCCGACCTGGGGTTGTAGACATATTAGATTCTTAGGACGGATTAAACGTATATGAAAATATTAAAATGAACTTGATATAATGAACTTGGTTGAATGGTTTGTACTTTAGTGAAATAGGGTTTTAGATAGAAATTTTATTATATATATATATATATTATTGTTTTAATCACTATTACTCTTAAAAATTTTTTTTATATTATACTAACCAATCCTATTCTAAGAATTTTTTTATATATATACATTCAGTTTAAATAATTATTACTATGATTTTAACCAGACACGGCCAAATTAGGCCATTTTAATTAAACTAAATTCTAGATCCGGGTATATAAATTGTTCGTTGCTTCATGTAATCTCTGCTTTCTATATTTCAATATATCTGTAAAAAAAAATAATAATAATTTTTTCGTATTTAAATTATGTAATGTAAATTTTTTTTCTTTCTTGCCTCCTTTGTCCTTCCTTATTTGTTCACAGGAAGTACGGGGAAATGAAACAGTAAGATTCGTATTCGAATCTTAATTTTCACCTTTTTCTGTCATCTCTCACTGACTGATCTATCCCGCCCAAATTTAAACTTTTTGGTATCAAAATGTGTGTGTAGCAATATTAAAAATGTATAAATATATGTAGAATTCAGCATAAACATGCACACATTTTGATCTCAAATTAAAGGCAATAAATAGGGGTAAAATAATATAATTTAGATTTCTTTAGTTATATAATTTTGTATAATTTTAATCATTTATTTTGGATTATAAAGTTCGTATTTATTGCTTTGTTTAAATTTCGTTTAATAATAATTCTAAAAAAAATCTGATGTAGTATTTAATTAAAACTTAAAATAATCTTATGTTTCCTTTTTGTCTTGGAAATTTAAAAGCATCAGTCAGTGATAGATAATAGATTAATTAAAGAAAAATTCCCCAAAATGTAATTAGTAAATGTAAAATGTAAACAATAGAATGGCAGCTTTTTTTAATTAAAAACCAAAAAAATGCATTGATTATCCTCAGGGCAGATTAAGTAGAACCTAAAAATATCTTAACAAAAATGTGAGAGATCAAGATAAGAAAAGAGGCCACCTTAGACTTGCTGGAGACATTCACTTAAACTTTAGCTTTGCTTTCAATCACTGAGAGTCTCCAAAATATAAAAATAATTTGTTCCTGCCAAGGTATGACCGAGTAAAACACCTAGATTATTCTCCATCAGGAGATGGCCCATCGGATGTTGAACTTGCCCGTCATAAATTCACCATGAAGATCTGCTGCCTGAAATAAATGAGAAAGCTGCTGCTGCTGTGAAAGTAAATGAAATATCTAAATACAAGAAAGAGTTGCCACTCGTGAACCTTTTGCTGCTAAACTAATGGAATCAGAAAACTTCTTATAAAACAGGTACCTGTCTGTGTTCAAACTCTAGAGTACTCTAATAATATGCTATAGCTCTTCTTCATACTACTTATCTAAATTATAAAATTTAAAACTACCATATGTATAACTAAAACTGAATAATTAACTTAATGTGTAAATTTCTCTAATAATCTAGCTTACCTCATTCTATCTTGGGTGCATATTTCTAAAATCTACATTTTATCTATATTTATTATTTAATTATTGCATGCTCACAATTGTCTCTATTTTCAAAGTTTAAATCTATGATCGTTTGAAACAGTGAATGCGTGTCACATTTTCATTAATATGTACTTCGTTGGGCCAAGGCAGAGACCAGCCTGATGTTTTTATAAACCATAACTAACTTAACTTTCATATAAATCGACACGCATTCACTGCATCACTTATTGTAATGCAGGGTCTACTACTTCGCAAATGGCTGATGTATTAGTTATAATAATTCCCAATTTATATAGGTTCTGTATTTATTAAATCATCATGAATAATTTCAGAAAATTACATTTCTTTGAGAGTCACCAACGTTCTTTAGTAACTGTTGATAATGTAGGGCCGAATTAGAAATCTATTTAAATCTTATCATAATCGCTTATACTTATACATGTGTTATGTTTTAAAGACACGATGATCTATTCCACCGTAAATATTCTGGATTCTTCAGGGTTGAAATTAACCCCAGTCGTCCTACACAAGAGGGCATAATGGGTGCTCCCGTAGGACTTGACAACGTCATGCTGCCAGCCGGCAAAACTGTGACATGGACCACTTGTCCCTGGTTATGCTTATGTGAAACCTTACTTCGTCGGGCCGAGGCAGAGACCAGCCCGGCATTCTTATAAATCCATTCGCGGCATTGCAGCTTCAATTTACTGCCATTCCATATTGCCTTTCTAAAGTGTACGACATGTTCCTTTACTTAATTTTATTATTCTATATATCACTCTGCCTCTGCATTATCTTCATAATTCACTCTCAAATAAATGTTTGCCCTTAGACATAAAATAAATATTTTAATTAAATAAATATGTGTCCACCGCTACTCTTACATCTTACTTTAGACTCTTGCATGGCAAAGGTATAAATTCCTCAAGGCATGCATTAGAAATACTTACTCGAGAATTTTAGGTAGCTAGATTATGCCCTCAAATAAATGAATTCCTTTTGTAAACAAATAAATAATGTATTATTTAAATTATAATCATGTTGCAAATCCCGCTACTGAAGCTGTTAGTCCATAAAATATTATTAGTAAATGTTTTTTAAAATGTGTGAATAAATAATTTTAAACTATACGTCTGCAGTTAAGTTTCATTTATTCGATACCCATTCTATATAATATTTCCTCGATTATGTAAATATGAATGTTTAATTAATATTAGTTTGATTATTGGCTAACTCGAGAATAAAATCATGAATCTCTTGCATATCCCTGACCACCGTGCCTAAGAAAATATTTACTAATGTCGCATCAGATGCGTTGTTTCATGGATTGTATTGTGGAACCGAGAAACTATGTTAGAACTCAGTACCACGGGTGGCTTCGCTACTCGATGGTGCTGCTGTTCTGTATGGTGGTCGAATTCTGCACTATGTTTACGAGTCACACATTTTCTGACTGTTACAATAAGCTTAGTTTGTCATCACTCCCAATCTCTAAGGTTAATTACTCTATGTGTTTATAATATTTATTTGATGTAAATTCCTTCTTTATAATGTTGCCATAAAGAATTATCATTATTACGGTTCAAACCATTAGTAATCAATCAAATCATATCTGTACCATTCTGCAATCGTCAGAATCCATTAAATCATTGATTTTTCATATAAACCCTTTATTATTTTGAGTCTCTATGTGAACCATGACCTCCAGCTGGAACGGAATAAAACCAAGCACTGCTAGTGTCATCACAAACGTTAATCCATTAGTTAACGAGGCAATAATTTAGGCAAATAGGTTAGAAGTCATCCTTGTACTGACATATGTATCTTGTGCAGGGTTGGATTCAAGGTACTTTTGCTTGGATTATTGGTCTTGTTGAATGAATACACGATTTTGACCAGCACAATATATGCATTGTAGCACATACATACATATATGTGTTACATGAAACATTTGAAATATAATTCAGAAAGAATAATAATGTATATTATTAATAAATAAAAAGGACTGCAAAATTAATAAAAAAAGTAAAGATATTGTTAAAAATGAAATAAAATCTGAATTCTAATCAAAATTTAATAAATAAAAGAAAAAAATAGAAGAGTGAAAGATATAATTAAAATGTATTTTAATATAGGATTTTTTTCGATTTACTATTTCAAAAGATAATTTATCTGTTTTTTTAAAAAGAATGTATGTATATACTTCAACAAAAATCAATAAATTAAAAATTAACTATGATAAAACACAATTGCTGAAGCTTTAAACATAAAATTATAACAATAAAGCTGAGCGCTTTCTGGGAACTTAAGCCTCCACAATCATAGCTCAATACAAAATAAATACAAAATATAAATACTTATTCACAAGCAAAATGGGAATCTCAAATAGGATGTAAACTAAATATATATAAATAAATAAAATACAATATAAATAAATAAATATTATAACTTCCATATTTTAGAAATATTAAAACCAGAATCCTTTCTATTAATAGCATTGGGATTACCAGCTATAAAAGAAGCTTCTTTAACCTTATGCTTTACATCATTCTTCTCCGTGCACACTAATTTTGCCTCTACTGGTTGACATAAGTGTCCAGCCTTGTTTCCATGTTCCACAAATACTGAATTTCCCAAAAATTTAGTTTTAGTATGATGATATAAATATTTATGCTGTGAAACTTTATTTAAAATATTGGTTTTAGTTTCGCCATAATAAATAGAATCATAATCTTTATGAGGACAAGAAACACTATAAACCACATGCTGATTAAATTAGATTCAATTTTAAATTTTGAATTGTTAATCAATCTATTTGTATTTGGAGGTGAATGAAAAATTACTTGAAAATCTGGAGATAACTTATTAATTAACTGTTTTGCAATAGAATGAATAAATGGTAAAACTATACGAGGTTTTTCAATCTTGTGAGGTTTAAACTGCAAATTATATAAAAATTTTACAACTCTATTGTTAATAATTGAATGTTTATGTCCAAGTTTGACTAAGTCCGCAATAATACAAATAAGATTTTTTTTCTATGTGCTTCAAATTTGCAAAGATGGTGGTTTCTATATAAAAATGAATTCAAAGATGCCAACTTGTGCATTTTGCTTGTGAATAAGTGTTTATATTTTGTATTTATTTTGTATCGAGCTATGATTATGGAGGCTTAATTCCCCTAAAAGCGCTCAGCTTTATTGTTATAATTTTATGTTTAAAGCTTCAGCAATACTGTTTTTTTAACTAAAAGAAAAAAAAAATCTAAAATGTTATGATAGAAATGAAGACTAAAGTAAATTGTATCTTTAAAAATAATGTAAATGTTATTACAAATTTATTATTGAAAACTATTTGAGAAAATTATGATGTAATCAAAATTCATAATAATATTGTAAATTGCCTAATTATGAGGGATTAGGTTTTACTGTAAATCATTAATATTGCCAACTGATTAGATAATATTATAATTAATTTTGGTTTTTCAAAAAAGAGGATTAACAAACTAAAAAAAATAATTTGAAATTAAGAAAAATAGGTGACCTCAGACAATGAGTTTGTCAAGACTGTAAAAGTTACTAAATTTCTATTGCATACAGAAGTTGTGGTGTTAAAAGATTGTTGTCATTATATTCTGCTGCCATTTCACTTTGCTGATATGTTACTCATTCTACTATTAGGATTATTTTCAAAACAATCCAATTGATTTGATTAAACTTTGGTTAGCTATATTAATTTTGTCTTACTCTTTCATGAAGAATGACTAGTTTACCCATCAGCAATGTATAAATATCTATGTGGATGCCCTTACATCACCATGGAGTGCTAAGCTCACAAAGAAGTGCTTATTCAGTAGTATTCATGGACAGTTCTTTCACATTTGACTGTTCAAAATTTAATAAATATTACTGACTATTGCCGAGATAGAAGATTACTACTGTACATGGCCCAAATTACATTCTTTTCTAGAAAGAAAAAAGTGGCAAGCTGTTAAAAGAAGCTGGGACTGCCAAGCATGAACTCAATCAACTTTCAAGAAAACAGGAGTTTCCTCTAGAAAAAGCTACAACAAAACCTGGGTAAATATGTATGATAATTTAAAATCTAAACAGTTTTTATTACAAACTTTTATAACTAAAAGTAATTGAATTCTGATCCTTGATTTAGAAATGGATTGATCTATACTAAATAACTCTATAACGAGCACAACTTACTTTATGTTTATTTTTGACTATTGTTATGTGTTTATGTAAATAAACATGTTGTTTTAAATTCTTAATTTGACTTGATTCTTTCTATACATACCTCACCACACTAAATTCATTTAGACAATATTGTATCAATTATACATGTATGTTTAAAATACATTATCTGATAGCGTGAGTCCTGTCAGTTTTTTTTTGCTCTTAGTGCTAGTCAGGAAATCATGTGCTTGAGGAATATTTACCTCAATGGCATCTGAGAATTTATCCACAATACAAATAAAAGTATATGCAGTAACGATATTGGCTTTTTGCAGTTATGGAGAAGTGAAATTGTCTTGAAAAGTGATCACTGGTTGTATATTTATATAAAATTTCAGTCTGACAGTTGGTATGATTAATATTCAAGAATATAAATTGTAAGTAACTTCTTTGTTTGTATAATGTTACCTCAAATTTATATAAGTTCCTATTGTTATTAAGATTTAATAATAAATAAAAATATTAATCAATTATAAATTACGCTCCCAACTTGGAGAAGAGAACAGTTCAGTTATAAATGTAAATTTAAATTGGGATATAGTGAGTTTCCACTATAATATATTGCATTTTATAGTTAAACATATGATATATATATATATATATATATATATATATATATATATATATATATCCACCATATATATATATATATATATATATATATGCATGGTGGATATTTGCATTCTTTAAAATATAAGAATACAGTTAACTCAAACTGTTTATTGGTTTATTATAATGATATTTTTATTTAAGTTTGGTACATTACAAAGCAAACGTTTTACAATTCCAAGATATCATCTGTATATTTATAGCTGTTAAAATTTTTGTATCAATTTTACAAATTGTGATTTACTATTGAATTTTAATGTACACACATATGCATAAACTTAATTTTTAAAAGAAACAATACATTGATATAATACATAATATTGTAAACATGTGATTAAGTTAGTTAAAATAAGATTGATAAAGGAATAATTATATTCATTTATAAATAGTGTTAATATGATTTACAATAGTCACATAATTTTAATATATTTTAATGGGCATTTATATGTGCAAATATTTATTTTGTGTTTCTTTAATCTATTTTAGTTTTAAAGGGATACTATTTAAAAAAAAAAATAGGTATTCATTATTTTAATAAAATATAATCTATGATGAAAACAGTAGTAAATGAATAAAGTAGAATGGCTTGTTTTAATATTTGTAACTTAAATATTTATGTTGATATTATAATCTGTACATTTAATTTTATTGAAATAGAAATTTTATTCACATATAGTTTTAAAATATTGTTTGTAGGTTTAAGATAATTTTTTTCTATGATGGTCTCATTATATTCCCTTTAAGGACTTTACTATTATCCTCCATTATATTTGTATCTATGGAAACTGTAGAAAATTTTTATATAAAAAGTAAGAAGTAAGAAATTTGAATAAATATGGTAATAAAATCAGTCACATGGTAAAAAATCTATAAATATACATCTACAAGATGATTCTTTCTCTTTCATTGTTGTTTATTTACTGATTAAAATGCACTGGTACAATATTTAAATTCAGCCATATTAGGTCACCATTGTATTTGAAGATAAAGGAGTAACCATTTTACAAATCATTTGCTTTTTGGACATGGTATGTTGCGATTATCCAAAATTGTTAACAAAATCTTTGAAACATCATGGTAAGTTGAAAAAGCATAAAATTCAAATATTTCTCTAGAAATTGAAAACTGCTAAACTATTGGAATATTATTAATACTTCAATTAATAGTCTGCTTATGTTATAAAACAAATACTTAGAAAATAATTATCATAAATACACCAGTATGTTGAATATCTTATGACAAACTTTCTTCAAATTAAAGACACTTTTTTTAAAATATTTTCTTAAAGAAAGATATTAGTATTTATGAAATATACTCAGAGGAAAATTACTAATTATCTACCTCATAAAAACATTTTACAATGGTAAAAATCAGCTTGTTTCTATTTTATTGATACTTTAAATTACATCTTCATAAGGTTAAAATGCATGAATAAATGAAATTTAAATATTTTGCCGAAGTAGAAACTGTTAAACTACTCCAGGAATACTAATAATTCAATTGCTCATCTGCTACTGCAATAAAAAATATTAAAGAAGTAATTATTGTATAAACACCTGCATGCCAAATATTTTATTCTTAACCATTTTTTTTTCAAAACTAATGGAATTTTTCCTTGAATATTTTTTCTAAAAGAACTGCTCATATTTTTGAATTTTATCTCCAAAAAAACCTATTAATTATCTGCCAAAATACATTTAAAAATAAAAAAAAGAACTTGGCTTGAATTTGCTTATTATTTAAATTTATTACATAATAGATTTATTCCAAAAAATAAAATTATATCATTTATTGTCCTGACTTGAAATAATAAATTGTCACATTATCCTTGGGGATTTCCATCATAGAAATATCAAAACATTTAATAAAAATCTTTTAAAAAGCTTTGCTTAAGTGAAGTGTCTGAAATAGTTCTTTATAAAATTTTAAAACTTTAAATAAACTTCAGGTAACAGAATATATATTTTTTAGCAGTAGCTAGCAGCAGCAGTAGCAGTAGTACCTATTTTCGTTGTTCTCAATAAATAATGTTTTTATAAGATGGAAGCAAGACTAAATAGAATATACAGATAGTATGACTTAACTTATATGATTATAATTTTGATGATGATGACAGATATGTGTCCAATTTGTGTTGGAGAGATCTATTAAAGTTGATTATTATAATTAATATTCAAAGTCATAATTGTTTATGTACATTCCCTATGCTTTTATAAAAAATATTTTGCAGACATACATTATTTTCATTGCAAAGAGTTTTACATATAATATAATATTGTTGTTTAGTAATGAAAAGCTCCTAACTACTCATGTTATAATTTTTCTCATAAATATTAGCCTGGGTATGCATCTTTTGTATGGTCATATGTATCCATGTACAGTATCCTTTAGTCTCAGTGACCATAATTATTTGTTTTAGTAATATATAATCATACAGTGGATGGAAAGTCTCCTGATGATTTGTATTCTAACCTATAAAAAGAAGATAATTAATAATGTGATGTATATTTATATTGTTTGAGAAATTGGAGTAAATATTTTATTTTTGTAAAAAAAAAAAAGGATAACATTTATATAAGAGATGTATATTTTGAGAGGCTGACTGTACAATAATAAAAAAAGATCACATAAAACATTGTTATAAAATCCTGGTTTCTACTTCACCTTTGAGTGATAAGTTTTAAATTGTGCTTTATGCAAAAAAGTGAAGCTTAGTATTATTATAAAACAATTATAAGGCTTAGCACTTTCAGAAAACTTAGGTCTCCATATTCATAGCCTCTCTTGGAAGTGTCAGCTTACATTGAGATTTTAAGTGAAGCTTAGCAGTAATTTATTAAAATTTATTCAAAGTTTTCTTTCATAAAGACCATTTTCTGAAGATTGCAAAGACAATTCTTTTCAGTTTATTGCATAGTTGTCATTTGTAATAAAGCATGCCTCCTTTATCTTTCATTTTATATTATAATGTTCAGTGCATAGTTCCTTTGTCATAGTGGGTTTGAAAACATGACTTGTTTTTTGGTGCTCATGCCCAACCAATGGATGTAAAGCAACATATTATAAAGAGACCCATGCCAGTATCATCACCAGCACATCTCAACATCACTATTTATAAAGGAGAGCTCTAAACAATACTGAAAACAAATGCATATACTTTGAGCACCAAAAAACAACAGGTCATGTGTTCAAACTCACTATGGCAAGAGAACTGTGCTCTGAATGCAATGATATGAAACAAAAGATAAAGGAGGCATGCTTTATTGCAAATGACAACTATGCAATAAACTGAAAAGAATTGTGTTTTGAAATCTCCAGAAAATGGTCTTTATGAAAGAAAATTTTGAATAAATTTTGCATAAATTATTGTAGCTGACACTTCCAAGATAGGCTATGAATATGGAGACCTAAGTTCTCCAAAAGTGCTAAGCCTTATAATTCTTTTCTATTAATACAAACCTTCACTTTTTTGCATAAAGCACAATTTAAAACATAAAACATTGTTTTACATTTTATATCATACCATTTCCTCCTTTCTTATACACTTCAACACTACTATTTTTTATATCAAAACTTTATTCTTACAATTGTGATTGTCCTATGATCATCATCACAGTTATAATATTGAAATATATAATCATACAATTAATATATTTTATACATATATATATATATATACACATTTATATTCATAATCAAACATACACACATCTTGAGTTTTGATATAAAAATAATATTGTTGAAGTGTATAAGAAAGTTGGAAATGGTATGATATGTAAATATAAATATCAATACATAAGAAAATGAAGAAAAATATTGCATTACTTAACAATTAGTTAATATTGATGTCTACTGAACACTTCCATAACAACCTTCTTTAATAAATTGCTTGTCCCAGAAAACATATAGAAACAAGTACATATTTTGTTTTAGTGTTGTATAAATTTGGATAAAGTTCTTATATTTAAAAACCATTGGAAATCTTTAGATTATTGCTATAATTTTATATATATAATAAATAAATTGATTTTATATTTATTAATTTATCTGATTTTAAATCTTTCATGTTTCTGTATTTCTTATTTGATTGAAATTATGAGGTCATAGGATATAGCATATTACATTTATAAAAGTACACTGATTTTAGAAGTAATGTTATTAATACTAGCTACTATCTCATTTATATGCAATTCTGATATTAGTGCTCAGTTTCTGTAAGATAGCCTTGATTCACTGGCTTTATTATTTTAGTAAATATAATGTTTGAATACAACAAAATGCATTTTGTTATTCAGTGGTATTAAGGATAAAATTTAGAACTGAAAATTAAAATTTTAAGAGTGTTATTTATTACACATAAATATTTTAAGTCCTGAATAACATTAAATTTGGTATACATATTGAAAACTTTGAGTGAAGATTCTAACCACACAGATTTAATACATTTGTTTATTCCTATTTTAATTTCACCACTCTGAGATATTATTATTTATTAATAAACATCGATATTGTTTATAAATATTTAAAATATAGATAACATATTGTTATTACATTAAGAAACCTATTATTATTATTACTGATTAAGCAGAATTTGTTTCAGTCACCTTTTAGAGAAGTAGGAGGATCGCCATTTTTGATACTCACAATATATTGCACTGCAGTTTTTTAAACTTTAAATAATTTGCAGCCAAATAGAAGATTAATTTAGATAATACAATAAAATAAAATTTTTAAAGTTTTCAAAAGACAAAATTTACTCTATTTATTTTTTAAACTAAGTTTAATATATAGTTTTGTCTATTTATATTTCATGCATTTTTTTTTTTTTTTTATAGTTATCTATGATAATTTTTTTTAATGTATTTTTTATAGTCCAAATAGTGTTATTTCAAAAATTAAATTCACTATAAAAATCAAATTTTAATAAAATAAAATAATTTTATTTTATTGGTTCATTTCAAAGATGAATATTTCCAATACCCTCCCCCCTCCCTTCCATAACACATACTCAGATTCACACAAATAATTTTTCAGAACAATATAGTATTTTTATATCAGTTATATTTGGATATTCTAGCCAATAATTATTGAGATATTATTATTAAATAGTGATAAAAAATGAAAATTATTTTTTTAGATCTACTATTGATGCGTGGATATTTGTAAAAAAACGGAATATTTAACATATTTCAAAACATCAAATTTTTAACTGTAATATTTTTTTAGAAGAAAACATATTACTAGTTTCTTTAAAATGATTTTTATTGATAAAATATTTATATGTATTTAATAAAACAGTTAGGTTTCTTTTTAGATGATATTAATCATTTATCGTAACAGCTTATTTATTGTGGAAACTTAATTTTTATGGCATTTGTATAAAATAAAAAACCAAATTCTAAATATAGTGTAACTAAATGCATAATTATGCAAATTGTTTAATTACAAGCTACATTTTAGTACTAAAATGTAAACGTCTATGTCTCCAAAACTATGTTAAAGTGATTATTTTGAATTAGATTTGATTTTACATATATTACTATTTTTTCACCCAGTTGTTGATAAATGTTATCTTGTTGAAATGTTATTCTTTATTTTAATTTTGTTCTATTAAAAACAGTTGCTCCCGAAAACATAATTTAGAAACAACACGAAAACCTTCATTTCAACATACACACACATATATATATATATATATATAGATAGATAGATAGATAGATAGATAGATAGATAGATAGATAGATAGGTAGGTAGGTAGGTAGGTAGGTAGGTAGGTAGGTAGGTAGGTAGATAGATAGATAGATAGATAGATAGATAGATAGATAGATAGGTAGATAGGTAGATAGATAGATAGATAGATAGATAGATAGATAGATAGATAGATAGATAGATAGATAGATAGATAGATAGATAGATAGATAGATAGATAGATAGATAGATAGATAGATAGATTAATGGAGTGAATATAAATAATACAAATCAAATATCAGTTATTTCTGTTATTTATATTCAAATGAGATGATTTTTAACTTGGCTTTCAACTATAACACTTCACAGATGATAAATAGATATATTTAAATAGACCCTATGTATTCATACACATACTATCAAAATAGACATCCATAAAATTGATTTTAATCATAGGTTCAAACTCAACTTATAGTCAAATAAATACTAAAAAATTCATAATATCACTTAATTTATATTTTCTGAGATTAATGAGAATTAGCAATGTAATCACAATGGATGTGACAAATCTAAATAAAAAAAAACAATTCTTTGCTGGGTGTCTGGTCATAAGATTATTGCATAATATTATCATCACATTCACCTGAAATGAGGTTTCATAACTCTATATTTAATTGTGACTGCAACTTAGTTATTACATTTCTTAAAAATGAATTAAAATATACTTAATAATAAATCTATTTAATTAGATATCTTATGAAAACTGTCTTTTTATTGCTACAGAATCTTATACTTTTCATTTCAATATAGGTCAGAATTTCTTTTTATTCATAAAGGAACCAGTATATTACATTTTTTTATATTATTTAAACATAATATTTACTTGTTCAGGATCTTACATAATATCTAAAATAATATGTCTTTATTTTGACTTCTACTATAAAGACTTTTCAATTTTTAGTCATAATATTTCTTCTTATGCATGTAATGTATATAAAGGGTAGCATTCATAATAAAATAATGAACAATAGATAGTCATGTTATTTTACAACATCCATTTTAAACATTAAATTTTAAGTAATATTGTCTATCTTAATTAAGCTGTTCCTAATTTTCAATTTAGAATTTATATTGATATCAGGAAGAATATTCTTTCACTACATATATGGAATACATGATCCTCCTAACAACTGCAAACATGTTATTTTTAAAATAGTGATCCCATTATGTTTCTTATTTTTATGTCTACATTTTTTGCAAATATTGTCTTTTCGAAATATCCGTACAATTATGAAGTATATTTTCATTTTTTCAAATGTATTTATTGAACATTGAAAAAGTATATAAAATATATGTAAATAATATTTAAATCCATTCATCTATATTGATATATAAATATGAAAGTTTGTTTGTTTGTGAATTTATAACTAAAAAATATTCCACTAATATAGATACAACTTGAATGCTTTTTTTTCTTCTTTTCTTGCATATAATTATATAGACTGTAAATTTTTGCTTTATGAAAACTTAATTATTTTTAAAACTTTGCTAATTTCCAACATATATAAAAAAGGTAAATTTAGATAAATGTTAAAAAGGGAGGGATTAAAAATATGAATGACATTTACAATGTAAATTGCTTAAATTGTAAGAGAGAAAACATAAATATTTTATATACAAGAACTGATAAAAAAAAAAAAAATTGAAATATAAATTAAAACAACTGGTTAATCGTAATTTTTTTTATATACACCTACATATAAAATTCTAAGCATTTAATATTTGAAATAAAGCTGGGAAATGTTAGATCTTACAAAGAATGATCAGTTGAAAAAATTTTATGTAGTTTATAAAATAAGAAAAGCAGGTTTGAATAAAAATGTTAGAACTTGATGTAATTACAGAAAAGTAATTATAATAATTGAAGAGTATCTATCTATATGTATATTAATATATAAATGTAAAAGTGTGCTTGTTTGTTGTGACTTCATAGCTCAATAAAAATTGAATCAATCTAGATGAATCTTGAATGATATTCTTTATTTCGTTGCATATAATTTTATAGGCTGCAAATTTTTGCTTTATGCTGCTTAGATGTTTTTAAAACTTTGGTAATTTACAATATATATATATATATATGTGTGTGTGTGTGTGTGTGTGTGTGTGAAAATTTGTTTTTCTTTTTTGGTTTGTGACTTTATAACTCAGCAAATGTTGCACCAATCTTGATAATTTCTGCACAATTTTCTTTCTTTTTATTGTGAAGAATTTTATAGGTTATATAATTTTGCTTTATGTTGCTTAATTATTTCAAAAACATTGGTAATTTGCAATATAAAAATATGCCAATAACATCATAAAAATGCAAAATATGCCAGCACTAATTAAAGAATAAAAATATCAAAAAATGTTGTGAACCTTTATAGTAAAATATATAATAAATAAAAGGAGAAAATTATAGTTTTTAATAGTCCAAGATAAAATTTAATTTCATAAATATATTTTTAAAAATTAAATTTCATTTGGACCACATATAGCATCACATTAAAATTTCATAACCATTTAAAATATTATTGTGTGAGAAATATATAAAAAAAATATAATTATTGCTCAATGTGTTTAATAAAACATTGTTTTAGTGAAATGACTGAGGATCATTATTTTATGTACAAATGTCATAAATGTACTACAATGATTTTAGGATAGCTCTTATGCCGAACTGATACAAATTGATATCTATAATTTTAAAATCAATATCATTCATGTATTTTTTCAACTATCTGATATATTTTTACTATTCCTATTTCTGTATTTCTTTACTCATTTTCTTTAATATATATATATATATGATAAACAAAGAGTTAAATGGCTTGTTTTTTACAGATGGTCTCCAAAAACACCTATCAAGGTTTTTCGTTTCATAAACGTCAGAGTGTTATTTACTATCTCTAACTATAATTCACTTTCAGATCATGATTTCAAGCTTTGCTCGTCAGTGAAAGACGGAAAAAGAAACAGATCAAAACAAACCTGGTTTATGAAACAATTTCTATTCAGCTTGCAAGCGTGAATTTTAGACACGTAAGTCTTCAAACCAGCATAGCAAAACAGATAGCTATAGGGTCTGATCTCAGTTCAGCATCACCACATAGTAGAAGCCTCTGCAATCTATATCATTGCAAGAAAGACCTCAAAGGTACATTTATGATAAACAAAAATGCAAGTTAAAAAACTTGCTAACACTTGTATTTATGTCCACAGATGGCGTCCTACCAAAAACACCTATCAAGCGTATATTTTGTTTACATAAACGTCAGAGTAGTTAGTATTCACTATCTCTAACTATAATTCCACTTTCAGATCATGATTTCAAGCTATTTGCTATCGTCAGTGAAAGACAGGAATAAAGCTAGATCTAAATACAAACTCTGAGCGTTTATGAAACAATTTCTATTCAGCTTGCAAGCGTGAATTTTTAGTAATGTCTTCAAACTCAGATAGCAACAGATAGCTATATGGGTCTGATCTCAGTTCAGATCATCACATATTCTGAATCTATATTTGCAAGAAAGCCTCAAAGGTAATTTATGATAAAAAAAATAGTTAAAAAATTTCTAGTTGTATTTATGTCAAGATGTCCTAAAAAACACCTATCAAGATATTTCGTTTACATAATAAAGTAGTTAGTATTCACTATCTCTACTATAATTCACTTTCAGATCATGATTTAAGCTATTTGCTATCTTCAGTGAAGAGGAATAAAGAAACTAGATCTAAATACAAATCTGAGGTTTGAAAAATTTCTTTCTTGTATTTTAGTATATATATATATATATATATATATATATATATATATATATATATATATATATATATATATATATATATATATATATATATATATATATATATATATATATATATATATAATACTTTCATCATTACTTGGAGTTTCTTTATTCATAGATTTAATCTCACTCATAACATCATTATTTCAAATTATTGAAATTTCAGAAAATGTAATAATAATAGGGTCTACATTGTTTTATTTTGGGTTGTTTTTAATTACTAAATATGTATTTATAGAATTGTTCCACTTACTTGTTTAGTAATAGATCTTATTGTGGAAATTTTTTTTTTTCAATTTCAAGATGTCGTTTCACATTTATCAGACATTTGTTTTTTTCTTTTATAATTTTTCATATCAAATCTCAAAATATCACTGATTCTTTTAAATAAAAATTTACTAGATATAAATGTGTCATGTTTAAATACTTTCAAATTGGTTTTTCATTATAACTGCAATGACTTAGTTGTAAAATTACTGCTTTTTGTAGCAGCTTTAAGTGGCTATCATTCTATTGATCTCATTTAAACATATTCCATTTTAAAAGTCTATTAAAATTTTAAAACAATTTGCAAACTTCTAATTTAAATTCAATCATATATATTTGGAGATTAAAGAAATTGTCTTTTTCATCACTTTTGTCTTTTTAATTGCACATTAAGATATATGATGCATTGACTCATTGGTATCATTTTCTGTATTGAATCCATTAATCATATTTCAGTGTTATATAATATTTTATTAGTCGAAATTTAATTCATCCTATTATTACTTTTTTTGGATGCTTTCAAATCCATTTTCATTTCAATTTTTTTTCTAAAAATTATTTATAAAATACACTTTTTCTTCAAATTTAGCAATTATATTTGTACCATCATTTCATTTTTTTCAAATCATTTTCTAATTTTAGCATTATAATTTTTATTACAATGTCAATATATTGTTTCGTCTAATGAGTATCATTCTTTACATCTTTATAAAAAATCTACTTTTTCATCATATTGAAAAGGTATTGGGGAATAAACATCAATATATTTTATGTTAAGTTATATATTTAATCTTGTCACTCTGTGTATTATAGCCTTTAATTTTACAATATTCTTCTGTCTTTTGTTAACAATAAACCCAATCATTTAAGATTTCAATATTTGTATGTATTATGCATGTCTACTTATTAAATCAGTGTGAGGTTTTGTGAATTTTCACAGTTTATTTTTAAATTTTTCAATATACCTATATGTGTAAATAATTAAATAAAAGTTATTAAAATACAGCCTTGATCATAGAAGATTTATAGCAACCTCTCTGGTTTCATTCATCAGTGGTGATGATTTTACAAGCTTTGCGATTCTAGAATTCTGTCATTATTACAACATGAAATAAAAATCTGCATACATAATCATATTGCCTTCAAGAATCTGAAAAGTATGATCATAGTGTTTTTAATGCACACACTAGTTAGTATATGTTGGCGAACAGTTCATCAGTATTTATTAATCCCATAATAATAGCCAAAATAACAATAAGTAATAGGAATTAGTCATGTGCCTTTTCAGTTCTTTTACAGTCTGTAAAATATTAGAAAAAAGTTTTTTTTTTTTCAGATTATTTAAAAGATAATACGAATATTCTACTATTTCATTAGTTTTTTAGATTTTTTTTTTTACAAATGTTATTATTAATGATTTAATTTTCTTTTTTTCCATTTTAGTGTTTTAGTTTTTGATAACTACTTCCAATAGCATAATATTAATAAAAATATATATTTATAATATTTTTTGTTTAATAAGTTTTTGAGGTGGGGGGTGTGTGGAAATTTTAATTAAATAAAAAAAAGTTAATTCATTTAAAATACCAAATGTAATTAAAATTTTTTTTAGTTAATATAAAACTTTAATTAAACAATTAATTAAAAATTAAATGCTTAAAAGATTTTAAATAACCCCACATATTTAAATTAAAGCAGTGTTTTAAAACTTATATTTCCTTAGGATAAAATAAAACCATTTATAAACAATCGCATTTTCTTACATTTATAATTATTTTATAATACTTTAATTTTCGGAAACTGACTGCACACTAATGACTAATACGTAGTTAACTCATAATGATGAAGATATCTAAGATATACGAAAAGAATAGACTGCGCTATTAGAAAAAAGTACTTGAAAATGTCCTTAAATATATTGCTGCAATGAATATGAATAATAAATACTAATAAAAGAAATAAAATTACTTTTGCAGTATATTTGAAAAAAAAAAATCACATACAGACTAACTAATTGTATTTTTATATTGGCTATTTCCATCATCTAATATATCGGTTGAATGTCTTTAGAAAAGTTTAATTTTATTTAAATATTCCAAATGCATTCAACGGTTAGTAATATCACAGCAAACAGGTTAGTATACGCACAACATTTCCAGAGGTATTTTTCTCCCCTCTTCTTCAGGTGTTGCTGGCCTGAACAGTGACAGTACTAGAATGGTATTCGAACCTGGGTTCTTAGATCCTTGATTATTAAATGATGAAAATAGTCCAATATAAAAATACAGCTAGAACACCATCATCACAATCTTCAGAAAAAAACTAACTAATGCATGGTAAGAGAACAATATGAAACGATCTAGAAAAACAACATCAAGAAGTAGAAGAAAATTGTCATATCAACGGCAACACACAAAAGAGAAAATCACTTGAATTAAAGTTTCCATTTGAAAACATTGCCATTTTGTTTGAATCTCGATTAAGACTTCTAACGAACTTGATTAATAAGATTTAAATATAAATTAAACTTTATAAATACAATTTATCTAAACCACTTCAAACACTTTTTTTAGCAAAACCTTTATTTGTCTATATATATGTATGTGTATGTACAAATAAAGGATTTTGCTAAGAAGTGTTCGAAGTGGATTGGATAAATTGTGTTTATGTAAGATATTACAGCAAAATAAAGAAAGGGTAATTTTGGTAATAAATTAACTACTGACTGGTAAGAAGAGAAGCAGATCAAGAGAGTAACTTGGCAAATTGCTTTTAAAAAAAAAAAAAAAACAAAGTGAATGAAATAAGCACATTATAATTGTTCTAATTATATTACATATAATATATTTTATATTTTAACAGAGTTTTGATTGCTATTATTTAGATAGCATATTTACATTTAAATAAATTTATAAACAAAGTATTTGCAAAATATATATACAGTCAACATATAAATATATTGTAACCAAGAAAATTTACTTTTCTATTACTCCAAATATATTGTAATGACCAACATAGTATAGTTGATATGCATTGATGACACATAAAATATGACTATATCTTTGAATGTGATAATATTTATATTGATAATGTGCAGTAAGTATAATAATACTAAATAAATAATATACCTGCTTCATCTCTCAGAATTGAAATCATTATCATCATCAAATTTTGGACACCATCTGATATATACCAACATAAATTGTTCCAGGACCACATCCTGTTTCTATACTGATTTAGTTTATTACAATATTCTTTGTAATATTTTAGCATTTGCAATTTTCACCATTCTTGATTTTTAATTCCTGGCCAAATCAAGAATCATATGTAATATTCCAATCAGATATATTTTTATATAAAAATAATTAAAATCTCACAATATCTAAATGAATTATAAAAAACAAAATTATTTATTTACAGCTTATTAATAGCACAAATTTCCATGTAGACAATTATTTATTCGCTTCTAAAAAAGACAAATTATATTCCTTTTTTCAACATTTATAAAGTGTAAAACAAATACTATATTTACCAAATACATTTTCAATACCTTCTAAATTATATCCCTTTAGTTTAAACATTATTTCTCTTTAAACAATTAAATCTTACCCTAATTATGCCATTAACTTCTCTTATTAACCCATTTTTATACAAGCATTATTTCTAAAATATATTTTTATATTCTTTAAGTATATATAGAAAAACAAATACCAATAAATAATACTATTTAATCATCCTGAAAAGTAACCAAGGTTTATCCCTAATTAATTTTAAAATATTAATTATAAAAATTTCAGTTTATAAGAGAATATGACAATACAATTAAACACAGATTGCTGATAAGAAATATTACATGATTTTACTGCATCAATGATATAGCTCTACATGTTAACAACTTGTAGACATAATCCGATTATGTAATGGCCTTTAAATTCACAGTAATTGTATTCCCATCCAAAATGACGTTATTCAAACAACTATGTCTCTAGTACAAATCTTGTAAAACATATAAAATACATAATTAAATTAAAACTAAAAATAATTAAAAGAGCAGACTGTTTTTCAATTCTGTCTTTTATAACAGTATCTGTAAAATTATTAGTTCACAGATCCATCAGGTTTCAAATATTTCCTATGATAAATTAGACTTCTCTCATTTAATCTTTTCTACTTATAATACCTTGAAAATCAGATATATTTTTAACGCTAACAAAAGCTCATTAATAACTGATTTAATAAAATGCATTGTTATAAAAACCTATAATATCAACATTCATTAACACTCGGGTCTCGATTTTTACACAAGGTAATATGTAATCATATGTATAATAATAAATATTTTATATGCTTGATTTGTAATTAAAATGAATGTAGAACTGTTTTTTTTTATATAACGCTTAGACAGTTCTTATAAATTTGCATATATATACACATAAGGTATTCATATATTATATATATATTTTTGAAAATTTAGCTAAATTTAAACATTTTATTATAATGCAAATATTATTATTACATTGTTTATTAAAAATATATAACTATTTTTTGTTATTATTTATCAATTAGATTTGAAATTAGAAATATTGAAATCTATCTATCTATCTATCTATCTATCTATCTATCTATCTATCTATCTATCTATCTATCTATCTATCTATCTATCTATCTATCTATCTATCTATCTATCTATCTATCTATCTATCTATCTATCTATCTATCTATCTATCTATCTATCTATCTATTGATAAATCTATCTATCTATCTATCTATCTATCTATCTATCTATCTATCTATCTATCTATCTATCTATCTATCTATCTATCTATCTATCTATCTATCTATCTATCTATCTATCTATCTATCTATCTATCTATCTATCTATCTATCTATCTATCTATCTATCTATCTATCTATCTATCTATCTATCTATCTATCTATCTATCTATCTATCTATCTATCTATCTATCTATCTATCTATCTATCTATCTATCTATCTATCTATCTATCTATCTATCTATCTATCTATCTATCTAGCTAGCTAGCTAGCTAGCTAGCTAGCTAGCTAGCTGTGTGTACGTCTGGATGAATACTAATTATATAAAAAAAAGCATTAAATAGGAATAATAAAATTTAAATTGGACTACTAAGTGATTGATACCATAATTTAAATCACTTCTTTTAAATCAATAAAAAATATGCATTTCTTTTTGCATATATATTGAAACAATACAAGAAAGAAAGACCGATTGTGATCTTTGTAGCATTAACACAGGTTGAAATGGCGATGAGGAGGGAAATGCGACTGCTATCTCTTTTACTTGACTTGCAATTCGCGACTCATACATATTTTTTAAATTTCCACATAAGCTAAAACTATTCTATACTTTGATTATTAGATTCACATTAAATAAAAATAATAATTTTTCAGGGTTATTCAAGATGTTAGCTTTTAGTCTTATTCTATTTTATTAATGAAAATTTTGTAAATATATTGTTTTTTACTTTAAAAACAAATTTTATTAGGTCTAATAAAGGTTACATTTTGTATAAAGCAACATAATTAAAGGAATAAAAAAAACAACAACAGACAATAGAAATGATTGAGACAATTGTTAAACAATTGAAATTTGAAAGACTCAAATTATATAATATTGAACAATGTTGACAGTTGATGTGATTATCCATGTATATTTGAGTGGTTGGGAAGTTTGTATAGCTTCCAAGTCTCTTCAAAAATAAATTTTGATGACAATAGTTGATCTCTCTTTTTAATCTTTTCCATTGTTTTCATAAAGCAGGCACTTTGATATGGATGAGGCTGTGTATATGTCATTTTACACCTCACAAACCAGATTGAATATGTTATAAAAATTGATAATCTGATGATTGGGAATTGTTTAGTTTTTATGCTTTTTTGCAGCAAGATTATAGTGTAGTAGTCTGTCTAGATGCTATTATATATTATTTGTCTCACTGTTCCCAGCGCATTACATGTTATAATGATGTGGTTGTAGCACTCCTCCTTTCTATGACATCTGGGGCACATAGGATCTACTTTTGTGATATGCCATCTATGACAAAGGAAGGATAGAGTTGGCTTAGCTTCATGATTTAATTTGATTACAAAATCAAGGTACTTGGGCTCCAGAACCCAGTATTTAAATAACGAGGTTATCCTGTTGTTGGTTAAGCCCAGTTTTGGGATTTGTATGTGTGGATCTGGGTTTATTAACTAATGTGCTTCCCAGATGTTTATTTTTTTAAGCCATTCTATTGTGATTTCATCATAGCACTTTTGTATAAAGCAAGCAATTTTTTTTGGAGGTGGTGTATCTGTTGGCTGTATTGTTACTAGTATATGTGTGTAGCCATATTTGATTCCTAGGTTGTGTAGAAGGATGTGTGTCTTTTGAAGGGGGATGGCATATAGTGACATACCATTATATTTGCAATGGTACAGCATTTTGCCTATGCTGATGGCCCCTGTTTTATTCCTCCAGAAAAGCCTTGCACATAGTCTGTTGATTTTTTATGAAGGAGTAGGGTGTGGACATAACAGGAAAATATTAGGTGATTCTACTCATTGCCTTCATGTTTAATAAAGCCACTTTTCCCTGTAGAGAGAGATACACTCCTGACAGGGTATTTGTTATTTTTTGTTTGCTTGAATTATGTTATCT
Source organism: Epiperipatus broadwayi (assembly GCA_028023455.1). Classification (NCBI taxonomy): domain Eukaryota; kingdom Metazoa; phylum Onychophora; class Udeonychophora; order Euonychophora; family Peripatidae; genus Epiperipatus; species Epiperipatus broadwayi. Next base: position 4,239,891 of record JAQFVV010006307.1, on the reverse strand, counting down.
TGGAGTTCTTTCGACATGGCTATTTGGGATTTGTATATTGGAAATCCCAGAAATTTTTGAGGGTCAGCATGATAGTTTGATGCTATTTTTTCCCTGTTAGGATGCACTGGGTAGATGATTTTCTGGTGTTAATTTTGAGGCCAGAGATGTTAGAAAAGGATTTGATGATGTGATATAGTCATGGTAGGTATTTCTTGGATGGAAGGATGAGAAGTACATCGTCCATATACGCTATCGCAATATATTGTTTTTTATTATAAAAACTAATTAAAATAACAGAACATGTGTTTTAAAACTAATAATAGATATTTTAAATACTAAATTGATTAATGATTTATCTCAGGGTTTTACAAAGAAAATAAATGCATGGATAGAAAGTGTTTTTATGCATTTTTGGATAGGACAATGTAAAAGGGATTTTATGTATATCATCTTACCCTATACCTTTTATATTCTAGACAGCATTAATACAATAATGATATGTTTAATCCAAATAGATTTTATGTGTAATCTATTATCTCAAATAATAACTTTTATATCATGAATATATTATAATAATATTTCTTTACTAACAACAAAAAAGAAATATTAAAATTGGACAATTACTTTATTACCCAATTTAAAATAAATGATAAAAACAAATAATAGCAATAAGAAAATTATATAAAATGTTTAATAAATATTACCATTTGTTTACTCCGTATTATCAGACAGTGTTCTGAAGACACTAACATTAATTAGGAATAAGTTGTTTATAATTTTAAAAAAAAATTACTAATAATTATACTTATTTTAAATATTGGAGAATAACAATCATCATTATAATAATCAAAGAATAAATGTTCTATGTGGTTCTTAATTAGTTTGTTTCACTAACTAATCAATTATTATTTGATCCCATATAATAATGCTGGAGAAGTTTTCACTATTTTAAGGAAACAAGTACAAATTATTGCTTAGAATACTAAGATGTTATTTACAACATTGGGAAAATATATTTTGTTACAAAATCCTTTGTTGAATTCATTTGTAAACATAAACATTAGTAGTGCTACACAATTAACAAAATATCTAGTTTATTAGGATGTCCTGTTATATTTATATATCAGTGAAAAATTAATATTAACATGTAGGAGTGATGCATAAAATATTTCTAACAAATTTACTTAACTAACTAATGACTGTTAACTCCATTTTAACTTTGAGGTTGAATTTGTAATCCCACAAAACATACAATAATTGCAATGTAGAATAGTTTTATATAAGTTTAATAGTTACTAACATTTATACAACCTAAAGCTAAGGTAAATCACGTTTAATCCTGTTCAATCTCAACAATAATAAAAGTAAATAAAAATATTACATGTACATGAGCATAGTAAATATCTGAAAATTTTTATTATATTAATAATAACTATAATATTAGTTAACTAAAAAAAATAATTATGACAATGTGCATTAAATAATCTAACTTTTGTAATATAATTATTTTTGGACACAACATAAAAATTAATGTATTCCATTTTCATATTTATTGATACAAGATAAGTTACATTCAACAAATTAATCTATTTTATAAGTGCTTATCACTTAGATGCTTATCATATTTATTTTTTTTGATAATCCATACTTCAGTAGTGACATTTAAATATTTAGCTTCATAATCCATTATCCATTGAATGGTATTTAAATATTGAGCATTATCAAGCTGTAGAGCATTTTTAATGACTGGATACAAATTCATAGTTTGTTACTTTCAGCAATTTATTTCTTTTGAATAGATGTTATAATTTTATCTACAATTTTGGCATATACTACTTCTTTAATTTGAGATATATAATTAATCTATTCACTTATAGATCTTTAATTCATGATGCTACAACTGCCAGTATCTCTGATAAAGAAAATAGTTTATCCATAAAAAAATGATTTTCATTAAATTTTGAGTCAATGCTTGTTTTCTAAGTGATAAGTTTGGGGATAGGTATTTGAGTTGAAAAAAATGTTTAATGTTTTTTCCATACCTAATTAAAGATGAGACAATCCACACCATTGAGATGAATATGCATAGCACAATATTTCTGAATGTAATAAACTAATAAACAGCTTTTTAAGCTAATGCACATGCGCTTTGTGGATCTTAACAATAAATGAAGACCCTCATTTTCCAATAAAAGATAAAGTCTTTTAAAAATAAACATCAGCTATTTATTTTAAATTAATAAATAGTTTTATTAAATAGAAAGGATTTTCACCTTTTCACACATATAGTGTATTAATTTATATAAGCTCAATGATGCTGTGTTGAGTATAGGAAAACTCAAACCCAAATATAAGATAGAGACTTTTCAATGATACAATCAGCTGTTTTACTTAAATTCTGATTTATATAGACTATTCTGAAGTAACTTGGTTTGGGAGAGTGTAGATGTTACACTGTTCCCTTTTACTTTCATTAGTTTCTTTTACATATTAATATACACAAAATCTTTGAATTGACTACAAGTCAGTTTTAAAAATTAATAGATGCAATGTAACTCTGAAACTTATTTATCATGTGCATAGTACATATATAATTAAATATAAAAGAATTTTATTTTTTCATATGTACTGTGCTAATTTATATAAGCTCAACAATGCTGTGTTTACTACAGAAAAATTCTCAAACCCAAACACAAGATAGAGACTTAATAAAGATAAGAGTGACCATCTTATTTTAACCTAAATTCTGTTTCATACACACTAATCTGAAGCTTCTTGTGGTTTGAGAGAGTGAAGATGATGCTCTGTTCACTTTTATATCCATTAGTTTCTTTCATGTATTAAATATATTAATAAAAGTAAAATTTTTCAATTTACTATAAGAATTAATAGAAACTATGTAACTCTGTTATTTATTTATCAATTTTATAGTATGTATGTGATTAAATAGAAAGGATTTTCATTTTTTCACATCTGCACTGTAGTAATTTATATAATCTTGATAGTGTGTTGAATGCAGGAAATATCTCAAACCCAAACATAATATAGAAACTTAATAATGAGAACAGTGAATGTCTTGTCTTTAATCTAAATTCTGATTTATATAGACCAATCTGAAGCAGCTTGGTGTGAGAGAGTGAAGATATTGCTCTATTCACTTTTACATCCTTAAGTTTCTGACATATATTAATATATGTGAAATCTTTTGATTTGCTACAAGCCAATTTATGTAACTCTGAAATTTATTTAACAAGAACTCTTTACATATGTAATTAAATAGAAAGGATTTTCAATGTTTCACATATGCACTGTACTAATTCATATAAGCTCAACATACAAAAAAAACTCTCAAACCCATACACAATATACTTTATAAAGATAAGAGTGTGGCCATCATATCTTTAACTTAAATTCTGATTTATATAGACCAATATTAAGCATCTTGGTTAAAGAGAGTAAAGATGTTACTCTTCATTAGTTGTAGGGGCATATGTTAATTCCTGCTTCATATGATCCTCTGATCTGATCAAATTTCAGGATATGGCCTTGCCAAGGCAGATATATCACATATCAATTTCATCATAAGATGTAGTTCCATTTATTTATGTCCTAGCACTGCATTAAATATTTTAAATATATTTTAACAGTCTGATTTTTCAAGCATGTAGTCAGTCATTATTCTAATTCCATTGTGGTCATCTATTAATGATTATGATTTTGATATAGTTAAGTAAATACTCCTATCTTCACTATGCTTGATTATTCATTTATTAATAGTTAAATCACCATAGAATTCCTACTCTGGAGGTTATTAAGACATATAACGCCATAGTCTCTCTATTATTATGTAAGTTAATGATAATTAAGCTGTATAATCACTAATTATATTTTTAACCTGCAACTAACTCAATACAACCTATAAATTTAGTCATATAAACTTTTAATTTATTTTTTACATTTTTACATTTAACCTGAAGTATTTTTTAGTTTTAAAAGTCTCTCATATCTTCTTGACCTCAGTGAGTTATAAGAAAAAGGGCATATATGCTAGCATCAGATGTGGTAGTCATGTGGAAATTGTGTTGGAGGCATAGGTAATAAGGTTCAACTTTGTAAGGTTTATGGTAATGTTTACATCAAGGTTGCACACAGACATGTGAGTAAGTGATTATTGCCTAGTTCCTAAGATTAGTTTTTCCTGACCTATACATATCTGATCATTATATATATATATATATATATATATAACCGTAAGTTTTACATATCTGATCATTTATATATATATATATATATATATAACCGTAAGTTTTGCAAGATATATATTTTAAAAAAATTGCCCATTTTCTTTTCTTTCAGTAAGTCAATTTATATATTAGACATATTTCATTCCAATATCAGCCTTTAAAGCTAATTGAGCACAGCGCCTTTTGGGAGTGTTAAATAAATGAATACTCTCCTCTTCAATCCAAGATATAGTATTTATGCAGGAATAAAAAGAATCCCTTTTATTTCTACGACTCAAATTCTTTTATATGAGCAAATCTGAAGAACTGTTGAAGAGAGCGTGAGTAGATACTCACTTTAAATTACTATTTAAGATGTTTTTTGACTGAATGACGCCGGTGTAATTACTTAGAATTTACTAAACATTATTCTTACTGAAACTTAATTATGAGTAAATAAGCAAATGCGCTAGATAAAATATTTGCTTATTTACTCATATTAGACATAGTAAATAATTTAATAAGTTAAATTTTAGTTATAGAACTTCTGTTATCGACATTTTTTTAAAGTTAAGTTTGAATAAAAAAAGTTTAATTAATTTTAGAATATTTATTGGTGATTATTTATTTTTTTAACATATGTGTGATCAGGTGGGTAAGAAATTTGAGATGGCATGGGGAGTTGAGGGTCGTGTGAAATTCTGAGTTCGAATCCCTTATATATTACATTATATATATATATGCAGGTGTGTGTATGTGAACCTGTACAGTGTATTAAATTACATTTCTATTAATGTATAGTTCACTCTTAGTTTAAAATACAATTATACATTGATGTAGTTTTATATAAGTAAAGTAATTAAATTACTTTAATAACTAACATTTTAAATAGTTTGATAATAATTCCATAGTGTTTTATAATACAAATAACGAATGATAGTTTATTTAAGATTTTTTAATTAACATTTTAGATGTGATAAGTGTATCTATGCATATAATAATTATTTTGACGGCGAGGAGTTTAAAAGAAACTGATTATGATTAAAGTTTCTTGCTTAAAAGATGTGATATTCAAACTCTAATATTGTTATTAAAATTTTATTACTTTTAAAATATTATATTTTAAGTTTGAGAATTTTTTTTAAAATATTGTATTTAAATGGTTTATTAATACAATACGCTTCAACATATGATTATTGTAATATTTTTTTAATTTATTGTTAAATAAAAAATGGTCTTTAAATGTTATATTAATTATTATGTCTAGACGTTTAGACAATTTCAAAAAAATACATATTAATAAAATATTTGCCTTGACAACTAAGGCCACATTATTTACCAAATAATAACAGCCCAAATCAATTGATCATCATTTTGGTAGGATAACATGATTTATCTATAGATGCAGCGTATCACGTGTTGAAAAATTATCATTCTTATTCTTATTTTATTTAATTATCTACTTAATTAATCAATCAGTCTATTGTATCTCTAAAGTAATGGAGGGCTAGATTTGTCTGCCAAAAACTTCTTACAAAGTGTCCCATTCATCTCATTACAATCTATCTACAAAAATATACCCAATGAGAAAATTTTAAGAATTTAATTTGCTGAAGGAAGGAAATGTTAAACTATAACACTGATTTGCTGATTTCAGAAAATGTACTTAGGAAAAAATTGCATTGTTATGAACTATATCAGATATGTGTCTATTATTGTGTTCATGCTTGAATTTAATAGGAACATTATAGCTGATATTTCTGACACAATAATTATGTTTCATCTTGTAAATAATTTACTAAGTATTAATACCACAATTAGTTACAACTTTATCATACACTACTGTTATATTATTTGCAAAGTTATTCTTTGCCATGTTAAATTTTTAGCTGTAATAAAAACTTGAACTTTATTCTGGCTTGAGGAATAATTCAATAATCTAATGAAAATACCTGCAAACATTTCCAATTATGGATATTTGTAATATATTTACCTTGTCTTTTTTATGAATTATTTTAAGCACAATATGCTTTGATACTTTTTAAAAGAAAAGATTAAAACATTACCAGGATTTTTTTTTTTCACGGATAATGTGCAAATCAACTCTTATTTTGCATTTATTTCAATGTGAAATGTGTTTGCTTGAATGCATTTTATTGCATTGGAATTTTTGCTTGCTAATTATATAAAGGAAATAATATGCCCTAAACTTCGAATTGCTTTATGTTATGTTAGTGCTCTATTTATTGCCTCAAATTTCAAAGAATTACTTATACAATTGTTATTTTTAAACATTAAAGATATTATAAATAAAATATTTCAGATTTTAATGGAACTGTTCTGTGAACTGGAATATTTTAAAGTACATTTTAGAGCAATTAATTTAAGAACATATAAACTATCCAAGTGTTTTTCTATGCTTATAATATTTTTGGTCATAGTTTATTTGTTATTTATCTGAATTATGTATGAATATTAAAGTCCTCAAAATATATTTGCATTATTATATCAACAAGGATTGTTTAATAAGTAGAATGGGTGAATGAATAATTATTGATTTATAATGTTATGCCTAATTATTTTATTGTTAATATAATGCATTTATCAGACTTTCATAACATGTTTATAGTGTTATTATTATACGATAAAAAGTAAGGGTTTGCAACTATTTTCATATAATATTTTGAATTATTCCTCAATGTATAGTATGTCATAGATGAGATTTATTGTATTGGGGAATGTTTATGATGGATTAATCTCAACATGTTTTATATTAGTGGTATGATAATAATGCTGATTTTGCACTTGCATGGATAAATGTGGTCATTTAATTATCTCATCGAACTGGTCCTATTTGTTGGTGTTGGTGATAATATGTTGAAAGCACATGTGTTATGACTTCTGTCTTTATTTGATTTTAATATTATTATAGCAATTTTTAAAATGGTAATGGTATTGATATTCATATTCATAGTATGAATATTGGTTGTGGAAAGATTTTGATAAAATATTATTTGATAAAACATTATCTGTTTAAACTTAAGTATTTATTTTGTATAGGTATATAAAATTATACATCTCCCCAATTTCATGTTGTTTTTTCAATGACAACATAGTTCGTTAAACATATGAATAAAAGGATTATATACTAATGACATATTCAGAATGATAATCAGATTTTGAAATAAAAAGAAAACTTTATATATATATATTCAAGTCATAAAATTGTTTTTTTCGACTACCAGGATCATATCCAGATGTGATAATCTCTACCAGTGCAAAATTAGAGAAGCCATTGAGATACTTAAAACGGCAAATTGTATCAATAAGCTAGATGATACATGCAAACTTCCTCCTATTTGGAAAGATTTGTTTTAAAAAAAAAAAAAAAATTCTTAATTTAACATTTTAGCTATTGGTGGAACTTTAACGTTTTTTTTTTTTTTTTCAAATCAGTGATGGTAACACCTCTACAACCGTTCTTCTACCATTTATCGTCCGGTGGATGACTTGTGTGATCAAATCAAAACGTCAGTATATCAATATTTAATTTTTTTAAACATGGATGAACGCGCAAAATATCTATTTTATATATATACAAATCGATGTCTGTATTTCTTCAAAATAATATTTGTAAACGTGTATATATATACTATAAATCGATGTTTGTATTTCTTCAAAATAATATACCTAAACATATATATATATATATAAAGGTATAGATATTTTCTATTATGAATTGTAATTATTTTTATTTTAAATATATGAACTCACAAGACGTTGATAATTATTATATCTGATATTATTAATAAATTATTTGATTTTTAATTTTGGAATATGTATTTTTTATCATCATCTGAATAATTATAAAATCCAAATCACACAAGTATAATAACATTTGAGCTATAAGAGTATATAGTACATAAAAGTTATTCCATTTTAAAGTTTATGTTCTATAATAATAAAGTTATCTCAATGTTTTAAGATTATTTTGATTAGAAGATCTTTATTTTAATTATAAAAAGACGTAAGATAATCTCTGAGTATGAACAAAATCACTTTCTTACTTATTACATCATCAGTGTTTTCACATATTATTGGAGAATAATAATTGAAATAAAACGATATCATTATTATGTTATAAATGGATCTATGTACTTATGATTAATGTTCAAAACGATTGAATAAGAATAAATAATGTCTTATGGTACATGATGTTATAGTGATGATATGAATTGAAAGTAAGATAAGAAATTTTATATTTTATATCAGGAAATGTAGTATTAGTTTTGGTATTTAAATTTGAACAAATAGCTACACACACCAATTTTCTGGTAGCTGAGTTACTATATATATATATATATATATATATATATATATATATATATATATATATATATATATATATATATATATATATATATATATATATATATATATATTGTACTGGTCAGAATTGTATGTTCATCTAACAAGAGCTAGCATCTAGGTAAAAGTATCTTGAGTCCAATTATGTGCAAGATACATAAGTCAGGAACAATCACAAACTCTGCCCTATTGCCTATTTTCCAGATCTATAACATTACGAACAACATTTCTGATCATAACAAATGAAATTTTAATTCCTATCCCGGAGCAACAGCAGAGAAACAAGAGATCTATAGACAATGATAATACTACTAGGCTTTGAAACCACACCCCCAACAGAATGAAGTAGCTTAAGATTATAATTAGATTTTTCATCGAAATTCATTAATAAATCTAAGTTGGCCTAAAGTCAATGGAAATGAGCTATATATAACGTAGTCTAATTAACGATGTGTATGCGTAAATGGAGAGGTAAAGCAAATTGAAATAATAATTATATGGTTAATAATATATTGATATTAATTAGAAAAATGAATAAACAAATAATATGCAATTTAATAAACAGTCGTGAATCTATTTACCTATAACACTAATAGAATTATGGGTTTCACTTGATTATGAATGCTGACTTGCATATTGAAGGAATTACATCAGTTAATGATTAAATAATACACAAATCTGCAATTAAATACGATGATTAAAAATGTACAGCTAGTCAAAAGATGCGGCCTAATATGCTAACAGTAGATACTAATTTTACCATATTACAACTTGTATGCTATGATTATTTTATGAAAAATGAGTGAAAATTTTTTATAATTTACATTATTTACTTAAATAGTCATTAGACCTTAAAATGTTCAAACAGAAAAGTTTTTTGTATTTTATTTTATTTCTTCTGACTGGAGATAATTTATTTAACACTGTTTGTTAGCACACTCAAATGATTCAATGAAAGGGTGGGTAGCTTAAATAAGCTTTAAAATGACATTCCCTAACTTATAATATAAACGAAAATATGAGATGGATTTAGAAATCATGGCATTACATCTTACAGAGTTAAAATGGGCAAATATAAAAATATTAAACAAGAATAGTGGTGCTGTCTTAAGTAATAATGCTAGAAAAGTTTGAGTCCATTTTAGGACAAATGCTTCATCAATTTTATAAGAATATGCAATGTGCCTGTATAGGTGACAGGTCAGCATTTGAAAAGGGGATGGCATAGGAATAACATGGTTTGGTTCTTCCAGTGTTAACCCATGTAGAGCCTAAATGACCACCTGACAATATCCTGGAGTCAGTGCTTCCAAACCCCATTCAAGGATATGCCATAAGTAAAAGAATCCCGTTTCTCCGGGTTTTAATTTTGACAAAGGAAAACAAGAAAATTTCGTAATGTTATCTAAGCCAAGCACAGCTAATAATAAAAAATAAATCAGGTTCTTAATGATGCTGATATGTGGATTAAGGCTCTTGTAATTTAATAGAACTTAGCATAATGATATGAAATAATTTGATCCCTCTCGAAAGGTATGCAAATGACCTTTAATATTAGTTAGGATGTCTTAACATAAAAGAGGAAATATTGTTTCCTTCATTAAACAAATATTAATATGCTAATTAGTAATTAATTTCAGAAATAATTACCAGGCTAGATGGTGTTATGGGCAAATGATTGACCATATAATAAAAAAACAGCAAAAGTAGGTCATTAAGTTTACTTTAAAATATAATATGAAAATAAATCAATAGCGTGAACATGGTAATAAAGTGATAAATTAAATGTAGCAGCGAATAATCTGCCACTAAGCAAATAGAATAACTTAAAAATATTATTCAATCAAGCAAACTTTTAGTTAGGTAAGAAAGCTTATATTTATGATTTAACATCCCATAATATCGAGGATATCTAATAACAAAATTTAGGATCAGTTCACTAGATTGAATGATTAGCATATTAAATTACATCATACAAAATTTATAATATTGAAATTAAAAGTTTGCCGCATTTAAAATATTAAGAATAGAAATTGTGAAACCCATTAAAGAAATGCATTAAAAAAACAAAGTTATAAATTCATGCATTAGATTTTTCTAGCAGAAAGAGAAAGTCATTACTTTATAGAATTGATACAATTGGCATTACAATGCCATGTTTAAATAGAAAGAGAATTACATTATAAATGATTTAAGTTTTAAAATGAAAGTTTTGAAAAAGTTCATATTAGTGGCATGATTAGGATTTACCTTCCATAACTTGATGTCTTGATGTCCATATGGATTGGTAAATTTAAGATTATAAAATAAGGAAAACACAGTTAGCAAGACAAAGTTTTGAAAAATAATGGCTGGCATCTTGAGACAGTTATTTTAGCATTTAAATTAGGCAGTCCATAAGTGGAAATGGCAGTTTAACATAGCAGTATGGAAATGATTTTTGGAGAAGGGAAAGAAAATTTAGTCCCTCTACTCCAAATTCATATTTCAAAATTTCAATTGATGTGGGTCTGTTCTGCAACACTGATTAAAAATGGTACACTAAGAGACTTAGCTTAAAATTTCAGCTTTATTTATATGTTAGCAAGACCTTCTTTAATATTCTCTCTTTCTGCTTGATGAGGCCCAGATGTCCATTAAGTGGCCTGAATGCACATATTCTTTTTTTCAATGATAATGCAACAAGTTCTAGAGAGTATTGTTTTAATCTATTTCAAAAATGGAAATAGATTCAAAAGATATAATTTCCATTAATATCATGTTTGCTAAGGGATTTTAATTTATTAATTACTCTTTTTAAATTAAATCTAGAATATTCTTTTATTTATAAGTTTCAGAGTTATTTTAATTACTCTCTAAAACTTTCTGCATTGCATCATAAAATAAAACACATGAACTATAAAATAAATATACATAATATTTAATATTTAATTCTGAAAAATATATTTTTATCAATAATAAATTTTTGCAATGTTGAACACACATACATGATTAATTTAAAGGGAATGTAAATTTTAATATTTCTGACTAAAAATTATTAAATATTCTTTTATAATAAAATGTTTAATTTATGAAAGTACAAAAACAAAGGAGAGTTTTTAAACTTGTATGTGTGTCCTTTCACTCTCTAGTGATTTAACACATATATAGCTGGGTTTAAACCTCTGATTGAAGGTTTTGAATCACCAGACAGTGAAGCAAAAATATGTGTAAGTTATTTTCCACTTCAATATATATATATATAAACTCTGTCAGGTAATGAAAATTATTCTACACTAATAAAGCGTGATAAACAGAGCACAAAATATTAATTATAAACAACAATTAGCCAAGCGCTTTCGGTACTGTATACCAGAATCATGGTGTCATACTGGAACTGAACAGTTAATATTCTAGTGCACTGAGCATGCACTGGAATATTAACTGTTCAGTTCCAGTATGTCACCATGATTCTGGTATACAGTACTGAAAGTCCTTGGCTAATTGTTGTTTATAATTAATGTTTTTGTGCTCTGTTTATCATGCTTTATTCGTGTAGAATAATATATATATATATATATATATATTGTAACCCTCTAAAGTGTGGTCAACTACATAATATCACCAAAACATCAGTGCACTGAGAATCGTAACCTCGATCACTGATCAATTCCCGCTACACATTGTCAGCTATTAAGAGCTGTATCCAAAAGCATATTATGCTATCTATTTTATGCACCAAGGACCGCAACCAACATCTGGAGCAACTTACCACAGACCAAACCAATGATCTAACATAAACTTTTATGATTTAATTTGATCGCAGCCAGGGTGTACCACGATGACCTATCATAGTAGTATGATAAAATACAGTAAACAAATTATAAGTGCAATGTTATTATTTTCAAACTTTAATTTGTGATTTTTATTGTATGAGACCCGATGGCCGACCATGTACAAGATGGCATAATTTGTGAAACTACATAATATTATGAAATTTTAAACCATCTATATGATTTTTAATACAAATGCTAGTCCAGGTAAAGCTTTGCAATAAATAAACATAAATACTTGGGTTCTTTTTTATAGTTTACTATATCACTGAGACTCTTTTTATAATGACAAATGACAATTTAAAATGTTAAGTAAATATTTTCAATCATATCATTATTTGGAAAATCTGTTTACAGGTTTACTAATCAATTTGTATTGTATACTAGATCAACTACGCAAAGCCAAAATGATGGAAAAGGTAAATGGGATTTTATTGTACCCCCCCACATCATAAACTACCAAAGACTAAAAGCATCCAAATGTTTTTTCAAAATATCACTAAACTCTTATATCATGTTGACGATAGTATGTACTTTAATGTATGCTCTATCCAAGGTTTATGATTTCTGATTTTAAGAATGACACATAGCAACGGCACAGTAAGTTTAATTATAAATCAACGTTTATTTACAAATTGATCAATAATAAGTAATTAATTCTAATGTGATAATTAAAGACATAAGTAAACAAATAAAATAAATAAATTATAATTCCATCGACTTTCTTCACTAACATATCATAGGTATGGTTTTAAAACCTAATCATACCTTATTTCAATTTGATATAATGAATCTTGAGCAAATTATACTAAATTCAACATCAACTCATGAAATATTTAACGTCATTTCCAGATTCAATAAATCCATACCGTAAAATTATAATAATATAATAAATAATATTATATCTGTAGGATTTAGCTATAATGCAATCATCAAATAAAGTGAAAATTTAAACTTACACTCCGGGAAATAATAATCAACCGACAGTTAATTATTAGGAAGTAACTTGAATAGAATGTCCTGCTACAATTTGATGATCTAACTTGTAAATTATACTTACAAATGGAAGAAGATGATTTAGCAGATTAACTAAAATACTTTGCCCAACTTATATCTATGAAGTAAAACATATTCCTGTGGATGCGTTCATCTACACATAGGAATTAAATAATACTAAACGCTTTGTGGATTGATACACCATCATAAAGTAATATGTATAATTACACAATTCCGCGGATTAACCACCAGCACTGGAATGAATGTAAAATACAAATAATGGCAATTAAATAATCTGCGGATTAACCACCAGCACAGATTAATGCCTTTCAACATTAAAAAACAACATTACTATTTCCCTCATATTAAAGTGCAAAATCATCCTCCTCAGTTATTCTGATCATTCAGAATACACTAACACTTTAGCAAATGTGGGTTCTTGCATAATAAAATGTTACTCTAATCAGGACAACTAATGTACTAACTTATCTTGCTTAAAATAAAACATGTGTAATATAATATAAGTAATATTAGCATAGGAATATTAATCTGGAAAGACTCACAAAATACCTCACAAAGATTGATACATCTCATGAATTCATTTAGTACTTTTCAAGCCCTTTCACAAGTGCTATTCTCTTGAATAAGTATTTTATTCAACTCCTATTAATTTAAACTTAATAAAATATAACTTATGAACTTCACATGCAAGTTCATATAACGATAAAATCAAAGTAATGAATTATTCATCAAATACATAAAATCTAATGGGTGTGTGTGTGATACAAATTAAATGTATAGCATTTTAGCGTTCAATATATGAATTTTAGCAGGTGTGTGTATCACAAATTAGATTGTATAGCATTTTATAACTACAAATATGATCCGTGAATCCCTGTACGATGTGTCGAACAATAAATGTACGAAGTAATAGCTATAATTATAGTTGAATTCCATACATGTAATTTTATCCATTTGTATTAGTTATTATAATCACTATTAGATTAACGATTTTACGTGGCTCCATAAACATGAAACAATTTCAAAAACATGACTCGCAGAATTTAAATGAAAATGTTTTTCATAAGTTATTAATCTCTACATTTCTCTATTAAAATGTTCCAAGTTTATCACATCCATGCTAAATATTTATTTATCCATGCTTAAATCTAGGAATAACAATAACAGCAATTAATTTAGTCATTCCAAACTGACGATAAAATTAGAAAATAGCTTTGATCAATTATTTGAAGACTGTTTATTATCCAAATGGCAAACAAATTAACTAGCAAATATATTACTGGCATTATAAAGTTAAATATCAATGAATACTATATTTTTATTAGAATTAGAAATGGAAATATTAAACTATGTTGATAACTTTAACACTTTACTTTAATTTAAACTTCTTCTTTTTTAAAAAGCAAATTTTCATATTTATAAAACTTCTGTAATTAAAATACTTATTTAAATTTTCCAAATTGTAGAACAATAAACATTTTAAAACATACCAAATTCTTGCAATTAATTATTTTAAACTGGGAAGCTCCGACATCTTAAATGTAATATTGGGAAATTATTACCGGTAATTTGATCCACTTGGCCAGCCGACTTGAACAGACTTTTAAATTTAGCAATTCATCTTATAATTAAATACCACAATATTATTTTTACGTTTATAGAAAATTTGTGGTAATCCGTTTACTTGTTAACTATTTTAAAATAAGCTTATCAAATTTACACCATTTGCCTTATTACCATTTTCTTTTCTTTCTTCTCCCTCCAAAAGCAAACTAACAGACGATCTCCTCCTAAATTTGCACTCTTTTCTTTTTTTACATTGAGACGCTTACGTAATTACTGTATTTATTTTTAATAACTTATTTTAATTGAACAAATGGTTTTGTTAATTCAAATGAAATACTTTTTTTTTTAGATCATTTTAAACAAATAAAAATAAAATATTATATTTTAATATTATTTTACCAAATTTAATGTGTTGTTAAAATTTTTAAAAGTTAAACATTCTGATACGAATTAGTATATGGAATGAAGCAAATTTAAATTATTAAATAATATAAGAGAGTAATCTGTTCAAAGTGCAAATCAAGCCAATCAAATCACCAAAGAAGACAGAGAAATTTTTTATACTAGTTACATCAATTATTATATTTTATGCTAAAATATATGGTTACAATATATATATATATATATATATATATATATATATATCAATCAGACATATATATATATGTATATCAGGCATATATATATATATATATATATGTAATGTCTGATTGACCTAATGATTGATAGCAAGAAATGTATTAAAAAGCCCCAATTGGAATACCAAATGTAATAGAATGTAGTATATGTATAAATGGAAATGAAATCTCTTCAATAATTATGGACTAACTGAAATGGACAATCTATTTCTACTATCACATATTTCAGGTTATGATTAATTTTCATTAAAGTATAAATATAACAAAAGATAAATGAATCCAATCGATTAATATAAAATACATTGAACTAGGTTATGATGTTTTACTTTATTTGAACAAACTACTAATTTATAAAGTGATTGTTGACAAATTATCTATACTATAGAAAACATATTACACATGAGTGAATGTGCTTTAGTCATTAATTATATTGTTACTTCCACTAGCCATGTGTAAAATAAACCTGGATACTAAAGAGCATTGACTAAGACATGTTAAAAATTTTAATTACTGTATTTTCTTATATATATATATATATATATATATATATATATATATATATATATATATATATATATATATATATATATATATATATATATATATATATATATTTGAATATATAACCTAATGTAAATTTAATAATGCTTCATATAGTTGTAACCATACATAATTCTGATTAACTGTTTCAAATTGCAGATCATGCTTTTTACACTTCAGCATCTCTGACATTTTTCTTTGTCTCACACATCAACATAAAATATATGATAAAATTATTTTTTTTTTCAGAAAATAATAAATTTGACTTCATTTGATAGATACTTTTGTCTACTACTGAAATAAATTTTAAATGTTCACATTTTGTTTCTGTAAATATTTAAAAAATGAGGATGTAATCAAAACAAAGACTTTACATGTCATCGTTTCTAGAAATATTATTTTCAGTTTATAATGAAACAGTCAGATCTGTCTATCGTACTGTTTCACCTACTATATACTATATTATTGTCTATTTTGTATACCTATACCCAAATCCTTGTATATTATAATTATATTATATTAATATTGTACGAAAATCATCATAATTTAAAACCTAAATGTACTAGTTGTGTATGTGTGCGTATATTTAACATATAGTAAAATAAATGTATGTATATGTAAAAAATTCAGTAAATACACATTTGTATATTTCTAGTAGTAAATAAATGGGAAATGCTTTGTATGTGTAACAAGAGACTACATATATGCAGGAAAGAATAATGTTAATAAAAATAAAACATTAGAAATTTCTTTATTTAGAATGTTTATTCTAAAAGTAATATTTAAAATTATTATATATTTCTGCATATGTCACTAAATTATATAATCGAGTTACATATATAACAAGATGTTGTTCATCTTTGGATTTGTTTTTCTAAAAAAAGATGACTTCATATATTTAATCTTTCTCGCTGTATTATGACCCAGTTACAAATTTAAGAGTAAAAATAGATTTTAGAATAAAGTATGAATAAATTATCCTGGGCGACTGAAGGGAAAAAAACATGGTTGACCAAAGGAAAAACCCACCTGTAGAAAAAGAAATTGCAGTGGGATTCCATGATTTTTTTAGAATGCAGCGAGTTAAAGAGAAAAACAGATCTAAAACTCCTATGACAGGTGGAGATAAACTGGTATATAAGTTGCTTCAGCTATCTTTGAAGGGCAGATTAGAATTTTAGTTATAATTATTGACTTTAGCATGTTTTTAAATTGGTAATGATGATGATAGTAGGCTAGAATAGCAATTCCCTTACTTTCTAGTCCCCTTGATAGTCTACAAGATATGTAAAGTGGAGAAGTAGTAGCCAATACCACCTAAAAGAATCCCTCAACATGAAACTAACTTGACAACTGAGAAAAGATTGCAGTAACAAACCTCACTCAACTTAAAATTAACTTTTCAACCAAAATTCATTAATTCCTAAAGCTAGCTAAATCTATTAATTATGGCCAAAGTAGAAATGTATTTCAAACTCACCAGTTAAATGTAATTTTATTTTCTTTATCTAAAATTCCAAGTCTTGCCTGATTTGCTCATTTATTGATTTATTTATTGATTTATTTACTGATTTTTTTATTGGTTAGCTGATTTATTTCTGATTGATATGGTTACAACTTATTTATATTATTTTGAGTTATGAAAACTGATTTAGTTTTAACTTGCTTAAATCGATTAATTCTCAATGATTTATTATAACTAATTTATTGCATATAATTCTAAATGATTTATTTTAAAATGATAATTAAGTTTTCAAGTTATTTTACATACTTTAGTTTAATGATAATATTTGTTTTTATTAATAATTCTCATGAATAACTTAAATCTATATTCAACTGAATCAATCAACTCTCAGCTAATTTCATTTCAATTCCCTTTTTAAATTAAGCTAAATAATATTTATTTTATATTTTATAAAGTGCAAACAGTATTGAAATTAAATTGAGAGATTGCAATCCTCTCATGCTCATTACTATCTAACAGCCAATCAGATTGCAAATACAAGACAGAGATATTAACAAGAAAAGGGCAGTCCACCCTCTTCTTTACTTGTCTTTCTATATATCCAAGCCAGTCTAAAGTACTTAGATCTGAAAGCATGAATCTTAAACATCTTCACACTTAACTCACTGAGTTTAAATTACAAACATAAAGTGTGAAATCCTACGATTTACTATGCAGTAGTTTTTAGATGTTATAACTTGCAGTAACATATGTAAATAATATTTATTTATAAAGCGCAAACAGTATTGAAATTAAATTGAGAGACTGCAAACCTCTCATGCTCATTACTATCTAACAGCCAATCAGACCACAAATACAAGACAGAGAATTTAACAAGAAAAGGGCTTTCAGATCTAAGTACTTTAGACTGGCTTGGATATATAGAAAGACAAGTAAAAAAGAAAGTGGACCACCCTTTTTTTGTTAAAAACTCTGTCTTGTATTTACAATCTGATTGGCTGTTAGATAGTAATAAGCATGAGAGGTTTACAGTATCTCAATTTAATTTCAATACTGTTTGCGCTTTATAAAATAAATATTATTTACATACTGTAATGGTTGGATAAAGTTGTGGAAGTTGCAGTCTTACTGTATCTGTGCTCCAGGGTGCCACTAGGTTACTTGAACCTAGAAAATTTATAGAGTAGGCTGATATGCCTGTTAAAGATTCAACTTTTATTTATTAAGACTGTCAGCCCTAGTCACTAGCTCAAAGAGATGCAGAGATTTAATATAAACTTGTTTAAAAGAAATAAAATAAACCACTACCAGTAATTAACACACAAAACATTTATTAACACACATATAAATAAAATTGAGGAATAAAATTTATTTAGATTTTAATATTAATTTTTAAATTTAAATTATTATTTTAAACTATTCACACAGATGGACATTTTAATAAATTTTACTTTAGAATGTTGAGTATAAATATGCTACATAGATTACTCAGTTAAAAAAAACATTTCAAAATAAACATAAATGATCAAAATATAAAGTCATTGATGTAATTGCAGAGATAAATTTACAAGAAACCCAATGGCATTCATCATAAGATGCCGTATTGACACCAATAACTTGAAAGACATGCAAATAAATACATTTTAGATACTCAACATGAGGTATCATATTAACTGAATATCTATATATTTTAATCAAATATGAAAATAAAAACATAATTAAACATTAATGAATCTATGCAATCGTCTAAATCCAACTGAAATTTAATGTATTTAAATAATTTAGTCAAAAAATATTAAAACAAAAAAAATGGAAATGATTAAGTCAGCAAACTCATAAGTAAAATTAAACATTAATAATTGATTTGAAAAGTCATATTAAAGTTCATTAAAAAAAATAGATTTAGCTTGTCAAATCTTAAAAGTTCTTAATTATTTTTTTTTTAAAATTTTCAGTTATATCTTTTACAATAGAAGAGTCCTGATTCCTGGTGTCAATTCCCACAAAGTCCTTATTTGAAGACCGGTCTATCTGAAGGTGGTCTTAGCTTGTTCAATCCTGGTATTATTTATTTTATTGCAGAATCCATATGATTCGGGTCTGCAACAGTACCATTCATAATTCAGCAGTTATTTCATTTGAAATAAGTGAGAGAGAGCGACAAGTGGGTCTTATCACCCTTCTCACAAAATCAAGCTGGAACTGTCCTTAAATTCAATATTTTTCTTTTTATACACATCGTTTGGATTCACTGAACAATCAATCATTTTTATTAGGGTCCGAACACTGGTTTTCTGCTTTTATTGTATATTCTGATTCAGAGTGGAAAACAATCTTTAATTTTTATCTATATCTTTCATCTGACTTTTTAATTATGTATGATCTCCAAAGGCTAGTTTGCTTTTCAATAATTAATAACACAATCATTTCCATTTTTAGATTTCAGAAATTAATTAATACTTTATTTACATTCCTTTTTTTTTAAATGTTTTATATTTAGATCTTTTATCTTTTTTTATAAAAAAATATGTTCAAATACTTTTTTTTTATTTAAAAAATAACTACTTTTAAAGTTTTGCATCTGTGTGAATATATATACATACATTGAACAACTCTTTTTAATAAATGCTTTTAGTTTTTTATTTACAAACTTAAAAAAAGTTTTTATTCTAATTTTAAATTAATGTAATGGTATATTATATACCGTTACAATATGTTACTGCAAGTTATAACATCTAAATACTACTGTGTAGTAAATTGTAGGATTTCATGCTGTATGTTTGTAATTTAAACACAGTGAGTTAAGTGTGAAGATATTTAAGATTCACACTTTCAGATCTAATTACTTTAGACTGGCTTGTATATATAGAAAGACAAGTAAAAAAGAGGGTGGAATGCCCTTTTCTTGTTAAATTCTCTGTCTTGTATTTGTGATCTGATTGGCTGTTAGATAGTAATGAGCATGAGAGGTTTGCAGTCTCTCAATTTAATTTCAATACTGTTTACACTTTATAAAACAAATATTATTTATATATGTTACTGCAAGTTATAACATCTAAAAACTACTGCATAATAAATTGTAGGATTTCACACTGTACGTTTGTAATTTAATCTCAGTGAGTTAAGTGTGAAGATATTTAAGATTCATGTTTTCAGATCTAAGTACTTTAGACTGGCTTGGATATATAAAAAGACAAGTAAAGAAGCAGGTGGACTGCCCTTTTCTTGTTAAATTCTCTGTCTTGTATTGGAAATCTGATTGGCTGTTATATACTAAGATAAAATAAAGCCAAACTTCAGATTTCACTTACTTGAAATGTTATCGTTAAACTTATATTTATTTTTAGTTAAATCTATGTCAAATTTTATTATTTTCAATTATGTATTTGTTTATGCTATATTTGCTCAGAATGAAA
Organism: Epiperipatus broadwayi; assembly: GCA_028023455.1. NCBI lineage: Eukaryota > Metazoa > Onychophora > Udeonychophora > Euonychophora > Peripatidae > Epiperipatus > Epiperipatus broadwayi. The sequence continues at coordinate 4,218,864 of JAQFVV010006307.1, read as the reverse complement.
TTTTACTCTTAGTTAAATCATTAGTGAGAAGCGATTAGATATTCTCCCACACACACACACACACACACACACACATATATATATATATGCACATTTATTATATATATATATATACACACACACATATATATATATATGCACATTTATTAATGCACAAATCAAAACTCCCTTCTGAAATGGATAAAATGTATTGCTTAGGAAATAATTAAAAGCTTGCAGATACTCTAAGATAGATTTGCTTGAAATATAATATTGAATTAATATTTAGCCAAAGTGATAAAATACAGCATAAACCTATAACTTGATATGTAATTATCCATAATATGCTGTAATTCTCCCAAGAGTTATAAATGCCAATATAGATAGCTTTATAAATTAGATTCATAAGCTTTCCTTAATAGCATAATTATAGATGTTATATAATAAACTGATCTATGGTAGTTTCATGGAAGGAAACTATTGTTTAGCATCCTATTTTTATTATATAATGATGTAGTCAGTGATGCACATGTGTCCTTAACAAATGCTTCGGTGTATATACTTGATGGGCATGTATGTAAGGGCTACCCAATTACTCTAGTTTGGATAACTACTTTCTTCAGATGGGCATAGTCTAAGCACCAATCCATTCTGTATCCTTAGAACTGGAGCATGAGACTCCAGCAGCTTAAAATAGTTGTTCAATCACCCGGATTAAAAGGTCTCTTATTTCACAACAACGGGTGCGGTGAAAAAAGAACTGGTACTTGATACAAATCCCGTGAAAAAGCACACATTCCAGATGCAGGGACTCAGATTATATATTTTCTGTACGCCTTAGTATCTGAAGTCTGACTGTGAATCAGCAGTTCATCCGGCCATAATAATTGTATCTTTCAGCTTTGATCTGAACTCGAATCTAGTTTTATAGGCATATAAGCTATGTAGAAAATACATTAAATATTCATGTTTGATAATATAGTTTTTATAAATGTTAATAGTCACTTCTGCTAGCTCTGGGGAAAATCTAGATCCTGTTATATAGCATAAACTAGGCATAGATCATCATGAGCAAATTAACTAATTTTTAAGATAATAAGTCTAATGAAAACTGTAACCTAAAATGTACAAATCTTCATCACCTGAGAATGATATATATATATATATAATATATATATATATATATATATATATATATATATATATATATATATATATATATATATATATATATATATATATATATATATATATATCAAGCAAAGTAAATTAAATTATTTGTAACCCAGAAACTACAATCACCTGTGAGTGATTTGAAATGATATATATAACCATAATGCTTATATTTAAAATCATCACCTGTGAGTGATATACATATATATGACAATTAGAATAAATTAACTGATTTGTAACCAGAAAATTAATATCACCTGCGAGTGATTTAAAGTGTCATATATATATATATATATATATATGTGCGTGTGTGTATGTGTGTGTAAACCAGAACTACCTGTAACTCAGTAAACTATAAATGATTATATCCAAAATCATCACCTGTGAGTGATATACATATATATGACAATTAGAAAAAATTAACTGATTTGTAACCAGAAAATTAATATCACCTGCAAGTGATTTAAAGTGTCATATATATATATATATATATATATATATATATATATATATATATATATATATATATATATATATATATATATATATGTGTGTGTGTGTATGTGTGTGTGTAAACCAGAACTACCTGTAACTCAGTAAACTATAAATGATTATATCCAAAATCATCACCTGCATGTGAACCAAAATTTAAATGTTAAATTGTATCCCTCATTTGATCACCTGTGAGTGAGGCAGTCATTATAACCATTGTAATTATTATTTTCACTTATTAATGTTATCATTTAAATATTTGGCTTTCGTTAAATTAATTGAAATTTAACTTCTGTTTATGTCTCTTTGTTGCTCATTGTTAAGTCATTATTGATTAGTTAACTATTAGTTATTAAAAATCACAATCCATATTTTATAATTATGCTTTATCCACATGTCATATATATAGTTATACTGTTTAAAATGTCTGTTTTCCATAGTCTTGTGCTTTACCAATGTGCTACTGCCAGCATGCGATTAAAGATAATACTGCTGTGGTCTCATATGTGTCATCTGTAAGGTAGTAAATCTTTGAGCATTAGTAAAGGAACTGGGGCTATACCAGACACATGGTCACAAACATCTTATGCTGGTCAGTCTTGGGATGATTTACTAAAACTCTGGATTTTGTTGTGCTAATGTACAGATTTGACTATTACAATAAATATATATGAAAATGACTATTATTTACCTGAAAATAATAAAGTTGACTTCATTTGATAGATATTTTTGTTTACTACTGAAATAAATTTTAAATGTTCAAATTTTGTTCTTGTAAATATTAAAACAATGAGATCACAAACAAAACAAAGATATTACACATCATTGTTTCTAGAAAGATTATTTTCGTTTTATAAAATCAACAAAATATTTCTTAATTTTTATTATTTTTAAACATTTAAAATGAATAATTATTTATTTCTCTTATATCTAACAAATTATGCTTTAATGTTTAAATTTTTTGAATATTTCTTGCAAAATTACGATATTTTCTTACTGTAAATATAACATAGATGGTTTACATCAAAGCTAGAATTTTCTACTTTGCTTCAGAGCATATTTACAGTAGCTGCTAATATAGCACTATATTTTTGAAAATAAAGTATTTCAAGTCAAAATAAATTATTAATAATTTATATTTTTTTGATATCTAATAAATATATAATCAAATTATTTTTTTAAAAAATCTAAAACCATAATAAATTTGCAAATAAACAAGTTTTTGTGTCATAGAAAACTACAATATTGTAAAGTGCTGAATGTTTTACAGCAATGACAACATGCAATGGCTGAACATGTCAGAGCAGGTCTTAGGTCTATTGTTAGAGTGGGAATTTTGAATTTCCTGCCTTTTAGCACAGAATTTTCAGAAAAAAAATTATTATAATAAAATATCCCATTTTACATACATTTTAACATATAATATTTACAAAAAAATTCACTAGAGGATGAATTGTCCAAATGATGAAATAATTTGGTTCAACCTGGCATCAAGTTAATAGTAAATACACAAATAAATCCATATTAAACTATAATCTATATAGATATTTGATCGTATTACATCAGAACTTTTGTGTGAAGCAGTTGAAATTGTCTTATTTTTGTAAAATTTTGACAAAGTTTTATTTAGTAAAAAAGTGTATAATATTTAGAAAGATTGATAAAAGTGACTTCCCAATTTATAATTTCTATAACTTTTTTCTACTTTTGCTCTTGTTTTGAAATTTTCAATTTGAATTATTTCAATGAATGGTCAAAATTTTATATGTATTAGGGAAAGAATAGAGTATTAGTTTTTTTATAGAAAATGTATAGTGATTTTTCAATCTAAGTTTTAATTATAAATTTATTTAAACGCAGATGTATTACGTAAATAATATTCATTAAGGCTGTAGCCTCAAGCACATGCATATAAAATGCGATAGTAGGGACCTCTACATGTCTTAAAACAACAAGCTTACTCATTGGAAGAAAAGAAGGGAACCCTTCTTTACTTCAACTTAATTAAATAGGTGAAGCTGAAGCGGTTCGATCTACATGTTGGATAATGAGGCAATTAATCAGGTTTACTTTTACTTTATGAATTGTAAGATGTTCCAAGAAAAATACTTTAAAACGGTGTTTTATAACTTTTAAAGATCTAAATATAGTTTTTTTTTTTTTTTTTCCAAAAGAAATAAATCTTTAAGCAGATTTTAAACATTTTTTTTTTAATTAGGCATTCATATAGGAATTTAAAATAGCAATGCATTACTTTAAAATCGCTATATTTATATACATGTCGTCTTTTAATTACAGAATTATTAATCAAGCAATGACATAATGCCAAAATGGTAAACTAAAGCTATTATGCCATAAACCACCCTTTCTCCTAATAACAAAATCTATAATTTTTATTTATCATCAAAATATTACTTTTTTATCATACTAATTAAATTAATAAATTTATGTATTTTAAAAAGGCTTCCTCTTCACTATTTACTATTTACCTAGGTATGGATTAAACAAAAGTGTTATATATTTTAAATAATATTTGAAATCAAGTCACATTAGTTTTTTAATGCCTTTGAAGAAAAGAACAAATAGTTTCTGAAACAAAACACAAAAATAAACAGCTACTCATATTTTGTTCTTGTTGTTGTAGTTGTTATTATTACCAGTTCTATAAATCACTTTTAATATATATTGGCGTTTTTCATTGCGGCAAAATAATAAATGTACTGTAATTGAAAACCAAAAACAAACTGTCTAAAATAAGTGACATAAAATTACCTATAATCAATTGTTTCTAGTCAGAACAAATAAAAATTAATTATTAATATTTCTTCTTAGATAATTGAAAAAAGTTCTCATATTTTTACAATTGTAGATTCTAGTCTGGGATGCTTTATATCATGGGCATATGATAATGATTAACTGTGCTTAATAGTACTTACATCTCTAATTATAGTATTATTTGTATGCAAATAATTTATTATTAATAAACTAATAATACCTAATAAGTTAAATGGTATTCTATTTACTTATTACTATACTTTATATTATTGAAGTTATATTGGAAATGGAGAACAAAAGTTAATCATATACAAAGACTGAACATTTTTCTATTCACTAGCTTCCTTAATAGCAAAATGTGATTTTATTCAACAGTAATTTTGTATAATTTATATTTTAATACAAAAAATAGTCTGTGAAAATTGTATGCATAATTTTTATTTTGATTCAACAGCGATCCACTTTTTGATATAATGATGTAGGATAGATATTGCTATATATTTTACAAAACACTGCTCAGTTATGATTTATTTTTATGAATAAAATAATTTATTAATATTTGCTTTAAACGTATTTCTAATTTAGTTTGCACATATTTTTTTTTTGTGTTCTGGTGGATAAGAGAAATTTTTTTAGAAGTTAATTTTAATTTTTCAATGATTTAAAGTTTTGGGGCTTTCTTTAAATTTTTAAGATCATTAGCTTACTGATCATAAGCATAGAATATTTATATTATATTAGATTTTTTCTTATTTACAAGATTCTTGACTGTTAATATATTTGTACAATACAGCTTTCGGCTATGGACCTAAACTAGATAGTCTTAAGGACTTATATATATTTATGATTTTAAAATGTTTAGTTTATACAAATATTGTTTAGGGAGCCTAATTCCAAAAGTATGTGATTATTTTTACTTTTTCATATCAAATAATTTAGAGATATTAAACATATCCATTGATTAGATCCAGTGTATGAGTTGAAGTGTATAAGCAGGTAATGTTTATTTCACAGAGACAGATGTGTGATTTTTAAATAGAGCCATAAATATTTTATATATAAAAGTTTATTTTATGTAGAGAATGATATTAAATTCAGTCATTTAAAAAGATGTAATTATTTTTCTGCATTTTATTAATACATAAAGTCAAGTTTTCTGAAAGAATAGTGTTCTAATAGTATCTTTTCTATTTTTTAAATTAATTAAAACACTATTTGTGGTTATTTTTCTTATCAAGTCAGCAGACAAAAAATGATAAAATGATCTGAATTGGGAAAAATGTGGATTGATTATCTACAAAAATGAAAAGGACTAAGAAATTAAATGTATATACAACTTTAATCACATTTTTTTCAAATCAGATAAAGTGCCAATTTTTTTAAATATTTCTAGAAAAATCTGAATACCATGTTTTTTGATATACTAATATTTGCATAAAGTATCCAACCGAAAATCTAATAAAACAAGTAATTTTTATTTTAAAAAAATCATTATGTTTAAAAGCTAAAACAGGCAAAACTCTCCATACAGTAGTGCCACTCAGTGCAAGCCAGAGCAATCAATGGATGCCAGAAGGCTTGTGCATAAAATCCCTATCTAGTGCCTACTCATCCAATATTCTCAGACTAGTTTCTAGCTTGTGGCTTTCATCAGTAAGAAGCTTTGGACCTGAGAGCATTGCACCTAGATCTTAGGAAATAATGCAACCCTCCAGTAGCCATTTTTTTATCTCTACTTAACTACAAAACTATGAGAATAAAATTGAAAACACAAAATATTTTCAATCCAAGATCATTAGCTTATATAGTCATATAGGTCAGAAGTCAGCTTATAACCCAGATATTTTAGTGTCCTTGGTTCCTTAATAGACATGGACATCACTATTCTATTAGGGAGGATTGGTATTAAACCACTAAACATCCAATAATCACCATTTCTTATGCTTTCCCATAACTGTTATTAAAGCAGGCAAAACTAACCACACAGTAGTATTTTTGTATTTTCAATTTTATTTATATAGTTAAGTAGAAGTAAAAGGTGGCTTTTGGAGGGTTGTATTAGGTTCTAAGATCTAGGTGCAGTGCTCTCAAATCCAAGCCACCTCAACTGATGAAATCCACAAGCTAGAAACTAGTCTGGGGATATTGGGAGTAATCACTAAATAGGCAGTTTATGCACAAGTCTTCTGGTATCCATTGTTTACTTTATAGAAAATTTTTCCTGTTTTAATAACAGTTATGAGGAAGCATAAGTAATATTTTATTTGTTAATCAAACAGTATAAAGAATATCTTATACATATCGAATTAATTTACACATTAAATGTATTATTTAATATTAAATTATTATAAGTGAATAAATTTATTATACAATTGATCTAAAAACACTACTTTAAAAATTAATAAAATTAACTATTATTGTTTCAATCTGATTCATATATTATAAATATGATATCTGGTATACAGAACTTATAATTTTTTATGAGCCTAACAATAAAAAAGATGCATTGTCTATACAAATAAATTTGATAGTTTGCAAAGATTAGTATTAGTTATTGAATTATATCTTAATTGTAAGTTCAACATCACATTTTAAGTATTTTATAGTATGAATATAAAAAAAGAAAGGCTAATATTCAAAATTTGTGTTATGTTCTTTATCACAATAAAAATAATATTATTAAAACAATACATCAAATAAATATTAGCATGCATAATGAAACCACTAAACATCATGATTGATCTCATTCTAAAAATAGTTTTATATCAAAACTATTTATTAATAAAAATATTTTTGTATATATATAGTATAATGTAAACTGTCTTACTTTATATATTTTCTTCTTAGAATAATATTGCCATAATAAAATGTTAAATAATTCAATAAAAATTCACACGCAACTGGCAGGAAAATGTTTTTTTTCTTTTCAATGCAATGTAGGAGTCATCCAAAAATGATGTAACTGATTTAGCAAAGATTTATACAAAACATAGACATTTGACCAGTTTGTACATGTCCATCATCATTATCATCATCCATTATCAATCTACTGTGCAATAAAGGTCTCTCCAAATTCAGTTCATCTTCTCTGATCTCTAGTCTCACTTTTTCACATTACCCCTGCACATTTTCTTATTTTATCCATTCATCTCACCAGCAATCTCTTTCTAGGTATTTTACAATCTCTTGGAATCCAGTTTAAGATTTCAAATGTCCATGTATTATTATCTCTGCTAGCAATATGTTCAGTCCAAATTCACCAGTCATTTAATTCTTTCAATGATGTCAGTAACACATGTTTGTTTTCTTACCCATGTATTGCATTTTCATTCATATGTATCTTTATTTAACACAGAAACTAGTTAGGGCTCATCAATTATAAAATTCCAATAATTATTATAAATTACATGCTATAAAAAGTACATTAATTACTAATATTGACTCTTAACAACATGATTGAGTAAACCAATACCTCTTTCACTTTTAGTCATAAAAACTAATATAGGAATCAGCTTTAAAATCAACAATTCTTACTCTTAAATTTAGCAATTCTAAGAGATTTAATATCAGAAAAATTTAAATATTGTATGCTTTACAAAATACATAAGTCTTAAAATAAACAATACTTTGTTTTTTTGCTTAGCCGATTGCATTTTTGGTGCTGTGAGGCATAATCTGCTCAGCACAAAAAATCATTAAGTTCAGCAAAAAATAAGTGTTTTTATTTTAAATATTATATACTTCACACAAAATCATCATTATTTTCAACACATGTCAGTCAAATGCAGGTGAAGAAAAAGCATATATACATATATTGTACATAAATATGTATCAACACTTAGAAAATCCCAACATCAATAACAATCAACAATTTCAAACTGTTGTCAAGGCAACTTTCTTTAACAATTTTTTACAATTTTTTTACATATAATTTAAGGAAGTTTATCATAAGATTATATATATATATATATATATATATATATATATATATAATTATGATAAACTATATATATATCTATATGATATATATATGAGGCTTCAATGCGGGCTCAAAAAATAATAAAAGAAATTGAAAAGGCAGAATTAGAAATAGAAATTGTGATATAGACTAAGAGAAATGAGAATATTTATTGAAAAACATTTAAAAGTTATACTAAAAAAACATCTGTTGGGGAAACAGAATTCAAATAAGATATGCATAAAATATTTAAGTATATAAGGAAAAGTAAGAAAACGAAGGAACTAAGAAAATATTAAATAAAATATAGACTTAGTTTTTGCAGATAATTACGCTGATTATAAATAAACATAAAAATACATCGAATTTAATTTTAAACGACTATGTAAATTAATTTATTACTCATTTCATTTTTTTAATAACATTAGTAATAAAAATACATTATTAAATTAAATTTAAGAACTAATAATCGTTTTATTCGCCACTGCTTTATAATAAAAATATGTGTTTAATTCTAAAATTATAAACTATTAAATCTTTCTGGAAAGTAGAAAATAATTCAATTTTTTATTTTGAATAAATGTAATTATTTCTAAAGTTTAATAAAGAATAATAAAAAAACATTCATGAATTCAATATATATACAATTTGTAAAAAAAATAAATTAGATCGTTTTAATTTTTTTTTTTTAAAGTTGTATTAAATTATCATTTAAATTGCACCTGATAAATCAGTTGCTATTTTTTCGTCAACTGTTGATGCTTTTGTATTTTTCTAATAATTTATTCTAATGATTAAGGATTAAAGTCTCTGGTGTAAAACAGAAGAAAATTTGTAAATTATTACCTTTTTTTTAAAAAAAAAACAAACAAAAGAACAAAATTGATTTTTTATACTAATTATTATAGTCATTATTTTCTTTTTCAATTTGCATACATATTTTTTATTTGTTTGTGAGTTTATACAACAACAATGCATTCTTAAGTGAAGGAAAATTTAATTACTATTTACTTAATCATGTTTACGATTTTTTTTTCTTCAATCTAATCAATTTTATTGTTTCTTATTAAATTATTTCTGCATACATTTACACATATTTTAAATTTAATTTTTTTCCTATATTATATCTTTTTAATACTTTTATCCATTATAGACGTATAATAACTAATAAATGCTAATTTTTGAGATTTTTTCATTGCTAGAATTTTTTAAGAAATCGAAATTGTAAAAAAAAAAAAGCATAAATAAAAAATAAAAAAAATAAAGAAGGTAATTACAAAAATAGCAACACAAACCTTTTTATAAACATTATATAACTATTTAAGTATTATTTATTAGATTATATATTTCAATTATTTTTTTTAAAAAAACTGGCATAATAAATAGCCATACTTAAAACAAACATCATATACTATTATCAAAAGTAAGAGATGGAGAGCAAATCCAAACACCTTAGCCACATCATTGGTTCACAAGTGTCATGTTTAGATGATGATAATTCAAAATGTATGTGATTTGACTAAAAGTCATAATATCAGTCTGTTAATTAAGTAAAATAACTAATCTAATATAAAGCAATAAATGCTAGAAAATCAATCTGTAGTTAAAATTACTGAATATTAATAACCATGACAAATTTATACTTTATATATTGATGACCATATTTTTTTTTTCAAAATTTGAACAAATATTTTAGTTGATAATGAAGTTTCGTGATTGGTTCGATGTTAGAAATTTAAAATATGTTATTGGTAAATATGAATAAAAAATAGACAGTAAAACCTATTTCTGTTAAGGAAATATTATTTAATATTTAATAAATCATCTTTTTATACTTATTTTTGCAATCTTCAAATTTTATTAAATTTTATGACATGTTTATTGTTTAATAATCTTTTTCAAAAAGTATTATATATATATATATATATTATGGGAGAAATTTTTGAAAATATTTCAGAAATTCTGATCACCCGAATAAAATATTAATATTTTATTTCTCTCTCTTATTTAAAGCTAGGATATAAACAAAAGCGTTTTTAATCTATTAAATAATATTACTTGTATATAGAGGTTGACTGATTGAATTTGTGATGCCAATTTTTAATTGGTTGTTTATTTAGCATTATTTAGGTGAAAATAATATAGAATACTACACAGATAATATTATTTAAATTTTTATTATCTATATCTATATATCATCAAAATTATTTAATTATTTAATATATTTCTTTATAAGAGAAATTTTTAATTTATGCAAATACTATAAAAATTGTGTCATTTCAAATTTTTATGTATATAAAATACTAATTTTTGGTCTATTTCTTTTAATTAAAGTTATGGCTTAAACTAAATTGGTTCCACCTTTGCTTTATAAGTAGGTCATACAAATAAAAATACTTCTATTAAATAACATGATTTCAGTTTGCAATACCAGTTTTTAGTTGATTGTTTGTCTAATTATAATATATCTAAAAATTATATAAAATAATAAAAGGACATAACTAATATTCACAATCGTCATGCTTAAGGAAAATAATAGAATATCAGCAATCCGTTATCTGGGAAATATTACAATTAGGCAGTAAACAGAATACATGTTTATTGTCTAGTTGTAGTAATGCCTGAAGGTATTGATAATATAATTCACTTATAAATACCAGTAGGGAAAGTTAGTACTTTCAAGAGAATATCTCATTTTTGAAAAGTACATATTATTCATTTTTTTAAAGCAAATAAATATTCCAATGTTTTTTTTAAAAAAAATGCATGAATTATTTTCCTTCTTCAATAAATTGTTGCCTTCTATATATGATTAATACTGTTGTTTTCAATGGATCATTGTGTCCATTTAATAATCATATACTTTTAAAACAAATAAATAAAAAATCATATGAAGGAACTTAGGTTCACTTTTATTGAAACCAAAATAGAGTTTGAGTTGTTTAGTTCTATTTATAATTTTTTAAATTTACATCAGAGACATTATAGGAACACACCATATTAACTTTTTGGTCAATTTCAACCAGTGTCCCATAATAAAAAATATTATTATACAAAATAATGACAAAATAAATCATAATTACTACATATAATAGATAACATTTACATTAAAAATATGAATAATATTTATTTTACTTTAACATAAACTAAGCAATTAGAAAATATACTTTTTACACATATTTTGTTATATAATATTATACAAATAAAATATCAAACATAATTGAAACATTAAACATTTAAGTGTATTATTTATAACCTACTATTGTGAATGCAGTAACAAAAATGTACATAATAAAGAAAGAATAATAATTTCATCAATACTATAAATTTATTATTTACACATTCATTTTTAAAATAAATAAAGATGAATTCGTAGAGTTTATACACTACAATTAATAATAAGCACTTCTTTTTCTCAACATTATAAGTTGTCATAACAACATAGTCCAGTGCCGTCAAGATTAATATAATCATTATTAAAATCAAAACTTTTATTTATAATTGACATTACACCATATATTGAAATTTATTTTCAATTTCAATTGGCACAATATATATATATATATATATAATTAAAACTTGTTATAAATTTTATAACTTACTTTTAAGCTTGAATTTTATGATCACTAGATGGAGCTTACCAGTAACTCTAAACAAGCATTGTTTTTATAAGTGCCAAAAGAAACTATATCTAAATTACTAACTGATGTGAGCCAATAATCTTGAAACCAGCTAGTCTGGAGATGGGGAAAAATTTAGTGATTTTGAATTCTATCTCTTTTGGCACTTATAAAATCAAAGGTTGTTTAGAACTACTGGTAAGCTCCATATAGTGATCATAAAATGAAAGCTTAAAAACAAATTAAGATATTTATAACTTGTTTTAAATATTATAAGTGTACCTTTGAAGGTTTTTGCAATGCTATATATTGCAAAGGCTTTTACTATATGGTGAAACAGAACTGAATTCAGACCCATATAGCTATCTAGTTTGTTAGGCTGAGTTTGAAGACATTTATGTGTCTGATAAATTCATGCTTTCAAATTGATAGACACGTGTTTGATAAGTTCTGACTTTAGAGTTAGTAATTAAGATCTGGTTTCTAGTATCTCAGACAATAAGCTTAAAACCAGCTGGTCTGGAGATGGGGAAAAATGACAGAGATTTTGAATTCTGTCTCTTTTGGCACTTATAAAAACAAAGCTTGTTTAGAGCTACTGGTAAGCAGCATCTAGTAATCATATATATATATATATATATATTATAACCCTTTGGTTTATTCCAATAAATATACACACATATATATATATATATATATATATTGTGCCCTTTTGTATGGGTCTCCATAAATTGTTGTATCAATCTGTTTGAAAAATTTTAAATTTAAGATATATTTAGCTATATGATGTTAATTTTGTTAATAACAATCTTTCAAAAGTGTAATTAAAGTAATTTATGAGTGTTTGATATGTGAAAATTGTGCTGATGTTTGAGAGAGACGTTTCAATAAAGATGATGATAGTATGTGGTTGGGAAAACTGGCCATAATTAATACTGCATTAAAAAATTTAATAAATAAATGTTTAAAGCTAAAAGTTTTTAAAAAAGACACGATAAAATTAAATGCATATATTTATTGTTGATAAAGATTAATATTTAATAGGTGTATATAAATAGTGTAATAATTAGTAGTACATAATAGAAGATTAATATTTGATTTTAATAATATCGAATTATTATTTTAAAAGTTGTTATAATATATTGTTTATTTTAAAAATATTTATTTTTAAAAAATGAAATTGTTAGTTTATTTTTAGATTATTACAAGCGTTTGTATCTGTGTTGTAAAACAGATGTTAGTTAGACATACACACACATGCTTGTGAGTTTTTTAGTAAAGTTGCCAAAACTATTTTAAAATTTTGTTATAAAATTTATAAGTATTATATTGGCTATCACGAGATAAAAATAAAAATAGTTAATGTGAAATATTAAATCTGATTTTTAAAATACTGTTTAAAAAAGAAACATAACGAATAAAAATAGACTTAGTTTGTTTATAAAAATAATCTTATAAAAGTTAAAAGTGAAATAAAGTAAGAAAGTATATTTTAAAAAAAATGTTTAATGGATTTAAATAAATGATAAAGATTAATTTAAGAATTTAATAATGTAATAAATAATAAATAATAAATAAGTCATTATTTATTTTTAATTCTGTATTGTTGGTAAAATATGTAAATAGGCTAGCAAGTTGATTGTTTAATTTACCAATCAAGTGGGGAGTTGATTCGGGTATAAAACCAAGGTTCAATTGTTCGGAGGGGATTATTATTGTAATTTTTAAAGTAAAGTGTGCTATTAGAGATAGCTAAGTAAAATTATAGACTCTCTCGTAGTCATTTTAAAAATTATAAGAGAGTGGTTTTAAATAATTTATAAAAAGTTTTACCGTCAAATATGCAGTGCTAATTTAATTATAGTTTCCTATTGATCGTCTCTATCGAAGCTCAATTTACTATCAAATAGTCATGAAGACATCGTATAAGGATAAAATGTATTGGAGACTTTATACTAAAAATATAACAAACGCTGGATTAACTAGGAGAATTACTAGATGGATAAAAGTAATATGTAGGACATTATATAAATTTAAAAGTTAATTGTAATTAATTTTTATAAAGACAAATATTTTAAAGAAAGAGAAATACTTCTTTATGAAGAAAGTATATGTAAATTATAAATCTAACTATATATCTTGGTAAAGATATGGTAAATAATAATGAGTATATAAATACTTGCCTTGTAAAGTCTTTGTGGTTTAAAAGATTAAATTTTGACAGTTTTAAAAGGCAAATAAATTGGAAGTTTAATTGGCCAAGAAATACCTATAAGTAAAATTATTATATTATTAAAATCTGAACGCTGGTCGTACAGAAGAATTAAAACAATTAATATTACCTAAATTATTTTGTTAAGGAATGCGCAAATAAAATATACGTGGATATCCAAGTCAATTTAGAATAATTAAATAAGAACTTTATAAACTATTGACTAATACTAAAAATAATAACTATTAAATAATTTTTCTTTAAAGAAATGAATCCGGATCCTATAAACTATTTTAATTTTATTTTGTTTATGGTGGAACTGACTTTTATTTTTTTTTTTTTTTAAAAAAAGAACGTTTTCATTTTTTTCATAAAAACTTTTAGAACACGTGATGTACCGGAAAAGGAAGTAATGTGTGATGAAAGTTTGTGCCTAGGAAAAAGAACAATTATGGGTGAAAGAAGACACTGTTGGATTTTATGTAATATGTTTTTATTTATTAACTAACATAAATATTTAATTAATTATTAATTTATTCAAGATAGGAAAGGTACATTTACATTTTTTTTAAAAAAATAACTAAATATTAATATAACATTTTATTGCATAAAGTTTATTTTAATAATTATTTAAGACGTAATATTTTAAAGAATAATTGTTGAGTGTAAATGTGAAATTATTTTGTAAAACTATAATCCTGGAGAACATCGTATGGCGGACTGTACATTAGAGTATCATTTATGGTAAAAATTATATAATAATAATAATTTGATGTATTTTGATATATTTTCTTTAGATCAACCAAATATTATTTGATTGTTGAATGAATGTATAAATATTTAAATAATATACACGCATAGGATTAGTAATAACAGTTTTATTTTAATATGCATACTTTGAATTTATGATGTAAATTTAATACAACGTAATATGAGAAATCTAGAAACAATTATATGATTCTTTCATGGATAAATTTTAATGTTTCTGTTACAATATTAGGAATAAGATTTATTATATTGGTATAAGTTATTATTTTTCTTTTCAAGTTAGTAAGAAATATAAAAATCTATATTTTATTTTATTTTATTAGATAAGTTAAGTTAGTTTTATATAGAAATTTATATTTTGATTTAAGGTTTATCGGATATAGATGATGAAGTATAAGAGAGTTTGGATAATTTTTTTTTTTTTTTATTAAAATTGGTCATCTGTTTTTCTGAAGTTGAATAAGGTTAAAATGATATTTGTAGATAGAAGTTTATTAGGAAAGAATAGGAATAACAAGTTAAGAAGAGTAATGGTGTAACTAGAAAAGAATCATAAAATTTTATTTAATATAATACCTTATAAAATCGGTAATTGTTGAATAATTTTAAAGATTATTTCAAAAGAACATATACGTATTGCATATTTTGGTAAGACATGTAGTATGAAATTACATTAGAATGAAATAAATAATTATAATCAATAATGATTATTATATTACAAAGTTATATCAGTTTATACGTTATTTGACATTGGAGTAATGCTAATAGTAAATGCAATGCATATTAGTACATTATAATATAAATATCAGAAATACTTAGGTGAAGTAGCATTTTAATTGTTAACGTTTGTTTATTTACATATGCTACATTTTAGGATATTTTACATAAAATTTTCTTGTATTAATTGATGACAAAATGATATCTATTAAAATTTAAGTTCATCAACTTAATTAAATGTTGTTGACAAAACATTTAAAGAATGTATAAATTATTTATTTATGATTATGGAAATAGTAACAGTGTAAAAAACTTGTATTATTATTTTTTCTTATTTATTTTATTTTCTTTGGTTTCCACTTTTAATGTAAATAATGTAAATAAGTTATTGGTTAAAGTTGATGTAAATAAATTTATTAATTTGTTTTTTAAAATGTGTCGAATTCATTATTTTACACCACAGCATTTGACAACAGATAATTTGAATAAACATAATATTTGCACAATATGAATTTATTATTATTATTATTTTAGAAAGAAACACAATATTTTCTTAATATAATTTATAGAAATTGATTGACATTAACATATAATATTATGATGGTCAGAAAATAATTATAATGCACAATATAAGAGTATAATATTATTTATTGCCACAGATTGTTAAATTATAAGAATTTAGTATATTTTAAAATTAAGGTGCTATATGGAAATGAAAGACATGTATATGATTTACATATTTTCTTAATGATTAATAGTATAATAAAAGTAGATAAGATTAAGTTATACACTAAAGATTATTCTTGTTAGTTAGTGTTATTGGAATAAGTTAGGTGTATTTAGGTTTGATATTAAATCCCTTATCATTCCTATCTGCACGAATTATTATTACTTTAAGATAATTAGAAGAACCTGAGATTATTTAATTATATTTCCTTAACAAAAGATTGAGATTTATTTATCTATTATTATGAAAGGTAGTTAATTTATAAAAGACATAAGAGTGCTGTAGATGTAGTAATGAAATAATAAAGATGTAATTAGTATTCTTATGCCATTGAGATAATGTCTTGGGAAGACATTGGCTCAATGTAAATTCAATTACCAATTGTAACTTCACTTCACAGTCTCATGATTTTAGTAAATACTTATTTAATTAGTAGATGATATTGAACTATATTAATTTTTGATAAGTTATAATAAATTTGATAAGATATAGTATTATAAAAATATATTAAAAATAGTTATACATATTTTAGCTAAGCATAACAATTTAATTGAGCTAGTCATATTTTAAGTTATATCATATATTGAGAAGTGAGGGTACAATATATATATATATATATATATATATATATTATATCAATATATATATATATATATATATATATATATATATATATATATATATATATATATATATATATTATAACCCTTTGGTTTATTCCATCTAAACCAAATATGATAAACTTAAGTAATGATGGAAAATTTTTTTTTTAGATAAAGAAAAGTTAAAGTTTTGGCTTGAGAAAGTAATGGACACATAGATTACAAGTAACAGATATAGTGACAGTTTGTGTGTTTGTCTGCAAGGTATTACTAAAGAGTTGCTGAGAAGTAAAAGTGAATCATTTTGTCAGTAGCTTTAGTTAACAGAGAATAAGTTTACAGTTATAGGAGATTGTGGTAGATATTTATGGTTATGATTATCTAAAAATTATAAATTTATATGCTTGAAATTATAAGCAATTGTGAGAGATATTTTGTTCTCATAATCTAAACAATCAGTTTTATGTTTGATAGTCTGTACAGTGTATGTGTGTGTAATGCAGACATATGGGTTGATTTTTTTCTCTTTCCTTTAAAGAAACTGAAATAATTTTTTCTTTAAATTATTAAAAATGTAAATCTAAATAAGAAATTATTTACATGGAATGACTGTCATCTTTGTTTGACCAAAACAAGTGTTAGCAAGCTTGTGTTTTAATTATACCGTCTTTAAAACTAAATTTCATAAATTGACCAGAGACATGTTAATTAAAAAGATCTGGTTTAAGATCAAAGAGAAACGATTAGGAAGGATAACACCTTGGTGAGAGTAATGGTTCTGAATGGAAATTGTTTTATGACTAGACTTGGGAAGAAATCTAGCACCACAGAGGAGGTTACAGTTTTGGCTGCGCAACATGAGGCTTGATGATGATCTGTTAGTGAGAATGCCCTTTATGAAAAAAAAATGCTAGAGTTTTAGTGCCACAAAGTGAAGCTTGATAATGATGTGTTAAAGGGGATGATATTCATTAAGATTGTCACGGCAATAAAAGTCTGATGATGATCTGGGGATGAGGATGCTAAACAAGTAAAATAGGAATTGGTTTAAAAGTATAGAGTTGTAAAAATATATTAATTTTAGTGCTGCAAGATGGTCTATGGATGGAAGTAAAACTATAAAGATTTAAGAGTGTAATTCAGATATTATATATATTGCAAACCTAAGTGTGTGCGTAGATGATGGATAGTAAAACATCATCAGCAATCTGTTTGCTAGAGGATTAAATAAAATAAAATAAAAATGAAACGTTTATTTTGTGAATCGATCTATGATATTTGGAAATCAATCAATCAAACATAATTTTATCATCAATTATTAAAAGGTGTATGGAGTTCTGGATATTGAAACATTATAAAACACTTGTAGAATTTGAAGGTTGAGATTTGCAGTAAATAGATAGATGGAGTGGATTTGTGGATCTTTTGTGCAGAACTTGTTGTGGGTGGATTTAGTTCAGGTTGATGGAGGGGAGAGGAGATGTGCACCAGTTTTTTTAAATTTATAATTAAATATATATACTTAAGTTAGCTAGAAAGTTCAAAGATAAGTAAAAGAGAATGGAGTGTGTAGAGTGTGAAATAGAAAGTGAGAAAATCCTGGAATTAGTTCCCATAAGCCCAGAGGTAGCTGGAACTAGAATGATAGGTACAGATAACCAAACACTTTTCGTAATGATGCAAGAGATAATGAAGAATTTAGCTGCTCAAAAGTAAGAGTTCAATAAATTAAATAAGGGAAATTTAGCTGCTCAAAGGGAAGAGTTCAATAAATTAAATGAGAAAAATTTGGATGCTCAAAAGGAAGAGTTCAATAAATTAAATGAGAAATTAGATGTGCAAAAGGCGAGCACTGACGCCTTGAGAGAAGAATTAAATGAGAGGATAGATAATCAAAATGCCAGATTAGACACTCAAAATATTAGGCTAGATACACAGAATGAGCGCTTGGATGCATATCAATGTAGTTTAAAGGAGGAATTAAAGAAAATAGGTATATTAGAGAGCAAAATAGATGCTCAAAAACCTTGGTTGGATAGTCAGTTGAAGGCATTTAGTCAGAATTGTAGCTTAAAAACTATTCAATTGGAGGAAAAAATTGACATCTTAGAAAGTAAAGTGAAAGAGGCTATTGAAATGAATCAAAGAGGTGCTCAAGAGTCGATACAAAATTTGAATTTGGGAATAAAAGATCAGATAAAGGATCTGACAGAAAATTTCGAAGCAAAAATAGGTCAGGCGAAGGAACTATTGCAAAATGAGTATAAGGAAGAAATGGACAAAAGGTTGGTTCATAGTAGACAAGAAATCACTGAACAATTAAGTAGTCAGCTTGCTTCAATCGATATAGATTGGAAGGAGGGAAATGGAACTTCAAAAATTCATTTAGAAAAGCTCGAAGGTAAAATAAGGGAAGCCAAAGAGCAAGTAAAGAGAATTCATAGGAAATTGCAAAGTATAGAGGTTCAATCAAATTGTTTGGTAGATCAATTTAAATATGAGATGAACAGTAAATTTCAAAAATCAGAGGAGGATCATCAAACTCTGAAAGTTGGGATAGAAAAAGGCCTCGAACAAGTTCAAAGAGAGTTATATATGGTCGGCCAAAAGGTTAACAAATGGTCGGAGAAGGAAGTAGGCATTAATCAAGAGATAAATAGTCAATTAGAGAAAATGAAGGCTGAGCAACACGAATATGTACACGAAATGATCAGTAAATTAAAATGGGAAGATAAATTAATTAGGATCAGCCAACAGATAGATGAATTACAATCATGTAGAAATCTAGATAGCAGTAGTATGGGGGTTTCAGAGATTAAGACAGATTTTGTTGGGATCAGAAATTATTGTTTTGTCTGATCATCGCAGTCTTGAATTTCTGAATAAAAGTTATCTCAATAATGAGTGGTTGGTCAGATGGAGTCTGTATCTCCAACAATTTAATTATAGAATAGTATATTGTGAAGGAAAAAATAACTTGGTGGCTGATATTTTAAGTAGACACCTGGTAGATGTAGTTTATGCACATCCCCATACGGAAAATATTATTATAAGTAGTACTGAAATTGAACTGCTGGAAGAGTCCATTGTGGAGGAATATAAGGGGTTAGTCGATTTGCAAAAGCAGGTTGGTAGTTTAAAGAAAATTATTGATATTTTGGGCAATTTAAACCAACCAAGTGACGAGAATAGATTTGTTAATAAAATTAAAAATAATTATAAGTTGGAAAAGGGAATTCTGATGAAGAAGGTAAACAAACAATCAGATAACTCTTGGAGAGTAGTAATTCTGCCTTGTCTTATTAATAAACTTATATATTATGTACATTGCCAATATGGACATTATAGCGGACAGAAAATAGAATACATTCTGCAACAGTATTTTTATTGGGCTAGAATGTCTGAAACTATTATAAACAGACTTAAAACTTGTCTAGTTTGTTTAAAAACTAAACCTAGTGGGAAATCTTATGCAGGGTTTTTACAGCCAATTTTACCGGATAAACCCAATGAACTGTTAGCAATTGACTTCTATGGGCCACTTCCACCTTTCAGCTGAAAGAAATTTATACTTGTGACGTACAATGTGTTCACAAAATATGTCTCAGCTTATCCAGTTTCAAAGGCTGATGCTAAAGGTGTAATTAAATGTTTAGAACAATTTCAAATTCCATTAGTGGGCAAACCTATGAATATTTTAACTGATCACGCAACAGCTTTCATCTCCAGCACATGGAATAGATGGATTAGAAGGAATAATGTTCATCACATTATGAGTTCGATTAGAAATCCACAATCTAACCCGTGTAAGAGAGTAATGAGAGAGTTAGGCCAATTATTTAGGGTGTATATAAAGGATAATAACAGACAATGGGTTAATAAATTGCCACAAATAATTCAGTACATTAATAGTACATCTAATGAGTCAACCAAATTTACTCCCATTCGACTTCACTTTGGTAAGCATGAGCCTGTTCTAGTTAAGACTCCCTTACCCATAATTCAGGAAAATATAGATATAGGAAGGGATCAGGCAGAGGCCAGAAGTAATTTGAAAAGAATGGGTCAAAAGCGTATAAAACAATCTAAAACTGGACCATATACATTTAAATTGCATGACTTTGTTCTGGTTCGAACCCCTCATGTGAGTAATCCCCAGAGAGGTGTTTTCAGAAAATTTCTTAACTTATATGAAGGGCCATATGAAATCATAGAACAGAAAGGAGAAAATGCTTTCTTGCTTTCCACCCCAGAGGGAACTAGAGGAACTTATAATGCACGTAGCTTGAAGCCTGTTCCATTGGAAACAGGATAAGCAGTGATAAAATAAAGTGTAAAATGAAAAGTGATGGTACTGGGTTCAATCCTGTCCATTTATTTGATCACATGACATCTATATGTTTAAATAGCAAAATTAAAAGTAAAATGAAATTCCTTTTGAAAACTTGTCTTTAATAAATACAGTTTAATGATAGTAGAGATTGTCATTTTGGTTATGATTGGTGATTAATATGAAAAAAAAAAGAAAATTTTTATATAACGGTGAGGGTCTATAACCTTTTGGTTTATTCCATCTAAACCAAATATGATAAACTTAAGTAATGATGGAAAATTTTTTTTTTAGATAAAGAAAAGTTAAAGTTTTGGCTTGAGAAAGTAATGGCTACATAGATTACAAGTAACAGATATAGAGACAGTTTGTGTGTTTGTCTGCAAGGTATTACTAAAGAGTTGCTGAGAAGTAAGACTGAATCATTTTGTCAGTAGCTTTAGTTAACAGAGAATAAGTTTACAGTTATAGGAGATTGTGGTAGATATTTATGGTTATGATTATCTGAAAATTATAAATTTATATGCTTGAAATTATAAGCAATTGTGAGAGATATTTTGTTCTCATAATCTAAACAATCAGTTTTATGTTTGATAGTCTGTACAGTGTATGTGTGTGTAATGCAGACATATGGGTTGATTTTTTTCTCTTTCCTTTAAAGAAACTGAAATAAATTTTTCTTTAAATTATTAAAAATGTAAATCTAAATAAGAAATTATTTAGATGGAATGACTGTCGTCTTTGTTTGACCAAAACAAGTGTTAGCAAGCTTGTGTTTTAATTATACCGTCTTTAAAACTAAATTTTATAAATTGACCAGAGACATGTTAATTAAAAAGATCTGGTTTCAGATCAAAGAGAAATGATTAGGAAGGATAACACCTTGGTGAGAGTAATGGCTCTGAATGGAAATTGTTTTATGACTAGACTTGGGAAGAAATCTAGAACCACAGAGGAGGTTACAATATATATATATATATATATATATATATATGTCATATTATTATTACTATTTGCGGGATATTCCGTGTAGTGAAAAAGCTAAATGCTGATGTTTCAGTACAATATCAAGTACCTTCCTCAGAGCGTCCTCTTTCTCAAATCATTCTTATGATTTGAGAAAGAGGACGCTCTGAGGAAGGTACTTGATATTGTACTGAAACGTCAGCATTTAGCTTTTTCACTACACGGAATATCCCGCAAATAGTAATAATAATATGACATCTTTTATCCGTGAAAACATTAGAATTAACATATATATATATATATATATATATATATATATTCCACCTTTGTATCCTTCTCTCTGAATGCTGTTTTCATGTACATGAATCTGGCCACACTTGTCATGGCACCAGATGCGCTCTTTGTAACCTTCACTACCGAACAACCAATAAGATAAGCATAAAGAAACAAAAAGGTTAAACTAATGAAATGATTCCTGTATTAACTAAAACTAGCATGAAATTATAGATCTGAAGAAGATCACAAGGTCAAACCAGCTTTGAAATCCACACAACAAAATGTGATGAGCTAAATTTGATATTCAGCAAACCAATAAATAACTAATAACTATATCTCTGGAATGACTATGAAATTAAAATTATAAATTAAATAATAAGTAAATTATGATGTAGATGACTAAATGGATGATGAAAAGAAGTAACAATTAAATAGTAGAATAAAATGAGTCTAAGGATGCAGAGAAAAGAATGAAGATGTATGAGAATAATGAATAATTAAAATGATTATAGAATAAGAGTTAATGAATAGTTAAGATGCTAGAAGAACAAAAATTAATGTATGATTAATCCATTATGATAATGAATTAATGCCAAATGAGAATGAATAAATAAAAGAATGTTCAAGATGGAATTGAAGAACAATGTTAATGATGGAGACTGAAATCTGAAACTATAAACTAATATTTTATTAAATGGTAAAAAGATAAGCTAAATAAAAAATGGGGACTTCAAGTTTGACATAACCAGAGTATTTATCATAAAGTCAAAACAAGTTATGAATTTTATGACAAAAGAAGTAATTTACATCTTAAAGTTTAGTTGACTTTCATAAAATAGCGAAAGTAATCTACCTTTAAGTCTAACTATAATGAATAACTAGATACAAAATTTATTACAAATTTAAATTCTACCTTGAAACTTAACTAATTCTTCTCAGGGTTCTAGGATTTCAAAATTGTTATACAACATATATTTGAGTCAGTGGGAAGGATTTTGCCACTACCCAAACATAATGCACATGACAGCTATTAATATAATCTCAAATTAACAACTGTATTTAGCAATTCTAAATAAACCTTATAACTAATATAGACTTTAAAATTTAGGAATAGGAATGACTTTTTAATAATTAAAAACAATAACTTTCCAAATTCCTCTTCTCAAATAATTATAAACCATGTGATCAAGATCAGTGAACAATAGCCCTGCGAGTTCAACTAAACTGATTGGATCAATATTATATTTATCTTTTAATCTATTACTTAAAATAATCTGCACTCTAAGTTATTAACATTTTGATTATTGTGTGATGATGCATTAGATGTACTAATAAATTATAGAGCTTAACCAAATTATTAGGATATAACAATATATGGTTAATTGCACTATATTGGTTATTGATGATTTCACAATATAATCTACTGATATGTCAATAGCAATAACAATAAATAGTGTGTATGGTGACTAGCAATAAGACTACATACAACTAAATAAGTTCTTAACACAGCAAGATTTATTTACAATATTTACAAATTTTAATTTAGAGACATTGTATGAAATAAAACCAATACATTAAATTAAACTCAGGGATGGAAAAAATACTTGGTATCCCATTGACCATATTCTTAGTCAATACAACCAACCTATACAATGATATTCAAATAACTATTATTGACATCATTTAAAGATTAAGTTACTAAAAATAAACTGAACTGAACCTTTTACTATAAAAAATGACATCAGATGGGCAGTAAAGACACTAAACTGAATTGTAGAAAAAAAAAAAAAAAAAAAAACGATGATATTGCAAGTGAGATAATTGGATCAGATTTTAAAAAAATTTTAAATTAAAATATGAGCAAAGGCTGTATATCAAAAAAACTAGATTAATTTTGGAGATACATACATTCTTTTTTGTGTATCAATACTGGATGATATTAATAATGATATAATAATCAACATAAATCTTACAGTTCAAGTAAATTGTTTCAGATATTGCATGCAATTATCTCTTGAAATGCACTTTCATCAAACAAATGTTTTTAGTTAAATTGGGTCTGCAGTTTAAATTCAATTTGGTATAATTAATTAATTGTCTAAAAACCATTTAAATCATTATTAAAAAGTAGTTGTTGTAAATAAGTACTTACTAAAAAAATAATAGGCATTTGCAGAAGAAATTTGTCTAATATATATTTATCAGTAATTCCATATACAAATGCTTTAAGATAAGTTATCAATTGGGTTTTAAAAACTGTAGAACAAAGGGTGAAATAAGTTTTGATGTTTGTTCCTAAAAAGGTGATCAGAAGATTTTCACATTATATTTCTATTAGGAAAAAATGGGGGCACAATCCAGAAAGTGTTAAGAGTTGTGAATAAAATTGTCTAATAGATAAAAGCAATATAGCCATTAATAAAACAGATGATTAATAATACTAAAAAAAATAATAGAAATGAAGTGGGAAGAATAATTTTTATTCTGGCTTTTTCAAACATGTAACAAAACAATGAATTGAACAACTCTATTAAATTTTATGATATATATTAAAAACAGTTCCGTTAGATGGGTCAAAATATTAAGATTCTTATTTATTATATTACTTTTTCTTAATCATGCTCTTTTATGACAGTAATATTGTTCAAAGATATTCTTATATTCAAGAATTGGTGGTTGAGAGGGAAGCGATGGCCGCTTTACAAGAAGTTGTTCCGGGCTAACGGGTTCACTTAATGGCTGATGCTATGTCACATGAGAAAAAAAAAGATATTCTTTTAATTTTAAAATTCCATTCTCAATGATTATTCATTTGATAAATGTAATGATATAGGTCTATAATAATTATTTAATAATAATCACTAACAAAAATCATTTACTAATTTGTATTAAAGTTATATATATATATATATATATATATATATATATATATATATATATATATATATATATATATATATATATATATATATATATATATATATATATATATCATGAATAACTTTAATACAAATTAATAAATGATTTTTGTTAATGATTATTATTAAAATAATTATTATTGCTGGTTTAGCATGAAAACTTATATCGGTGATTATTTATCTTTTAAGCATATATGTGCTTGAGTGTATCAGTGTTATTAGATAGAGTGGAGAATGATGGGTCATCTGAAAGTCTGTGCTCATACACCTTATATATATATATATATATATATATATATATATATATATATATATATATATATATATATATATATATATATATATATATATATATATATATATATATATATATATATTGTGCCATTACAATTTAGTCATTAGCTAAATTTGTAGTAATGTGCATGAAAGAAAATGTAAAACAAAAATCATCATCACATTTTTATATAGTAAATGAAGCTGTAGGGCATCCAAGTTTAAACCCTACAAGATCAAGTTTTAAAAGCTTAAGACAGAGAGAGAGTGGGACAACAGTTATATTCTTTATTTGTTTGTGTGTTGATAGAAAACTCAAAAAGAGTAATACACACATTTAGATTTTTCAATATTTAAATTTTTGTTAAAAAGTAAAGTTCTAACGCATATGTATAGGCAGTGTGTGTGTAAGCTATTTAATTGTTGTTGTATATTTCAAATATTAAACTCCCTTCAAGGCTAACCTACATTTGCTAAATTCTAATATTTTATTCTATTTCTATTTTATTATTCTATTTCTATTCTGTTTATCTATGATTGTAATTTGGGGTTTAAAAGTTATTGTTTGGGATTTAAAAATTATAAGAATTTAATTTAGATATTAAAGTCATAGTTTCTAAAAAGCATTTAGATTATTTAATGGGCCTGTTTTATAAGTAAGTTGAATGAGTGTGTGTGTACATTGCCTACATAAACTACATTTTTTTATTATTAAATATTGAAAGAAAAATAAGAAAATCTGTTAAATTATTATTTTTTACTCAACAATTTTGTATTATAAGGGTTGTTTTTCTGTTAAAACTTAGAGATGATGTGAGAAGTCTAATTTTAAAAGTGTCTCATCCTAAGATCAAAAAAAAGAAGCTCAAATTGGAGATGTTACATAGGTGTAAAAAAGGGATTAAGACTATTTTTTCCCCTGTGAAACAAAAGTTTGTCTAAAAATCAGACTAGTGAGATTTTTTATACTATCCAGCTAAAAAACGAGTTAGCTGAAAATAAGCTATAAATATATTTAAATGAGTTGGTCAAAAAGAAAAAAAAACTATAAAAACTAGTCTGAGAAAAATCAGATGACGATTTTTGGAATATTGAAACTAAGGCAGACAAACATTTTAATTCTGCTAGATAACCTTTTTTTAATCTTTTTTTTAATATCAAGTTTTTGAATATTGAAAATATAAGGATGTTGGGCTAGAAAAAAAATATATACTTTCATCTGGAGGATCCCAGGACCTGCCAGAACCAGCACATCATATAAAGAAAAAAAAGGAAATGTCTTGTCTGAAATTATAATATTCTACACCTTCTTACTGACTGAGAGAAATAAGATGTTTTTAAATAGAAAGAAGAAAATATTCACCCGCATTTGAAGGTGATCAGAAGAAAAATGATTAATTTACAGATAAATGTTAAATCATTGAGTTCAATTAAATCTGGTACCTGAGTTTAAACCCAAAAAAAATTATAAATGTGAAAACAACTGCTGTACTTCATCCACTAAAAGAATCATGCTTGATAGGAAGAGAAGAAAAGTTAATATAATTATTTCCAAATTGTCCACTAAAGCCAATAACCTCAATAGAATCATCATCATCAAATAATTATACACCTCAAGAAAGAAATTGTTCGAGAGAAAAGCAGAAATGGTAAATGCAAAAGTATAGACATTGAACAAGATAAATTTGACTCATTGGAAGTCGCTACAAAGAATAGAACTGGTAATATAATTTTTTTGTATATATTTTCTTTATAAGACTTAGTAAAACTTTAGCAACAGAGTGGTATATTTTTGTTTAAAGAACTTTTAAAACAACCAAGATCAATTGAAACCAAGAATTTCTTAATAACGATAAACATAAGCTTCATTAATGATTTTATATGTACTAAAATTATGATTGTCTATTAACCTAAAGTTATAAAATTTTATTAATATGTAACATATTTTTATTATTATTATTTTGTTTTAAATAATATTTTTTGTTATTATGAGGATAAAACACACACATACATAACATAATAATACTTGTTGCATATATGTAATTGTGTATGAATGTAAAATAATAGGCATTATTAAAAATATTAGATTTTTGTTTTAAGTTAATGTATAGCATTTCATAGGGTAGAAGGGAAGAAGAGAAAAATAATTTAAAACTTGTTCTGGAATTCTTGCTCTTTCACTTCTACTAACATTTTTTTTTATCGTTCTGCTTTACATGTTAGATTATAAATGTGTGTGCCAATGAGTGAATATTTTTTTTAATGAAATATTTTCTTGCGGATGTAAAATTTTAACAAATCAGTTACCCAATTTAATACAATATACATTTGACAGAAAATTGGGAAGAACTTGAAATTAATCTGAAGATTGCAATATAATCAATGATTATTGTTATTATTATTCATATAAATTTTCATGTTTATCTATAAATTTTCATGTAGATATTAGTAATGCATTAATAAATGTTAATTTGTTTTATTAAATGAGGTGTATATATTTCATTGAGAGTATTTTTTTATTGGTTGTGATCAGTCATCATCAATGGTTGAATATTAGTTATTTAAGATGTGATTCAATGTGCTAAGATTAAGCAGTGAGTATGAATTTCTTTCTAAAAATTAGGTTTTATGTTTAGGTTTAGTCCTAAAGCTGTGGTTGGGATCATTATCATTATCATTGTCATCATCATGTTTTAATTAATGAGATAGATAACCATAAATACATAGTAATTTCATGGTATTTAGTTCACATTTGTGAATAATTGTAATAACCACCATCCCATCATATATTTCATGCAAGGATGAGTGAATTGCCATCCTAAATTAATAATATAATCTGAGCTAGTAAAATGTATAAAAATATTGAAACACATTTATAATGTTAAGATCTAAGAAATGATTTCTGTCTAATGAATTTTATATACTCCACTTTGGTTTAAAGATGTTTTATGTTTACCTAAATATTATTGCATACAGTGATATGGATATAAAAGCAAAATCCTCCATTTTTATTAGAAATAAAGTACCAAAAAAGGATTCAAACCCAGTATAGGTGAAAAGGTGATAAGATATAACTGTGTCTAGGTTCAGATAATCTAGCAGCGCTCTGCTGACCATATTCACTTGGTATTTACTTAGATATCCACTTGACATCAAACCAATAGATGAAAGTGAATAAAATCTACTGTCTGTATACCTGAGAAGATATTTTATTGAGTTACCAGTATACTCACCCACTTGATATTATTTCCTGAGTTATAGTAGTTTGTTATTAATAATTGTTTAGAGTTTCTACTTGTTTATTGATGATACAATGCCTGCCTAACCATGGTTTGAAATAGGCCAGACACCTTAAATGACCAGTCTCCAGGCATTATTGTTTATAATTACGAATATTATGATATCTTTAGAAATCTAATTATAGAAATATGTTTCATTTAATCCAATGACCCTTAGTATGATTGATATCTCAGCCTGATCTTTTGTTTAATAGCCACTACTCAGGTTAAATAATTCTTTTCCTTTTGATATGAAATAAAAGCTACAATTCTTTTTTCGTTTATTAAGTTATAATATTTGAATATTTGAGATTTTAATAATGTTTAGATTTTTGACAATCCAATGATATTTTAATATACTTGTTCAGTAGCTTATAGCTACTATCCAAGCATAAAATGTTACTATTTATATTTGAATCTTAATTCTTTTGAACTCATTAATTATTTTAGTTACTATATATATATATATATATATATATATATATATATATATATATATATATATATATATATATATATATATATATATATATATATATATATAAAAACTAAGATTCAAATATAAAAAACAAAATTCTCAACATGAAACCAAGAAACATTGTTTTTTTTTTTTAAAGAATTTAAGATTATAATGACAGGTAATAGAAAAAATCACATGAAATTAATTGAAAAAATGATCAGAAACATTAACTTTGTTGAAAAATAAAAGACAATTATTCTTAAAGAATTAGAACAACCATTCTACATGGAAAAATATACCTAACTGGATAAATAAAAAGCAGAAAAAATTGAATAGTAATTTATTAGAAGCATTTAAAAAATGAGTTTATCCTAATTTGAAAAAAAATAGTTCTATAAATAGAAATAAAGTTCCATTGATTTTACTATTTTCATCACTATGAAGTTACTTTTAAGATTTACGTAATGACTGAGCTAATATCTCTTAACAAGATTTTCAGAATATCCCTAATAGACTGATTTCTAGCTCTGGATTTTGTCAATAAGATGTTATGATATTCATGCATTAGAATATTCTACCACTTCACTGATAAAAGCCAGAGCTAGAAACTGGTCTGAAGATAGGGATATTCTAAAAAGCTTGTTAAGGTTATTGGAAATCTCATTATATAACATTTGTGATACAAGCTTATTATATTAAGTCACATGCTATATGACTTGATTTCCTTGCAATTACTTTGAATTGTTAGTATGAGCAAATTTTATATAAATAAAACTTTAAAAATATAAGATATCATCTTTAAATCGTTAAACTTATAATGCACAAGACAATCGCAGTAATCAACACAATCGTTTGAAAATATGATCACTTTTGTTTGAAGACTAAAGTGAAGTAGATAAATAAATGCAAATATTTCTATATAGATATTTTATTTATATAAGAATTGTTTTTTCCCTGAAAATTATATATATAAATTTGAATGCTACATATTTCATTATATTTATAACTGATTTTGAAAATAGCATTTTCATATTCCTAATTCGTCTGTGAATAATATATCAATTAATTACTGAAGCAACATCAAAAATGTAGTTTTAACCAGTAATTATTTAAAACATTGCACTATCATTACAACTTATTAAAAAAAATTAAATGTAAAGAAATAACTTCCATCTAAAATTTATGGACAATTTAACGATAGTTAAATTATAAAATAGCAGTAATAATTTAGAAATATGTCTTGCATCCACTCATAATTTAACAAGAGTAAATCATGAATTAATATTCATTAGAAATCATTTTTATATTACTTGATTTCAATCAGTAAGCTAGATTTGTCATGCTTTTTATTATATATATAAACTAAGATTTTTGCAAGATTCAAATATAAAAAAAAACGTTATTGTTCAGGTTATAATCAACAGCAATATTGTACTGACATTTTGACAGAATTGCATCTAACATCAACTGATTAAAATATTATTTAAAATAATTATTATAAAGGTACTATGAATAACATTATATAAATTAAAATTAAAAAAAATAATAGAGATAAAAAAAAAATTATACTAAGTACTTTTCTTGATGGTACACTAAAAAAAAAAAATTAACTGTTTCTTTAATCACAATTGGAGTTGATTTAGCTTGAATTAAAACATGGAGAGAAGGCAATCCAGAAATTAACTAAATCAATCGCTTGTTATAAAAAATAGGGATTGATTTAATTAATTTCTGCCGTCTCCAATGCTTTTATTTCAAGTTAAATCTAAAAAATCCAACTGTGATTGAAAATGCACAGTCAATAAAAACATTTAATATAAAAAAAAAAAAAAACATCTCTACAATATTTAAGATTTTAATATTTCCAGTAAATAAAAATGTAAAACTATATTGTACTTTATATTGACTGGATACTTGTAGTTTTATATATATATATATGAAAAACAAATAACAACTGGATACTTGTAGTTTTATATATATATATATGAAAAACAAAAACAAGTTATCCACGTAACCTGCTATCACTTGTTATTTATGTTCAAAAGATGTCGCTTTACCAAAACCACTGAACAAGTGTAAAATTTGTTTACATAAACGAAAAAAGAGTCAGAATTAACTACCTCTTTCATTTGCTCACCCCCAGATCAGCTGATTTCAAGCTGGTTTGCTCTCCTCAGTGAGGGATAGAGTATAGAAACTAGATCTAAACACTGACTCTCAAGTGTTTATGCAAAACGTTTCTATCAGATTGCAAGCATGAATTTTTCAGACCGGTAAAGTCTTCAAACTCAGCCTAGCAAGCCAGATATTTATATGAGTCTGATCTCAGTTCAGTATCACCATATAATCAAAGTCTCTGCAATATATATCATTGCAAGAAAACTTCAAAGGTACATTTATGAAAAACAAAAACAAGTTATCCACGTAACCTGCTATCACTTGTTATTTATGTTCAAAAGATGGCGCTTTACCAAAACCACAGAACAAGTGTAAAATTTGTTTACATAAACGAAAAAAGAGTCAGAATTAACCAACTCTTTCATTTGCTCACCCCCAGATCAGCTGATTTCAAGCTGGTTTGCTCTCCTCAGTGAGGGATAGAATATAGAAACTAGATCTAAACACTGACTCTCAAGTGTTTATGCAAAACGTTTCTATCAGATTGCAAGCGTGAATTTTTCAGACCGGTAAAGTCTTCAAACTCAGCCTCTAAATAATATAACACTTCTAAATTTATGATATAAATTTACATTTTAAAATTAGATTGCAAAATCAGAATGTGACTCTTAAAACATACTATTAATTTCTATTATATGCTCTCCATTTTGTAATACTTAGTAGTACTTTTCAAATAAATCTTCAAGATTATTTTATATCTCATAAAAATATGAAGTACTACAATCTCCCTTTAATATAGTTATGATTTAAAAGAAATTGATAATTAATGTGTCAATTATAAATTCTTAAATATATATATATATATTCAGATAAAGCATGTAATCAATATATGCTAAGTATAATTCTGTGTGGATATTGTTCTTTATTGATATGACCTTGTGACGGAAATGACACTGAAATGCAATGAAATTACTAATACAAAATTAAATTGAAATATTCATTTATTTAAAAACAATAAAAATAAATAACACACACACACACACACACATATATATATATATATATACGCACCTTATGATAAATAATTCACTAACACAATAATAATTTAACTATTCATACATTTACAATGAAATGATTTACATTCTTTACAAATAGACAACATAATTATTCTAGCATTTTAATGTTTCCCATATTCAGTGTCTAGTTCTTTTAAAATTATAAGTTCATTCTTTTTATCATCATGTATGTTTCATACTAATATTATATAGTTTTACTATTCTTGAGTTATTTGGTGGTTATCTTCTTAGCCATATTTTTCTATTTACTTTATATTTGGCAACACCAATTATTTTAATAAAATTATCATATTTAAATTATACTTCATATTCAAAATTTGAATAAAAATATTGCACTATAATCTTATTAACAAAAAATATTGTCACAAAAATAAAATAAAATATAAAAATAACATTTATAATATATTCAAAATGAATAGTGAAGTGAAGATTTTTTTTTCATATAATGTAATTCATTTTATACACTCATTATCTACCTCTCACTTATATTTTCTATTTGTCTTTGATTTCAGGTAGCCTTATTTACATAATAATTTATTCAGATTTTAATCAAATATAAAGTATTTGCTCTGTATATGATCTTACTACTTTTAAGCTAATCGGTCAAAACATAGGAAGAAAAAATATAAAATTCTTAAAATATTTAGTCAATTTTTGATACCTACATTATTCTTATTTACCAAAAAACATCATTTATAAGAAACCGATTTTATCAAAAATACTATATCATAATAGAAGGATGGAGGTTTCCTTTATTTATGAGGTGTCATATTATGGCAGATAATCATTTTCCTAATAATCTTACCCCAATTTTACCCTGGCTTATAGAGCAAGCCCTTATGGTATATGTTACACTCATATATTTGCAAAACAACCTCCTATTTCTTTCTAATAAACTATATGGGTATTGGAAAGATTAATCCCCTTCAACTATTCAATCAGTTTTTCAGGATGATATTTTTATATCCTATCCTGTAATTTTTACCACTGTGTCTTCAGCATCTATTATTATACTATCTCTGGACTAATAATATAATCCAATCTTCCCATTAAACATTTTCTATCCCCATTTGAATATGTTAGAAAACAAATAATTAACATTTATTATCATCAATATAATATTTTTTATATAACAAATGAGATTATGATTTTTTACATTAACATTCTCTCTTTTCTTACTCTCATAAATAACATCACATTTTATAATATATTTATTATTATTTTCTTAGAATTCTATACATTTTTTATATATCACCATTAGTTCATTCCCCTTAATCAAATATGTTTTATAATAATAAATTTGAAATACCTCTACAACACATTTTACCACACCCAATTTTTAAAACATATGCCAATTAAAATATAAAGTTAAAATATTATATCCCACACACACTTTCATGTCATAACTCATTTATACTCTCTTCATGTCATTAAGAATACTCTTTGTTTTTTTAAACCCATTTCAATTTTTAGTTTAATACTATCATAGTCACCCAATAGATGTTCACCATTCTGCATAAGATTGAGTGCTTCACATATCTACTTTTTGCTAGAACACATATATATTTAAACAAAACATTTGACAAACAAGTACAACACTAGCTGGACAAAAATTCTGAGTTAGATTCATCCTTTCTTTTTGAAAACTTTAATGTTACATATGTATAATCATGCTCTTGAACAATACACTAATGAAAGGGTTTAATAATCTTCTCAATAAAGCTCCATATTATTTTCCCACATTGCAAATCTTTAAAATATGTTTATCTACTTCAGCAATAAGTTTACTTCACTCATTTTCCCCTTTCCTTTTACTTGTGAATCTCATAAAATTTAAGTATGTATGAATAAATTCATTTAACTTTCTGTATTATAGGGTATCATCTTTATGACTTTCATCTACTATTAAAAAGTTAAACAGACTTTTTCAATTATCCTTCCCATTTTACTGTTCATTTATTATAATAATATAACAATGTTTTACCTTCTAATAAAACATGAGAAATATTAACCCATCTTTTATCTGTCTTTTTTTGATTATTAAATATATGCTAAACATTTTCTTCTTCAGAATTTTTCAAGCTATTTATCACACATTAACTGTTCGCTTCAAACAGAATATTACTTTTCATTAGCTTATCACTTTCAACTAAGTCATTATTTTTAACATCGAGTAAAATACTTTTACAAATTTTAAAACTTTATTTCTAGACATTTTAGACTTGTTTCTCATTTTTAAAATATGACTAATAAGATTATTTAATTTGACATAAATAAATGAATGTTTTCTAACATGAATGCAGATATATCTTTCTTTGAGGAAATGCAGTTGTCCTTTTTTTTCTCATGATTATTTCAAACAAGAATAGACGAAATTCTTCATTCAGCTGATGCATTTTTCTTTCATTTAAAAGTAATATGATACTTTAAACACATTAATAAAATGTGTTTATTGAATGGTAGCTTCAGTCTTCATATTGAATACAACCGAAACACATGACCACACACACATATAAAAAGATAAATGATCTCCAATATTCATAATTTCTGATGAGCCATCACTCCAGCATTCATTATTTGGTCCAGACCATCATTTCCCACACATATATACAAATATGGTTTTGTTTATATTCAGATAGTAAATCTTCTAACTTTAATGAAAAGGCTTCAATCTACTGCTCTAACTTTTCAGCCATACATACCATTGACAATCTGATGAGGGAATGCTCAAATCCCTTTCTGATTCCCTAAAATTACATGTAAACTCCAAGTGAAATAGGAATTATACTTGTGTTTCAAAAATTATATATATATATATGTGTGCGTTTATGTTGTAATAGCATAAAATAAAAAACACATTATGCATTATAATCACATCAAACAATCAACGTTTAAGTGTGCCAAATTTAATTTTATTTATCTCTGAAAAAATATTAAAGCTCTAATTTTAATGCCAAACAGAATGATATTAAAACAAAACATGAAATGCTTATCTAATATTCTAGCTAGCTAATATAATAGTACATGAATAAAAAAAAACAGATACTCTCAATGTTTAGCTTAATGTGAAGTGTAATAATTTAATTACTAATGATCACAAAAAACTAGTTTAATTAAGAAAAATGAAAATTTATTAACATAAATTATAATAACAACAAAAAAATATATAAAATTAAGAAGCCAATAAAATAATTCTTGCTAAATAATTTACTATTGTGCCTACGATATTGTGTGTTGTGAACTGAACAATATACTAAGAAAACCTAAAAGAAAAATATATTATACCAGCATATATATCGCTAAATAAATACATAAAAATATATTTTACAAAATTTATTATAATGTTTAATTTGTTTGTTATATTTTTTATCACTGTCAGTATAAGTTTATTAATTTACCTACATAAAAATATTATAAATGTTTATTAAACTTACACTTTCTTTAATATTACCCATAAATATTTATACATAAAATTATTTTATTTTTAAATACAAATGAAGACAAAACACATACTTTTCTTTAAATAAATTAAAATTATTATTAAAAAAATATAGTTTTTATTTTTGTCTACTGTTTATTTAATTATTCATTTTTGATAATGATGTATTTTTTTTGTGTACTAAACAGGCATGCACTCATAAAACATAAAAGATTATTAAAAATGTACTACTTGATTAATTTTCTGTTCTACCTACAAGGAATAGTCATCAAATTGTAACCTAAAATTTTATTATTATATTTCAAGTAAACACATACAATAAAGAATAATTTGTAGTTCAAACTCTATTAGATATTCTTCAAAAAATCTCTTAATAGTTCAGATATATTTCAATTTATTAGCATTTCACAAACTTATCCATGTTGATGACATGTTTTTATTTTAAAGGAAGGAATCCATAATTGAAATTGTACATTTAATAGAGCTTGGCCTTATAATATCAACATTAGTTGCAAATTTCTTCCAAATATTCCTAATGAAATATATTGCAGCATTCAATGTTAATATTTAACACAATGAGATGATTGTTTGACTTAATATTATTTAAGTTGTCAAAAGACATGAAGTATTTTGAGCAAATGCTTTATAATCAACCCATGATATTCAGTTATTATATGTTAAATAAAAGTATTGGTATACATATCAAATAAACTTTGGTGTAGTATACTTATGGAGACAAAATGAGAGAGTATAATCTAAGATCAGAAGCTTAAATAGTTTTTTTTCCTGATGATGTCATACTTATGTCATTATCCTCAATGCTATTACTATGATATTCTATGCCAGATTTTTTAATGTCATGCATTCACATTTTTTTTCTTAAGAGTTAAATTTATGTATATATCTACTTGATTACAGTTAAAGAAATATATCAGATTTCCATGATAGATTAAATACACAGGCTTGTATATACCTATGTCTATATATGTAATAGACAGGGTATAGCACAGATTTTCCATCATCAGATTTTCAATTGGATGGACAGTTGAAGAGTTGGAGTGTGGAGTACATTGAAGCCTGTCCATTAAAGTGGGATAATTTGCTATCTTAGTATATATCTGAGCACTTGTAGCATATATGTGTAGAGATGGTAATCTGGACCAACTGATGATTTCTGGTTTAGCATGAAATACGTATATTGGTGATTATTTATCTTTTAGACATATGTGTGTTCAGGTGTATCAGTGTTATGAGATAGTGTGTTGAGTGGTGAGTCATGTGAAAGTCTTTGCTCATACCCTGTCTTTTACATATATAGACACAGGTATACATAAGCCTGTGTATTTCATCTATTATATATTAGACATGTCTGTATTTAATGGATTATGCCCTGTACATGAGCGGTTAGATTGACCTTTAGGTCAACATAGGTGTGACAACAATCTCGGCCTAAGGGTAGACTTTGAGCATTTCATCATCAGATTTTCAATTGGATGGACAGTTGAAGAGTTGGGGTGTGGAGTACATTGAAGCCTGTCCATTAAAGTGGGAGGATTTGCTATCTTAATATATATCTGAGCACTTGTAGCAT
This sequence comes from Epiperipatus broadwayi, assembly GCA_028023455.1. Lineage (NCBI taxonomy): Eukaryota > Metazoa > Onychophora > Udeonychophora > Euonychophora > Peripatidae > Epiperipatus > Epiperipatus broadwayi. The sequence goes on along the minus strand of JAQFVV010006307.1, from coordinate 4,181,116 downwards.
ATATGTGTAGAGATGGTAATCCGGACCAACTGATGATTGCTGGTTTAGCATGAAATACATATATTGGTGATTATTTATCTTTTCGACATATGTGTGTTTAGGTGTATCATTGTTATGATATAGTGTGGACAGCTTTTCATGAAAAAAAACATTATAAAAGTAAATATTATAATATGTTCTAAAATTATATATATATATATATATATATATATATTGTAAATATCGATAAGTCTATCAATATATATATATATATATATATATATATATTGTAACTAAATTAAATATGAGCCATTGAATTTTTAACAACTAGTAGTTATTATAATATTTCATCCTTTGGTAATCAATTTAAATTAATCATTGTAACTAAAATAATTCAAACAAGTTGTAACTAAAAATAAATTTCTACTTCAAGATTTTTTTAAAATATAATATCAATAATTAGAAACTAGTCATTTCAGTTAGCTGGTATCTGGATAATTTCAAACCCTAGTTAGGCAGCCATTGCATCTTCAATAAACAAATAGAAACACATTGTAACTTAAATAAACTATTAAGACATTACGACTTATGAAATAACATCAAGTGGGTGAGTACCTTGGTAACCCAATGAAAATACTTCCTCATAAATCCAACAGTAAAATTTTACCCAGTTTATCTCTTGGTTTTATATTAATTGGACATCTAAGTGAATAATATAGTGAATATGAAGTGAATATGGTCTATCAGGGTGCCACTAGGTTATCTGAACCTAGACAAAGTTATATTCTATAACCTTTTTCAATGTAGCAGGTTAAACCCTTTTGGTACCTTATTTCTAACAAAGTGTAGGATTTTTGATTTTAGACCCATATCACCTTATGCATTAATATTAAGATAAGCACAAAACATCCTTAAGCTATAATGTTGTATATAAAATGTCTCATACAGAAATTATCTCCTAGATTTTTAATATGATAAATGTGTTTTAATACTTTCATAAGTTATAGTAGCTCATATTACACTGTTAATTTAAGATGGCAATTCACTCATCCTTGAATAATGTAGATGATGGAATGGTAGTTATTATAATACTAATAAATCAATATTTATGTATGGCCTTTAAAAATTTATCTAGCTTATGAATTGACAACATGTTGATGACAATGATGATGCTGGTACTTCCAGTACAGCTTTAGAACTAAGTCTAACATGAAATTCAGTCATTAGAATTTCCTAACTATTTGGCTAATTTTAGCATGTCTAAATTAGAACTTAAACAGTTAATATTCCTCCATGTTGATGGATGATCATAACTAATAAAGAATACTTTTAATGAAAATATACACCTCATTTATTAAAACAAATTAACATTTATTACTGCATTACTAACATATTCATACAATTTAAAGATAAAAATTAAAATTATATGACTAATAATTATAAGTGATTATATTGAACTCATAAGATTAATATTGTAACAGTCAAATATGTACATTTGTGAAACAAAATCTAAAACTCTGATAAATCATCCTAAGGCTGACCAGGTTTATAGTGGTGGAAGCCACGACTCTGGCCTAACCCTAGTTCCTCTACCATTGCTCATAGACTTACTACTTTGTGAATGACACAGTTGAGGTCACAGCAGTATTTTTCTTCTTCACGAGCCAGCAGTAGCACAACAGCAGAACATAAGATGGGTAACAATAGGCATTTTATATAAGTATCATGTAGTGTACTTATGACTATTAATTATTTATAAGTTTTTAACAAATAATGGAAATAATTATCAAATACTAAATAATTGAGAAGCGGTGAGCAAGACACAGACATGAAGCTAGAGTAAATTTAAAATTAATTTAATGAATTCAAAATATAAAACAATAATTTAAAATAATATTTGAATGGCAATATGTTTGGTCTCACACACAGGTGATTAAGGAATGTTTACAATATAATGGGATTCACATGAAAATGATGGGTTATTAGAGATCATGTTGGATGTCTGAGTTTACATGGCTTGGTTTACATGTATAGGATATATCATTAACAAGTGATTATAATTTTCTAGTACAAATATTACAGTTTGGAAGTTTATGCATTTATGGTTATATATATATATATATATATATATATATATATATATATATATATATATATATATATATATATATATATATATATATATATATTATATATATAGCATTTAATCACAGACAGGTGATTTTATTTTAGGTTACAATTTATTTATTTCACTTTATATATCTGGTTTGATCACTCCCTGGTGATGAAATTATAATATAATTATATTTTCATGAGCTTAATGTATTTTAATAATGAGATGACTATGCTCATGGTTATCTATGCCTAGTTTATGCTATATAGGATTTAGATTTGTTTAGGTTAGCAGAAGTGATAATAAATTTTTAATAAGGAACATATTTACTTAGCATGAATAATTAATATATTCTCTATATTGTTTATGTACAATTTAAACTGGATTCTACTTCAGATCAAAGATGAGATAATTATTATAATGGCAGAATGAACTGATTTAATGGAAGCTAGACTTCAGATACTAGTGTGTAAAGAAAATATATAACTTTGAGTCTTTTTCGCGTCTCATATGTGCCTTACTCACAGGATTTTTACCAAGTAATGGTTCCCGGGACTGAACTCATTGCTGTGATATAAGGGGCTCTTTTAGTCTGGCTGATCGAGAAATTTATATATGTGTGGGAGTTTTATGCTCCATTTAAAATATGCAGAATGGGTTGGCCTGTACCAGTCACCATCTGAAGAGGATAATTGCCTGAACTAAATGTAATAGTGCAGTGTGACCACATGCAACCATTAAAGAAGCAGCAACAAGTGAATACACCGTAGCATTTTATAAGGACACATATGCACCACTGACTACATAATCATATTTATAAAATTGAGATGCTAAATTAAAAGTTTCCTTTATGAAACTACCCTATATCAGTTCATGTTATAGTACTTTTAATAATGTTATCTAGGAGAGTTTGCAAATCCAATTTACAAGGCTATCTATATAGGCTTTGATTTAATTAAGGAGGATTACAGCATATGGGAAAATTAAATATAGAACTATAGACTTATGCTGCACTTATCACTTTAACTAAAAGTAAATCTATTTAAAATGATGTTACGTTTGTATTTATCCTTAATTCAAAATATTTTATTCATTTTAAAACAGAGCTTTTTAGTTTGTGTATAATTACATGTGTTACATATATATGCGAACTGACATATATATGCAAAAGAATCTTTATTTAATTCTTGCTAATAGTTTAATTACAGATAAAGCTCATTTTTGAATGTTTATAGCATAAACAATACAACATAACTAAAATAATAAAATTTGGCATAGATTTAATCAAGAAATGCAATGTTTAAAATATGATAAAATTTCACGCAAGTGAAATTTGAAATTTGCTGTGTTTAAAATTAAAGTGATGCGACATTCGCTAAAATATGATTGATTTAGTTTCACTAATGCTAAGTTTAAGATTAATGATGGCAAGTGTTATCATTAACTTAATATATGTAAATTAGCATAAATATTTTAATTATTACTTTAAAACAGCTTATTATATTTTATACATTACTAAATTTATATAAACATTTCAATTCTACATTTTAGCAATTTAAAATCAAATAGCATTTAATTATTTAGAATAAAATCAATACGCAACCAAATCAATCATTATTTATCCGAGTAAAGCAATAGATAAAATCATAAAATCAAATTATCAAAGAAATGCCTTTGAATGCGAATAACTTAGATTTTGAAATAATAAATCATAAATCAATCTAATTTAAAATTATTTAAGTCAGTTTAAATCATTTAAATCAGTTAAATCATCTAAATCAGGCAAGATTTCAGGGTTTAAATAAAGTTATTAAATTCATTTATAATTTTAGGCAAGTTTTAAGATTGAAAGTAAAATAAAATAAAATTTACAGAAGTTTAGTTTACATAATTAGGATGGCCATTAGATTAAGATTTCAGCTAGCATTTTAAAGTTGATTTTAGTGGAAAGTTTTAGAATGGAAGGAGTATTTACTATTTTTCTTCTCTTTCTTTTCTCTCTACTGGCAAGTTCTCTGCATAGCGGGACCTCTTTAAGATCTTGTGGTGGTTAGTTCATGCTCCTCCAGCTTAGGTAGTCTTCATTGGTGCTGGATGTCAGATTTCAAGCCTATTACCCCGGCATACTGGTAATTCACTTTATTACAGTTACAAATTCAAAGAATTAACTGGATTTTGTTGCCTTGAAAGATGGCTGCTATTGCTTATATAGCAATGTACCTCCCCTCTCCTTCATTATATTATTTACTTAGATGTGTTTTCTTAGCTTCTAAAGTAATCACCAGATATAGTAGGAGCCTGCTGTGTCAACTTTTAATTAGGTCAAAAAAACCTAATGACACGCTGTAATTGATGCAGTTTTTGCAATTTAATTCTAAATATAAATTTTAATTAATCTGTTACCGGTAAAGATCAACTGTTCTGGCATCATTCTGGCTACAAAAACAAATCTAAGATATGTGAAAAACATTTTCTTATATATGTAACTTGACCGTTCTAATTTACCAATATATGCAGAATTATTAAATTGCGAAAATAAATAACTTAATAAATATTGCAAAATTAGAAAAATCTTAATGTTTTACATCCTATATGCATTTATTTTCTAGCATATATGTAGTCTAAAGTTACACATACAACTCATTTTCCATTTAATAATTATTAATAATCTATATATGTGCATATTTTAGATTCATGACTATATAAATGAATATTTCTTTATATACTTAAGTATACATGCACACACATATGATTAGACTTATTTAGGTTTAAATTTGGGTGGGTTTTCTTAGTATTGTTATTAATATATACGAGAGCTTGGTGGCGTTTATATATATATATATATATATATATATGAATATATATATATATATATATATATATATATGAATACTACTATATAATATAGTAGGCGAAACAGTTAGATTGTACAAGCAGAGTGTTTCAATATCAAATTCTTCCCCCTTGCCATTAATGACAATATCCCATGTTTATAATGTATATCAATTAGGATAACAAATTTCTAAAATTTTCTGTCCACAAGATAAATATTTCATAATAAAAAATAAACACTCTTTGGGCACACATTCTTTTAGATCTTTATACATCTAAAATTAACATATAAAGTAGATTGATTAATTAGAAAAGTATTAGTCAAATAGAAAAAAAAGATTGCCAGAGAAAGGTTTTGGATTACTTTTCTCCCCCTCTAATCTATCAAGATTGCTACTCATTAACTAAAAAAAAAACCTAATCTAATATTTCAATGCTATAAGTCTACTATTCTCACATTCATATGCAATTATATACATGTGGCAAGTATTGTTATATTACTGTGTATGTGTGTTTATCCCCATTATAAATAAAATATTATTTAAAAACAAAATAATAATAATAGTAAAATATTTTGCATATTAACGAATATTTCATAATTTTAGATTAATATACAATAATACCTTTAGAAAATAAACTTCACCATTAAGCGGGTATAATAACTTTAGCATACACAAAAGTATTACTCAATGTTATAGATATTATTACTGAAGAAAATTTTGGTTTAACTCAATTTTAGTTCTTAAAGTTCAGACGTAATTAAAGACAAAATTTTATTGCTAAAATTTTACTAATAGTCCCAAAAATCATAAAAAAATATAAAATGAAAATTCATATAACCAGTCCCTTTTATTTTGTTGAGGCTTCCAAGAGTTCCAACTCAGCATGTTAAATGTCTATATGTTTTGCAGCAAACACATACCAATCTGTACCACACTTGTATGACCATTTTCATGGTTTACTGGAACAGTCTTTCTTTGCTTGAATTGAGGCTTGTAATTCCTTTGTGGTGATGATGATGAAGAAGTTGTTTACTTTAGTAGGAATCATTTGGCACTGGAACTGTTTCTTCTTTTCCTGTTCAGCTTAATTCTTCTAATAGGTGGAGGACATCTTCTGTTCTCATATTTGTACTTTTTCTGGGGTTTAAACTCAGTCACTGGAATCTGAACTTGCATAGTTTAATACTTAGCAGATTATTTATTTTCATCCATCTTTGAAATGCAGGTGGATATTTTCTTCTATTTAAAATATGGATGAGCAGTCAATCATCTTTGATCTTATTTCTTCCAAATCAATCATAAAGTGTAGAATACTTTTAATTCAGACTTTCTTTATGATGTGTTGGCTGATATTCTGGTAAACAGACAAGACATATATATATATTTAACATGCCATCTCATTTTTATCAATCTTCAAAAAAAATCTAAATTAAAAATGATTTCAAATTGATATCTTGCAGAATTTTTAAAGCTTGTCTTTACCCCAGTTTCAATATTTAAAACTCTAATCTGATTGACTTTCCCAGACTCTCTTATATTTATATTTTCAGTTAGACTGATCATATGTTTGCCTTTAACTGCTTGTATCAAACAATATAAGAAACTTGCACCTACATGATTTTATGGCATTTTCCTTTAACTGTTGTTTAACAAAAAAATAAGAAATTCACAGTAACATGATTTCTGGAAAGTTTAATTTGTTTTTTTTAAGGAAAATTATCTTAAATGTTTCTTTTCTTACTCTGCTGGCAAATATCACACTCCTATAATACTTCATCTCTTCTTTTTGATCTATCTGATGTGAAAGTTTGAAGCTGTATGAGCCTCAACAAAACAAAAAAGTATTTACAACAACTAAACCTTTGAGTAAAAAAATAGTTTAACAGAATTGTCTTTTTTTCAATATGAGTAACCCATGCACATCCTGCTATTTACATCATTTATAAACACCAGCCTATTAAAATAATCTGAATGCTTCTTATAAACCATAATCTTAATAATTAAAATTAAATCCTTATAACTTTTAAAACCAAATTATAATCCTGGCAAACAAAATAGAAATAGAAAATAGTAGAATTTAGTATGTGTAGATTAATTTTGAAGAAAGTTAAAATTTAAAATATAAAAATGACAAAGTAAATCACTTGTCAACACAAACAAAACTGCCTATATGTGTTATAACCTTACTTTTAAAAAGAACTATAGATTAATTGAAAGGTATGTACTACTCTTTTGAGTTTTGTCAACACACAAACAAATAAAGTCCAAACTGTTTTCCCCACTCTTTTTCTGTCTTTGGCTTTATAGAACTTGACCCTGTAGGCTTTAAATTTGGGTGCCCTACAGCTTATTTTCCTATATAAAAATATGATGATTTTGGTTCAATATTTCCTTTCATGCACATGACTACAATTTTAGCTACTGGCTAAATTGAAATAGGCATAACATTCTTTTTTTTCCAATAAAAATAATCATACCTTTGTGTTAACTATATATAATAAGAAAATCGTAATTGATAATACAACAATAATAATAATTAAATAAAAAAATTCTAACTACTGGAAAACATCATCTAGATATCCACCATATTCCCTTTTCATTAGAAAACATGGCATTGTGACTAATTTGGAGAGCTTCACCAGGCTACTCTGCTGAATGATGAGGGATCAAACTCCTAGCATTATAGGTTCCTTATTCCATCCACGAATGACAAGCATGCAAGCATTATCTCCAATTTTCATTGTAATCTGGAATGTCCCTTCATATAAATGCAAAAACTTTTTAAATTGGTTAATTTGGGGGTTGCTAATGTGAAAGATTATTACATTAGGACCACTCTAGTTTAGCTCTTGAGTTTTACTCTGGGCTTTTTCCTTTTGTAAATCATATTGTGATCTGCATCAATTTGCAAATGTATATTCAGTCCATTTTTGATATTTTTATTTTTCGTTTTGATTGGACACTTATAATATACATCTGGAGGATTTATTTTATGTAACCTCTGATTACAATCCACCTAAAATATGGACTCTTGGTACCATACACAATGTACCTTTAAATTTTTCAGAGCGTTGGACTCTCTATACCTATATAATTTACCTTTAAATCTTCCAGAAAGATTGACTCTCTGTACCAGATATAATATCCCTTTAATCTATTTAAGAATATAGTTTGTGAAACCAAACACACTGGTTAGTTAATAAATTGCGAACTATAGACTGTTGAAACTTTTGTTCCCTTTCTGAAATATTTGGTTTCATCTCCCCTATGGCCTCTCTTAACTTAATCACATTATCTTGGGTGTAGAGTTCTTCCTCCAACTCTCTTTTCCTTCTTTTCACTCTATAATCCCCTTTAACTAGACATTTATCAATTTTGCTATATGTTCTCTTCATTGGGATTTGTTTTAGGGCTTCCTCTTTTAACAAAACCATCTGATCTTTCACATCATGTTATTCCTTCAAATCTGTTTTCATTATTTTATCTTCATGATCCTAACCTGCTTTTTGTTCATCACCTCATGTACTCTTTTTACTGAGATGTTTGGTTTTACAGGTTCTATCAGCATTTCTACTTTTGAGGCTTATACTTTATCTGTGTATTAACCAGTTTATTTATTTATTCATCTATTTTCTCATTTCTTTCTTTCCTATCAGTAGTCTATCTAGCTTATCTTTTAACACTGGTGAGCTTTGAATATCTTCCAATTTTATAGCTTCCAAAGATCTACACACTCCTTCTATTCTACCTTCAAATGTTGTAAATCTATTCTTGCACTCTATATTGGATTGTCTATCTTAGTTTTCAAGGCCATGATCATTTGGTTGTTATTTTCAACCAAGTTATCTCTCTTTAACTTTAAACTTTCTATACTCTTCTCTACAGCTTGACCTATCTTTTATTCTAGGCTTTCTATACCCTGCTTACTATCATTTCTTATACTTTCTATACTCTTCTTACTATCTTTTCTTGGACTTTCTATACTCTTCTCACTATCTTTTCTTAGCCTTTCTATACTCTTCTTACTATCTTCCCTTAGGTCCTCTCTTAACCATTTGAACATCTGCATCATCATTAATTCCATCTCTAATGGTGCTTTCTTTTTTAGATGAGTCTGGCAAACTTCTTGCTTCTTAGCTACTGTTTCCATGCTTGAGGCCTTATTATTGCCACTAGCTTTAGAGGCATTTGCTTCTAAGTAATCTCTTCCTTTTGGACCTTTAAATAAATTCTCCCTATCCTCTTCTTCAGTATAAAAACTATTAATTCCAGGGATTGGGGCACTTTTCTCCTCTATAATCCCCTCAGTAGTATTGTTTAGTTCACTCATTTTTTTAAAAAAAAGTCTATACATCTCTTCTGTGCTTTCCTGACCACCAATAACCCACACATCATTCCCTTGTCTGACATATATCTCTGACTGACTTGCTTTTCACCTTGCATTATTATTCATTACAAACCCAAAAAGAAAAAAAAATAATATTCTTCATTCAATGAATCACACAACAATAATCTACAGAGTACCTGTCTGTCTGTAGCAGCCCAAATTATATATTCATCCATCCCCTCAAGATCTGACAGATTCTGACAGTCACCAGAATAATTAGATGTTCACAATCATGATATAAATAAAAGAATTCAGTCACAGCACTATAATCATACAATGCATAATGAGCACTCAGAGGACCATCCCAATTCATTCACCTTAAACTACAACAACCCTTGATTGAATGATGCAAACTCTGTTGCAATACTCTACAATTTTACATCTTAGGGGCTAGAATAGTTAAAACCGTTTTGCTCTCTCTCTCTTGAGTCTTACATGGCAAGTATCAAATGATTCCCTGCTTATTTTAGGTCTCTAGGGCTCTAAAATACATATGAAAATTATGCCTTGCACTCTCTCTTGGAGTCTTACATGGCAAATCTCAAAATGATGTCATGAAGGCAGATATCAGGGCAGTGCTGTTGTTAATTGCTTCATTATAAATAAGAATAACATAAATTGGGTTGGAGCAGTGAATGGATTTGATCATTCATGGGTTACATGAATGCACAGCATTCTCAAGGCAATGATAAAACTCCATTCATCATCAAAAAATGCAATCTAACCAAACAAATTCCAATGATCAAATATCCAATACAACCTCCATAATCATAGACTTGTATAAAATGAACTTTCCAAACACACGAGATTACTATCCCATAATTCACCACTATCACTATGCTGATTTATTCGTAAAAAATATAAAAACTCATGCTTTAGAATCATCATCTTTAAGACATCTCATTTGTCTCAGATACATAGATGACACTTTTGTCATATGGCAACATCGAAAAAATAAATTAGATGATTTTTTTTTATATTTAATTATATGCAACCTCATATTAAGGTTACAATGGAGACAGAGTCTGATGGAAAACTTCTTTTTCTTGATGGTCTAGTCGCTAAAATGCCAAATAGTTTATCATTTTCAATTTACAGGAAGAATACACATATGTACAGATATTTACATTTACATTCTCATCATCACCCAACTCAGATAGTTTCTGTAGCCAAAACTCTTTTAAATAGATCAATTATTCTTTCAGATAATTCACATCTGAAAGAAGACATAAATCATATTAATAGTGTTTTATTAGCAAATAGTTATAATTATAAATTTATATAAAAAAAGCCTTATTTCAAGCCCAAGATGGACAAAATAGGAAACAAAAAGATGATAAATCAGTTATTAGGATTTGTGTTCCATATGTAAAAGGAACTACAGACAGTATTGAATGTATATTGAAATGCTATAATATAGATACAGTTTTTTCTACCCATCAAAAGATCAGCAATATAATAACCAAGCCTAAGGATTCAATTCCTCTTGAATCTCATGGTGTTTATCAAATCCCATGTAAAAACTGTAAACTTCTTACATAGGTATGAGTAATTGTTGCATCAGTGTTAGGAGAGATGAGCATGCTAATGCAGTTAAACAACACTCATCATCATCAGCACTCTCACTCCATACTATAGATTCAAGTCATAAAATTGATTTTTCTAGTACCAGAATTATATCCACATGTCATAATCTTTACCAGTGCAAATTTAGTGAAGCCATTGAGATAATTAAAAGGCCAAATGGTATCAATAAGTGAGATGATACATGCAAACTTCCTCTTATTTGGAATGATTTAAAAAAAAAAAACATTCTTAAATTTAACATTTTTGCTATTGGTGGAACTTTAATGTTTATTCAAATCCATGATTGTAGCACCTCTACAACCGTCTTTCTACATTTTATCACCTTGTGGATGACTTGTGTGACCAAGTCGAATTGTCGGAATATTAAGATTTAAAATGTTTTAACATGGATAAACCTGCAAAATATGTCATTTATATATGCACCCCATGACAATCTTCATTTCAATATATATATATATATATATATAGTAACGGTATATAAATATGCCGTTACATTATTTTAAAACTAAAATAAAAAGATCGTGAATAAAAATTGATTTATTAAAATGAAAAAAAAAACTTAACTTAAAACCTGAAAATTAAAAGTTGTGTAACGTATATATAGATTGCACAGATAGGAAACTTTGAAAACTTTAAAAATAAAAGCATTTAAAAGTATTTTTTTTGTAAAAAAGTAAAGATATAAAGATTTGATATTTTTGAAAATAAAAAAAAATGTTGATTTCTATAATGTTAGAAAATGGAAATGATTGTTTTATTAATTAAATGATTGTTCTAAAGCAAACTCCTTGAGACACTTAAAATAAATTAAATGGTAAGAGAATACAAAGAAATGAAATGACCAATGCAAGCATGAAAATGACAGCATGGATCATAACTGAAACACGAAAGGATTAGTGACATCTTGCTGGTTGATTCCAAGGATTCAATGATAAGAGACTAATAAAAATATAAAAGCCAAAGAATTATTATAATTAGGATCTGAGAGCTGACTATGAACATATCGTTATAACTAGCTATATTGCAGATTTTCACGATGTGGAAGTCTGCAATAAATTTAATTTTCCGGACAACCAGCTGAGGTCTCTGGATGACAGTTCCTGACCAAATGAATGGCAAGTAGTGGTTTCATTTCAAAGAATGACAAAATCTACGAAAGTGATCATGAAGATGGATCTCTAAATCTGCTCAATCCATAACGTAAGAACTTTTGTGTCTATTTAATAAGAACTTTCCTAAAAATTGCAATTAATTAATAGCTGAAAATAAGAACTCTTATCTGACTTAAAATGCAAATTCAATTGTTAATATATTTTTTTATGCAGATGTTTAAGCAATCATTTCCATTTCATTTTTTTGCGTGTGTGTGTATATATTATGTTCTAATTAAAAGTTATGATAAATTTCGGAGGGTTCGATTTCATTGCCTGATATGTATGTGTTTTGCGGTTGGTTGCTTCACTTACCCCTTTGAATAACCCATAGTTCAGGAAAACTTCTTTTAAGGGGAGAATGACTCGATTTGTTTTCGGGAAAACTTCATATGGAAGGACTGTTAATAATACATGCATTATGGTAAAAAAATTCACCCTCAGAAATATCCATCTGTGCGATCTATTTAAATAGTAATTTCAATTTAAATTAAAAAAAAAAATATTAATGTAAAATCTAAAATAAATTTATTCCTCAATTTTAAATGTGCGTTAATAAAAATCTATTTGTGTGTTAATTACTGGCAGTGGCTTATTTTATTTTATTTTTTTTATATTGAAGTATAATTAGATAAGAATTTATATTATATTAATCTCTGCTACTCCATGGGCTAGTGACAATGGGCAAATGGTCAAAATAATATATATATATAAAAATGTTTTGGATCTTAACTTGCATATCTGCCTACTATATAAATTTTTCTAAGTTCAAATGCCTAGATGGCACCCTCGTACAGCAGATATGTTGAAGGCTCTTTTCAGTGACCGTTAATATATATATATATATATAAAGCATAAAATATATTTGAAAACTGTATATATATATATATATATATATATATATATATATATATATATATATATATATATAGAGAGAGAGAGAGAGAGAGAGAGAGAGATTTTATTCATCTATTTTGCATACTATAATCAAAATTATTAAATCTTCATATTAAATAACTTAAATATTTTAAATCATTGTTTGTTAATATTTATAATTTAATACCGTCTAATCATTCCAACATATAACTACATGAATATGCATATACTTACTTTGAATAACAATTTAATATCTTGTTTGATTATGTTTATGTACTACTTTTCAAAATGTATGCAATAAATAAAATGTCAGCAAATGAATATATTAATATGTTCATTAATATGTTATTGCTGTTATATAAAGCCATTATGATATCCCCATTAATATATCCCTAATATAATATAGATATCATTAACTTTATTACATCATTCTAAAAATAAAAAAAGATTAATTTTTCAAGTTTAGTCATGAGATAATATAAAGTAATATTTTCACACATCACTTGCTAGAAAATATGTAGGTCCATTTTTACATTAGATGTGTTATTTAAAACATTTTACTAATACATTATTTTAATTATTTTTAAATTTATTTATATGATCTTAACACTAGAATAAAAATATTATAATTATAAAGATATGAGACATTTATTAAGTGATTGCAATATACCTTATGTGCTCTGAAACACAATAAAAATGAAAACCTATAGTTTAATAATGATAATCCAAGGCAGCTAATTGCTTTTGAGTGCTCTCTATGTCTTCATAGTCATAGAATTAAAATGGTCATGGAAAAAATGTAGTATATAATATATATATATATATATATATATATATATATATATATATATATATATATATATATATATATATATATATATATATATATAAAAAAAAAAAATACAATTAAAAAAACTTTAACTCTTTTATTTTTCTTTCGCTTACAACACCACCTCTAACATTTTTGTTTTTTTAAAAACATAAAGGTCACTTTTTATTATCCTTAATATTCATTTCATTGATGGGATAGAAAGAAAATGAAGTAAAAGGGTAAAAAAGGTGTTGTGAAAATGGTATATATATATATATATATATATATATATATATATATATATATATATATATATATAAGCATAAATACATTCAATGATTATGCAAATTAGAGTCTATTTCTTAGAAAGCTGTAAGCATAATTCTTCTCATTCTATAGCATTGTTGTTTATTAGCTATGCACCAATCTTATTTGACCTTTTCCCTAGAGTTATTTATCGCAATGCAATAATTTCAATGCAAATCCTTATCTTCCCAACTGCTTGCATTAAGAGAAATCACTGTAGGTGGAAGGTCAGAGAAGAATGACACATACATAGCTAATAACAACAATGCTATCAAATTAAAGGAATCATGGTTTCCCCTTTTTAAGAAATCAACTCTCTAATTTACATAAGCTGTGAATATATATATACTAACATTTTTTTCCAACATCATTCTAATACTATTACTATGAAGACATAGAGAAGCTCTTGAAAGTGCTATCTTGTTTGTAAAGCTGGATTTCAAGACATTTATGTGTCTGAAAAAATCAAAATTTCAAATTGATTGTAACATATTAAATAGGTGCTGATGCTTGAGTTGGAATTTTAGATCTAGTGTCTGAAATCCTAACTTCTGACTGAGGTGAGCCATAAGCTCAAAACCAATTGGTCTGGGGATGAGGATTTTCTAATAGACATTTTGAATTCTTTCTTTTTCAGCTCTTATTATTTAAGCTTGTTTTGAGCTAGTGCTAAGCTCCATCTAGTGAACATATATATATATATATATATATATATATATATATATATATATATATATATATATATATATATATATATATATATATATATATATATATATATATATTGTACCCTTTTCTATAGGTCAAGAAATAGTTATAATGGTCAATTACTAAAAAAATTTAAATTTGAGAATATATTTATTGATGTATTGAATATATTAAATTTATAGAGTCTGTAAAGTGCAATTTAAAGCTAAAGCAAATACCTGATAAGTAAAATCATTTAAAAAATTAGTTAAATAAAGAGTAAAGAATTGCTCATATGGTTGTAAAAGCTGGCCATATTAAAATAACACAGCTATCAGTAATAAAAATGTATTTAATAAGTCAATTTTAATAACTTTAAAACTTAGAATAAATTAATATTATATAGTATTTAAATTTATAAACTATATTAAATAATAAAAATTAGTGTAATGTATTTGAATAGTAAATATTATGATGTTGAGAATTGTATTTATTTCTATATTTTTTCTAAATTATTTCTTCAAAATTTTATATAAAAATTTTATATAAGTGCAGTAAATTTATTAAGACAGACAAAAATAGACAAAACACCGGAAACGATTACGTAATTGTCTGGAATATTTTTATACAAGCACTTGTTTCAATTAATACCAATATTTTAAAGTATTTAAATAATATTATAGTAGAAATGGATAGAATTTATTAAACATCATAATAAAAATAAGTAGTGAATAATTTTATTAAATATTGTTTTGAAAATTATTTTAAAAGTGTTTAAATTGATTTAAATATAATAATTAGTTTTAAATAATAATTAGATAGTGTTTAAGTGTTACATTATCAGTTTAAAACTTTAGAAAATTATTTATAAATCCAAGTAGGATTGACCAATAGTAATAGAACTTGGCAGACTCCCAAAATCGCGCCAATTAATGTATGATCGAGGAGAACAAGAATTGACAGACTCGAGTGAAGAGGTAAAAATTTTGAGCTCTCTAATAATTTCTTTTCTCCAATTTATTCAATTTTTTCAATATAATTCTAATAATAACATTAGAACAAATTAACTGACATTTTTTAAAATCATAGAGAGAGTCTTAAAATAAATATTTTTAAAGTTTTCATAAATTATGTATCACTAACTTAATCGAACCTGCCAGTGAATTCTATAGAAGTACAGTCGGAATTTTCAGTATAAAAAATATGGATAGATTCTTTAAAACCAGTTTTAAAGTTTATAACATTTCAAAATTGTTTATATTGTTCATTGATACCGCTTATATAGTGTATCCAAAGGAAACTGCTTTTACGCGTGTAATATAGATGAAAAGACATTGTGCGCAAAGTTCAGAAAGAGAATAAAATATAAAAATCATTATGATTCATCTAAGAATAAATGGACAAATATAATTCTAAAATTAAAATTATTGGAATTGCTTTCTTTAAGATGACCCGAAAAAGAAGTATACTCTAAAAAAAAAAAAATAGTTAAAGATCAAAAAAAATAATGTACATAAAATTAAGAATGAATGAAATAAAGCTTGCTAAAGAGAAATATTTGTATAAAGAAAAATACGGAAGAGGAATATAAAAAATATTGGATCAATAAAACGCAATTGGTACCTAAAGTATTAAATATTCGTAGTCTAATTAAAAAGGAGAAAGATGCATCGACACGCCGAGGGAATATCTGCCAGAACATTAAAAAAAAAAACTTCGAAGGATATCTAACTAAAATATATTTTAATAATCTGATGCTAAAAGCTAAAATTAAAGATCGTCTAAACAAATTTATTAAATGAACCAAGTTATTTTAAAACTTTGAGAGTCATAATGGAGAACATTCAGATAAAAGAAGAAGAGCAATATTATGGGACTAAACAAGATTTATCGTCAGAAAAATATTTAATTATGGTTTGAATTATTTTTTATTATTATTATAAGCATTAGGTTTCAGAAAACGATAGGGAAACAAAATACATTAATTTTGGTATATATAATATTATATGAAATATGTTTGATTTTGAATGTTTTTTAATAAAATTGTATGTGTGTAATTGTATATTTGCGATGCTCGAAGGAAGGAAAAGAAGCCTACTGCAAAGCCTAATCCGAAGATAACAATTGTTTTTTGGTAATATTTATAATTATTGATGATATAATGTATGTTTTATTTATTTAGATCAGCCGAAAATTGAATGAATGTAGTACAAAAGTTTTATTATTATTATTATTATTGTAAAACGCATTTAAAACAACACATTGAAACATTTTGAGATGTGATTAGATTTTTGAAAATATGCATACGATAGTCATTTTATTTGTTGATAAATAATAATTTAATATAATCGATGATTATATTACATTTTCTATTGATTTTTCCTATTGGGATGTTTGAATATTGTTTTAACAAAAATGTAGGTAATGAACATACAGTGTTATAAAGTGAGATAAATTATTCTTAAGGAATAGAGAAATGATTTTCATATTCGCGAATCTTGTTTGTTGTTTTTTTAAAAGTTGTTTGTATTTATCGATGTTTGATATAGTGAAAATCTAGAGAGATAATTTGGGTAGTGACTTGGGAGGACAGGGGTGATTTGGAAACCAAGATGATGTATGAAAATCTAGGATGATACAGGGAATGGAAATAAGTAGTTTTGTGAGAGAATCAGCATAGTTAACATAGCCCTATGGCTGATCCACATTTCGTTTTATAGGTGATAATCAGTGTAGTTAACGTAGCCCTATGACTGATACACATGTTGTCTTGGACAGTGTTATTTTATATTGTGTGTGAGTTGCCTTGATGTTTGGTAAAGCTGAATAAATAGCTGCCACATCACTTTCTTATCTTAAGGGTTAATAGACAATAAATGTCGAACCTGTTCACACTGTTTCATGCATTCTTGAAGTACATTGAAAACAAGTTATCCATCTTTCTTCCCAATATCCTATACATCTTTCGCTATCTTAATCTGTATTTCATGCTACTACATCGTATATGATAGCTTTTATTGAAGGGAAAACAATAGATATTTTAGAATGTATGTTATGATTTTACTTGGAATAAGAATAGTTAAGAGTTAACTAAGAATAGATTATAACCATTGAAAGAAAGATACAGATGTCCTAAATAATGGAAGAAGTTATAGAATCATTTTAATTTAGAAATAAACTATATTTTTTTGTAAAAGTATATCAAATGAGAATATACAAAATATTAAAATATATTTTCACGCTCTTTTTATTATTAATTATATTTTTAAAGAGATAAGTGTTGCATATTTAAAAATACTATATTACTCGATAATTATTGTCATATATTTGAAATTGTAACAGGGTGATATTTAAACACATTATAATATTATACAGGAGTATGGCTTATGCAAAAACACATTATAATTTATATGAGCATGGGAGAACAAACATTAAAGTTAATCATAATATTTATTAATATGCTGTGTAATTTGTTTAAAGTAACAAGAAATGTAAATTTTCTTTTTTTTAAGACCATATTGATTATAAAGTGTGACGTTATAAAATATTGATCCACAAAAATAATTTAGAATATTGTAAATTTAGTATATTTAAAAGGTAAAAAATGTTGTTACCCATAAGTAGTTCAAATAAATAGTGTGATAAACCTAAAGAAAATAACTAAAATAATTTTTAAAATGTATAATGATTGGATTAACTATAAAGAAGTACAAAATTGTAGAATTAACATTTGTCATGTGTAAGGAAAGAAGGATATCCGTTGTAAATAAGATGTAAATAGATTTGTTTTATTTTTACTTAAATTTATTTGATGTTAATAAACTTTGTTAAATTTGTTTTATTAAAACTTGTGTCTGGGTATTGTTTTTCACTACATCATGGTACAAATTCACAGAATGTTTTCACAACCACTGAAGTACATTTTGCACAAAAGATAACTAAAAACATGTTTAATCTTAATTATTATTGATGTTCTTATAATTAAGTAATTATAAAATTGCATTAAGTTATTGGTCATAAATCCACTATCCTAATATTTGATAAATTATGTGCTATTAATTGCCACTTACTTTATTTATCAGATTATCTAAACACTACCACTTCTTAGTTTACTTTATTGTTTAAAGACAAAAGATGATATTGATATCGATTGATTTATTATGGTAATAAATTTGCAATAAAAGAAATTTATACCAATTTGATTAAGTAAGAAAGATTGTAATCATTATTGTTATTAATTGCAGTGTAGTAGATATGGCATAAAATCCCTTACCATATGTGATACCACATTTTGTTGAAGTATAAATAAAGATTAAGAACCTGAGATTATAATTTATTGAGCTAGATGATGATTATTATTATTAAAGATAACAGAATTAATATTATAGTTATTAAATGAGTCTTAGTATTGCGAAAGTCATAAGAACACTATGTAGTTATTATTTGAAATAATAGTATAAAGGGGGGATAGTGTTCTTATGCCATTGAGGTGGTATCCTGTGGGATATTGGCTCAATGTGATCTACCTTGCCAACTCGTATTTCCACTTCTTGTCTCATGAATACATTAAATCTTTATGTTAATTTACTTTAAAACAGAACCTAAGTTAATTTTAAGAAATTTGAGCTAGTAGAACATTTTTTAATTTAATATTTAATTATTAGAGCTAGAACCCAGTGACGTTAAATATAGTAATCTATTTATTTGTAAGTGGAGGTACGAGGTCGACGGCGGGCATGGTTAGAATATATATATATATATATATATACATATATATATATATTACTGATAATATATATATATATATATATATATATATATATATATTATCAGTAATATATATATATATATATATATATATAACTACAACCATTAAATGTCTGTATTTTTAAATTATATAATAATAATTCAAACAAATATATTTAACACAGTATTCAAAATTAAATAATATATTCTTTACTAGAAGTACTTTCAATTGTTTCACTGACAATCTTTTTCAACTGTTAATACAAACGTATTAAAAGGAATATTATTTATAATACAATTACAAAATATAATCAAAATAAGAGTAATAATAATAAAATATTAAGTAAATTAAAAAGTGATAAATGGATTTCTATTCCTTTTATATCTAATCAACAAGCTAAATTAATTTATAAACTTTTTAGTGGTTTGTGTAGAATTTCTTTTTTCTCTTCAAATAATATAAATGATATGATAAATAACTCCAAAGCCAAGATTTCTAAGTTTGAATTAAGTTCTGTTATATATATGTTTGAATGTGGTTGTGGAATAAAATATATAGGGGAATCCAAATGTACATTACAAAAACGATATAATGATCATAAGACATTATATAAACGTGTACAGAAAGAAAATATATCTTCAGTAAATATGAATACTCCATCAATTATATTTGATCATAATAAAACATGTAATTATGGTTTTAAATTTAATAATAGAGATATAAAAATTATTCAAATTGAAAGGTGTAGTGAAAAACGTAAAATTAAAGAGGCAATGATGATATCTAGGAATAGAGGTTGTTTGATGAATAAACAATCAGCTAATATAAAGACAACAGAATTGTGGGAAATTTGAATAGATTGAATGATGGGTAATGCAAGTTTTTATTTTTTGTACGTTTGTATTAACAGTTAAAAAAGATTGTCAGTGAAACAATTGAAAGTACTTCTGGTAAAGAATATATTATTTAATTTTGAATACTGTGTTAAATATATTTGTTTGAATTATTATATATATATATTGAAACAGACAGATCGGAGAACCGATCTTCGTTTCAGGTGTTTTTATGTACGGTAATTCGAACCACTGTTCGCCCGCAGTGAGATTTTGTCTATTTTAATTTATAATAAAAATTAGTTATATATTCTATAGTTTATCAATCAATATGTAAAGATGCCGTATATAAATGTCGCAAACCATGAAATAATATTTGTGTGTGCGTGGTTTGTGAATTTGTATCAATTAATTTAAAGTGTCAGTGCGGGCGTATTTGTTTAAATTATAGTTTTTTTTAAATTGTATAAAGTCGTGTAAAAATACTGATCAAAAGTCACATTCCTTTGATCAGTGTTTTTAATTAAAATCTAATTGCACAAATGTTCAGAGCAATTAAGTTGTATTCAAAATTAGTAAGGAATTTTTATATGTAATTACTGTACCGATTTAAAAATGGCATATTAAATTAAAAGATTGCTAAAAACAGATAATTGATTGTTGGTCAAGCTGCATCGCTAGAGGCTAGAGAAAGGAGGCGGAGCCTAAAACAAAAACAAGTCGGAAAGGTCAGCAGTGGCTATTTTAGAGAAAAACTTACATTCTAACTTTTGTCGTGTGTGAGAGAAGTAGTCTCGAGACAACACAGCAGTTGAGTATAATTCAAACATTATTATTAAGAAGTTTATCAGTGAATCGCAATGTTGATGGGCTAAGTGCCAGGAGCTGGTCTCTGCCCCGCCAATATGGATCTTCGTGCCGCTGTTTGATCATGTTTCATGTAACTCACAATTTCCAACTTCCAACCTCTAAATTAGCTATGCCTTACAAATAACTTTCAAAAATGCGCGCCTACGTTCGTCACAAGCCAAGCTGGATGAAGAAAGAAGAGTAACTTTGTTACACGAACTTTAATTTTCTTCCGTGCTTAATGTTATCAATCAAGTGAATCATATGTAAGTTTTTATATCATTTATAATGCTATTATTTAACCTGTCAGTAAATTTTCTTTTCTTTTTTTTAATCCTCTGCTCTAGTCTTTAGAAATCATTTATAAAATCGTAATTAATAGTAATAATCATTTAAATGAATGCATTTATATTTTTTTGTGTGTTGCTTATTCCATAAACAAACGATGCCAATAGTAAAACTAGTGTACAATAATGATCAGTTTATTTTAAAAGTAATTTCATTTTCAGAATTAAATATTCTTTCACATTCCGAGTTGATAAATGTTAAGTCACTTTATTAGTCTATGTTAATTTGTCCTATAATTGCAATCTAAGGTTCGATCGTAAAATATATGTATAATGGTTTCAAAGTGTTCATTAATGTTATGTATAATATGAGAAATAATTCACTGAATAATTTGATACTATCGCTACCGCCTGTCAACCCGAAGGGTTAGAGTTTCAGAGTAAATTTAACTAATTATTGTTTTCACCGTCAGTTTAAGTCCGCTATGTTTTTATTGGGATAAGGATCTCAGCCTGTGGCGTAGAAACAGACTAATAGATTCCAGGTTTTATATAATTTCTTTTAAAAATCCGCTTCAAGTATTCGTCCTTCACGTCTGTGGCAATGCCTTCCCTTCGCTGAAGTTAGCGTCTCGCCATTCTACCATTGGGGAATGAAAGCAGTTTTCTTTCCCGGTAATCTCTTGGATCACCGGGGTTCGAAATGATCCCGGCTGGTTGTCGTGTCCCGGAGCTACTTGGGGGCATTAAGCCTTGTCAAAGTACAAGCCGCCCGGTATTCCGTTAATGCACCGCAATTGATTACTGTAGGGCTTTTGAATCCAGGCAACCACCAGTTCATCTATCTTCCATGTCGTATTTATATAAAACCACCAGCACATCTATCCTTTATGTCGTCTTTCTATAAAACCATTCTCCAACTGTTCGTCTACGTAACGGCTCGAGCCTATTCTAATAAAATAAGTTAATAAAAATCTTTAGATAAATATTTTTCCAGTGCTCAAATACTCTGATTCTCTTAACCACCCGTCAATCATTTAACTACCCAGCTATTGGCATAAGTTTGTTTACTAAATAAAACGTTTACTAAAGACTAGTAGCCAAATACAAGAGGATTCATGGAAGTCTTACCGTACTGTTAACATTATATTTATATGCTTTGTATTTTCATGTTGAACACTATATTTATCCGCTTTCTATTTGTCTTATTTAACACTATATTTATATGCTTTATATTTTGCTTATTAAACACTTTATTTAATTAAATTTTTGTGTCCTCCACTTTATTACTCTCTAAGTCTATTTAGCCACTTACTGTCTGTATTGGCAACTTAAATATATACGTTACATGAATGACCGTTCCAATATCTAGAGTATAATAAATCTATATATCATTAACTGTAAGAATTAGTCTATGTTCTGAGCTGAGCTAGAAAAGGGATAACCCCGTGCTGTTATAAAGTCATCATCGGTTAGTCATACCGGGGTTTGGGTTTGAATTCAGTTGGCGTTTTGGAAATTATTCTTAAACGTGGACTGGGTTTGAACTCGGGTACTGTGTATGAGTAAGCGTGGTGGATTTATACCGGTACAGTTATTATATTTTTTGGACGCCCTCCGTGGTGCTCGATGAAGAAATCTCCCACACCCTGCAGAGTGAACGAGAGTAAACAGTTAAATGATAAAAATATTCATTTTTTTTTGTCGTTTGTCATAATATTGATATGTATTTGGCGTATTAAAATGCGCAAGTTAAATTATAGTAGTAAAACAAGTAATATAAATTTTTTTTTCTCCCTCACACAAAGGTTCAGTATATAATCCTCCCAAATATTGTTAAGAAACAGAGTGAAGATTTTTTTTTGAAAAGAGAGCGGAAGCAATTCGTGCGTGTAATTAATTAAAATAAATGAGTTATTCCATAATGTTTTTGCGAGTTCATTCTTGTCGTTTAAATCATATGAAAAAATAAAGAAGTAGAATTAAGTCCAGTTCTAAAAAAATAAAAACGTGTACGCGTATATATATTGGTGTACGTATATATGTATATATTTTCGTTTGTTGTGAAAAATATTTTTTTTGAAAAAAGAAGAAAGAAGTAGGATTATTCTTGTGTTTTAAAAATAAAAACGTGTGTGCATATATATGTATGTTGTAATATAAAAAAAAACCTTACCGGAGTCAGTATTAAATTTTTTTTTGCCTATATAAATCTTAAATCAAAAATTATTAGGTCATATAAAAGTATATATTTGGGGATCAGTAGATTAAATTATCTATTGGTCACATGTTGCTGGCTGGCGCCTATCAAATAAATTTGTCAGCAAACATGTTTGTCCATACAGCAGTGGCGAGTGTTGTTTTAAAAGAGAGTAGGGTGGCATATATAAAAAGAGAGAATTACTGACAGAAATACAAAAAAAAAATACTATGTTATGTACCCATTATTAATATGTATGTATTATAGGACTGAGGAGAACAGTGCGAACTGGGTGAAATAAAGTTTTTTTTTTCCCTGTATATTTTTAGTAATGATTTTAGACATGTCATATTATATTCCTAAATAAAGAAAAAAAGCGTAGATAACAAAAACCAGACTGAACGTAGGCGAAGGAAGAAAAGAGAGAAAGGAAGTAAGCCACACAAACAGTATCAGCAGCGGAGGAGGATTTGGCACAAGGAGCAGGGATCAGTAACCTTTTATGATATATACAAATCAAAGCGTTGTACGAATCAAAGTCTTATGCTAAAAACATTTCTAAGTAAAAACGAAGAAGAAATGACAGCAATAGAAGAAAGCGAGCATGTGTCCGCGACTGGTGCAGAGACGTCGGACACATCCAGCGACCACGAAGTCGTGTTAAAAAATTTTCAGGATAAAAAACAAAGTTTTAGACGACCGGAGAGGAACGTCAAACGGAGGGAGCGCGATCGCGATGCAAAGTTTGACGCGATTCTCGAGGAGATGAGGGAGGACAGAAAGATCATGATGGCCATGATGGCGCGTATGTTACAGATTGAAGAATGGCGTATGGGGTTGGACGTTAAAACAAGTAGAGAAAGTAAAGCAATTATTAGTGCGAGGAGTGGAGCAGAGGACACAGAACCTCAACCAACTAAAATAAGGTTGGAACCTCATGAGATTAGATTAGTGAATACAAATGCCAACTCTACTCAACAAAAATGTAAAGAATTAGATGTGACAGAGATTACTCATAGTCAAAGTTTTACTCTAGCAGATTTAGCTA
This sequence comes from Epiperipatus broadwayi, assembly GCA_028023455.1. NCBI lineage: Eukaryota > Metazoa > Onychophora > Udeonychophora > Euonychophora > Peripatidae > Epiperipatus > Epiperipatus broadwayi. Next base: position 4,156,421 of record JAQFVV010006307.1, on the reverse strand, counting down.
AGAATGAAGAAAGTACTGAGGAAATGGTGGTTTCAAATTTACTGCAAGCCAGCCCATCTCAAAGTGATTATATCAGTTTACCACCCTCTAATGGAGTGGCTGTATCGATGATGAAAAATATCAATAGAACAATACATACTGTTATGGATGAATCTTCTGAAATCATAATTAATGAGAAGTTATATTTTCATAATAATTATAAAGATGTTCTGTGGAAAAGTGGATTAATGAAGACATCAAAGTTAAAGTTTAGAAATGATGCTGAATGGCCTCCTGATATGAAAATGAAGAAAGTGGACAGATCTTTAGTTGTGTACAATGCTGCCCATTTTAATAAAACCCATAATTATTTGTTTATGAAATATGATCAGAACAAAATTGATGAGGAGCTGAACTCATTAAACAGAAATAATAAACTTTGTTTTAAAGCATGGACATATGTTGAAAAAAATAGTTTCATAAAAAATGGAGAAAAACTTCTCAACTCCCAAAGTGAATATGTTATAATGGATGCCATTAGATCACAGAAAGTTAGAGAAATTCTTTTAAAGCAAGATACTTTTAATAATGAACAATATAATAATATACCAAAGCACAATATTGTGACCGCTTTTGCTATTTTAGTAAGAGATCTAAAAAGACATACCTATAACCCTTATATACCTCCCGACCCAGGGAGAAGGTAGAGATATACAAAATGATAACCCGGGAAATGACCACTATGACATGCACATGATGATGAGAAAAGGAATTACGGTAATATACCCACCTTTATAAATGTTAAGTTCAAACCCTCACCCAGACTGTTCTCCAAGGTCAAATCAATAAAAAAAAAAAAATCAATTATGTAAAAAAAATGAATGAAAAAAATGTTAACCAGAAATTATGTATAATCATTTTTTTTTGTTGTTTTTTTTTATAAAGTGACAAGAAATGAAACAGACAGATCGGAGAACCGATCTTCGTTTCAGGTGTTTTTATGTACGGTAATTCGAACCACTGTTCGCCCGCAGTGAGATTTTGTCTATTTTAATTTATAATAAAAATTAGTTATATATTCTATAGTTTATCAATCAATATGTAAAGATGCCGTATATAAATGTCGCAAACCATGAAATAATATTTGTGTGTGCGTGGTTTGTGAATTTGTATCAATTAATTTAAAGTGTCAGTGCGGGCGTATTTGTTTAAATTATAGTTTTTTTTAAATTGTATAAAGTCGTGTAAAAATACTGATCAAAAGTCACATTCCTTTGATCAGTGTTTTTAATTAAAATCTAATTGCACAAATGTTCAGAGCAATTAAGTTGTATTCAAAATTAGTAAGGAATTTTTATATGTAATTACTGTACCGATTTAAAAATGGCATATTAAATTAAAAGATTGCTAAAAACAGATAATTGATTGTTGGTCAAGCTGCATCGCTAGAGGCTAGAGAAAGGAGGCGGAGCCTAAAACAAAAACAAGTCGGAAAGGTCAGCAGTGGCTATTTTAGAGAAAAACTTACATTCTAACTTTTGTCGTGTGTGAGAGAAGTAGTCTCGAGACAACACAGCAGTTGAGTATAATTCAAACATTATTATTAAGAAGTTTATCAGTGAATCGCAATGTTGATGGGCTAAGTGCCAGGAGCTGGTCTCTGCCCCGCCAATATGGATCTTCGTGCCGCTGTTTGATCATGTTTCATATAACTCACAATTTCCAACTTCCAATCTCAAAATTAGCTATGCCTTACAAATAACTTTCAAAAATGCGCGCCTACGTTCGTCACAAGCCAAGCTGGATGAAGAAAGAAGAGTAACTTTGTTACACGAACTTTAATTTTCTTCCGTGCTTAATGTTATCAATCAAGTGAATCATATGTAAGTTTTTATATCATTTATAATGCTATTGTTTAATCTGTCAGTAAATTTTCTTTTCTTTTTTTTAATCCTCTGCTCTAGTCTTTAGAAATCATTTATAAAATTGTAATTAATAGTAATAATATTTCAAATGAATGCATTTATATTTTTTTTGTGTGTTGCTTATTCCATAAACAAACGATGCCAATAGTAAAACTAGTGTACAATAATGATCAATTTATTTTAAAAGTAATTTCATTTTCTGAATTAAATATTCTTTCACATTCCGAGTTGATAAATGTTAAGTCACTTTATTAGTCTATGTTAATTTGTCCTATAATTGCAATCTAAGGTTCAATCGTAAAAAAATATATGTATAATGGTTTCAAAGTGTTCATTAATGTTATGTATAATATGAGAAATAATTCACTGAATAATTTGATACTATCGCTACCGCCTGTCAACCCGAAGGGTTAGAGTTTCAGAGTAAATTTAACTAATTATTGTTTTTCACCGTCAGTTTAAGTCCGCTATGTTTTTATTGGGATAAGGATCTCAGCCTGTGGCGTAGAAACAGACTAATAGATTCCAGGTTTTATATAATTTCTTTTAAAAATCCGCTTCAAGTATTCGTCCTTCACGTCTGTGGCAATGCCTTCCCTTCGCTGAAGTTAGCGTCTCGCCATTCTACCATTGGGGAATGAAAGCAGTTTTTCTTTCCCGGTAATCTCTTGGATCACCGGGGTTCGAAATGATCCCGGCTGGTTGTCGTGTCCCGGAGCTACTTGGGGGCATTAAGCCTTGTCAAAGTACAAGCCGCCCGGTATTCCGTTAATGCACCGCAATTGATTACTGTAGGGCTTTTGAATCCAGGCAACCACCAGTTCATCTATCTTCCATGTCGTATTTATATAAAACCACCAGCACATCTATCCTTTATGTCGTCTTTCTATAAAACCATTCTCCAACTGTTCGTCTACGTAACGGCTCGAGCCTATTCTAATAAAATAAGTTAATAAAAATCTTTAGATAAATATTTTTCCAGTGCTCAAATACTCTGATTCTCTTAACCACCCGTCAATCATTTAACTACCCAGCTATTGGCATAAGTTTGTTTACTAAATAAAACGTTTACTAAAGACTAGTAGCCAAATACAAGAGGATTTATGAAGTCTTACCGTACTGTATAACATTATATTTATATGCTTTGTATTTTCATGTTGAACACTATATTTATCCGCTTTCTATTTGTCTTATTTAACACTATATTTATATGCTTTATATTTTGCTTATTAAACACTTTATTTAATTAAATTTTTGTGTCCTCCACTTTATTACTCTCTAAGTCTATTTAGCCACTTACTGTCTGTATTGGCAACTTAAATATATACGTTACATGAATGACCGTTCCAATATCTAGAGTATAATAAATCTATATATCATTAACTGTAAGAATTTAGTCTATGTTCTGAGCTGAGCTAGAAAAGGGATAACCCCGTGCTGTTATAAAGTCATCATCGGTTAGTCATACCGGGGTTTGGGTTTGAATTCAGTTGGCGTTTTGGAAATTATTCTTAAACGTGGACTGGGTTTGAACTCGGGTACTGTGTATGAGTAAGCGTGGTGGATTTATACCGGTACAATATATATATATATAGTTTTTACTCTTATTATGAGTAATGTTTTATTTAATTAAATAAAGTGTTAGAAATATAGTATAACACCCACCGACATATCTATAATCCTCCATTGTGGACTTTCACCCGAAGCTTCGACGAGAGGTATTTATGAGCATGGTTTGAACCCATCTCACGCGCCAATCTTACCAGTAAGTAGGAATTACCTCCTCGAAAACATATATACAGGTTCTGATATATATCTGATATGGTGATGCACCGAACTAGCTCAATCTCAAGGTTGGGGACATCTGTCTATCTAGAGAACAAAGCTATAAACTAACCAACACTATCTCACACGTATATTTATTTTGCGATAGCCTAAAGCTCGAAATCCTTACTCTAACCCGGGCTGATGGGATTTATTCTACTCGATCATATCCCTTCCCAATAAATCTCATTCGTACCTACATATAAGATTGCTATGCAAACACTCAGACCATTCATTATCATACCCACACATATATCATGCTCATTCATCCACACACCAAATAATGCAAATACATATATATATATATATATATATATATATATGTGAGCTGTATGATTAATATAGTCATATATCTAACTTTTAAATATAAAATTTTAATATAGCAATTAACTGAGGTAACACGAGTTCTTTATTTAGATACATATATTGAAAATAGTTGGTGACATTGTCACTTTACCTGTATTCGCGCAATTAAACAAGTCTGTATTGACGTCTTGCCACGAACTTAATCTGGTGGATCTCACGGATGGCAAATAGTTCCAATGGTCGTTAGGTCCGGCGATAGGTTTCAGAGGTGGAGCAGTTGGCGTACTCTTTCGCAAAGGTCTAAATCTCGAACGATTTTGAATCAACATTTCTTCGATGGAACAAAATCTCTTGATTTATTATGACAGTTCGCAAGTCCGGTCAGGTGAGTTCATGACGAGTCCACGGAGTCGAGTAACGACTAGCACACAATCCAATTACCCCGACATTTTTTTGGAAGAAAAAAATATTAAACTTCTTAAGAAAAAGATTTTTGCGTCCTCCTTGCTAGGATTCAAGCCGCGTCTCTCTTCTTTTTTCTTTTTTTTTTTCACTCGAGCGCAAGACAAAAAAAAAGTTCTTTTGTATTCACCTTTAACTCTCCAAAATCTTTCTGCATATTCCTACGCCGCTGACCAGTCCTTCCATTGTTCTTCAACACAAAAAAAAACTATATCCACAGACCAGTTTTCCGCCTTCCCGGCGCCAGTTATTACCAAACTGCCTACAGCAATTCACTCATCCTATTTCAGTCCTCACATGTTCACAAGGTGACTCAACAAAAGAAAACACGTGTTACCAAAATTATTAATAAACTCAAAAAAAAAAAAAATATGTGAATAAAATCTATCTAAGAATAATTAATTGCGCTTTATACAGCTCTACATATATAAGTGATCGCAAACCTCCCAGATACTAACTACGTATTTTTATACTCGCACATACACTATATTTACATTACTTGTAACCGGGTTCGAATGACCGTTTACATATATTCTTTTATTTATTTGTTTATTCATGGTCCTTACATTAACACTATTAATTATGTCATATTTACATATGCGTGAATTCGAACCCATTTGTTACAATAGAGATTAAACATGCTAGTTCAACTCATAAAAAAAATGATACCTTTTATGACATTTAGTTTTATCTTTTCTAAGTGCTTTCATAATGCATGTTTAGCATGAGTTTTATGATTAAAGTTAGAATTCCTGATATCCAAATGCATAAAATATTTTAAGGATTAATTATGGGATAAAATGAGAAAAAATGAATTTTATTTCAACTCTCTTTATTTCCTTACAGATAATTTTTTTACAGTGTATAGAATCAAGGAAAGACACAATTATATTAACTAGATGTAAGCTTTCAACTTTTATTTTGATATTTAACCATTATTATTTATCAGAATATAATAAATTTCATCTCATTTGATAAATATTTTTGTTTAAAAATTAAATAAGATTTTAAAAATCACATTTGATTTTTGGCATTATTTTAAAAATTACACTTTATTCAACATAAAACATTTTTACATCATCAATTTTTAGGTGGAGCTGATTCAATTTGCAAAATGAACAATGAACAAAGTTTTCTTTGGTTTTTGTTTTAAAATCAATTTTTGTAATAATTTTAAAAATTAGATTTTAATCAAAACAAAACATTGTCACATCATCAAATTTCATGTGGATGTGATTTGGTTTGCAAAATGAAAGAAGTCTTCTTTGTTTGATATTTGATTTAAAAATCTGAATGTATTATTTTTAATAACTACTAAATCTATCAATTTATGCTTTAAAAGTTTAAATGTTTCTTATAACTTTCATGATATTTCTAAATATTATAATATTCTGCTGAGTGACATCTTTTTAGACAGCTGTATTTCCAGTGACCATAATCTCTGTAGTAGTAATATTCAGATGAATATATTATTTTATATTTAAAAATAAATAATTCTTATAAAAATAAATATGTAATAACATTTCTTTTTAATTTCTAATAATTATTACACAATTATGATACAAATAAAGTCATAAACTTTCCAAAAAATCAAGTTTTAAATAATTATAAACATAAAAATAAACATAAACGATCAAAATACAAAATTATTGATACCGACAATCTCAGAGGGAACTACTATTGAAGAGGAGATTAACTACTACTGAGAGATTAGCTACTTTTAGAGAGAGTTTTTTCCAACTTGATTTTGGTGAGTCTGGTGACAAGATGCACTTGTCGTCCTCACTCACTTATTTTAAAAATGCAAAGACTGTGATACCAGAACAGAACCAGCAAATGCTATCTCCAAAATATCAGACCGGTCTTCCAGGAAAGTCTCCATGGGAATTGCCAATGGGACATGGACTCTTCTACCATAAGCAATAGAACTGAACAATTGTTAAAATCATAACATTAATTAAGAACGTTAAAGATTGATAAGTAAATTTAAAATTTATAAAAAGAACTTTTCTCGGACTTATGTGTCAACTAAATTGAGAATGTGTAATTTTATATATGTTTGCGTTTGATAAAAAAATCATTTGCATTTATTATTTATTGTATTGATATTTATTGTTTAAATTTTAAATGAGGAAATTTCAAGTTGTTTATAGACGCTTGCATGGATTCGTTTGCTGTTAATTATATTTTGGTTTTCATATTTGATCAAAATATTTTCTCAAAGATCATAATATTTTTTCAAAGAAATCTCACAAAGTTTTGGAGTATGAAATATATAAAAAATACCCATCATTGGTGAAGCTTAAGATGCTTTGATGGACCATATATTCAATTTTCTTGCCATTATTGGAATTTTTTGTATTTCAAATATTAGAAAAGAAATATATGTGGATTTTAAAACTGTAAAAAAAAGCTTTGCAAAATTTTCAACAGAGAGTGAAAAATGTGAATTTTACTTTTAGAAATCTCAAGCAAGTACTGCTCCAATGCCTGGAAAAATAAACTGGTTAAGATGTGGAATGTGAAAACTATCAGTCTCACTATCTATGGTGTTCTCTTTTAAAATGTCATTTGTCACAAGAAATTATATAAAAATAATCCAGATATAGTTTCAAATTAAAATACTTGTCTTTAAATTTTATACCATATGTGTGTTTAATTAAAAGAATAGATATACTAATCTTTAACTGAGATTTAAAGTTTGAATCTATACTAGATATAATTTTTAGTTTAATGAAATGATTAGTAATAACTATTATCATATTTACCTAGAATAGATCATGTCAAAGTTCTGGGTGGGATAAATTTGATAATTGTAAATCAAAAAAATTATACTTATACTAGAGATAAATTCTAGTTTAATAAATAATTAGTAATGGCTATTATCATATTTACTTAGAATCAATCATGTCCAAGTTCTGTGTGGGGTAACTTTGATAATTGTAAATCAAAATGTAGTGAAACTAAAAACACCAGAAAATTTGATGAAGCCTTATGTTTCCAAAACATGGTTCTACTTTATCATTATAACTAATTAAAATTAACTGCCATCTGTATCCATATGTAATGACTTATGGATAGCATTTGAATAAAAGTATATAAATGTATACACAAGTTAGAATTATGTTAATAATTTTTATTTGTCATTCAATAACAATGTATATTTTTCAATGAATTTATTATTTTAATTACCATTATTATTTGTTTCTTTTAGTGTAACATATTTATTATTCAAAAAATCTATTACCTTTTCTTTTTTTAATTATTTATCTTCTAATATTTATATTCTAATATTTATCTTTAATATTTTAGATTCGATAAATATTTACTTATCTTTTATTAATGCAATTATGTCAAAATGTTTACATCCAAAGCTAATAAATGAAAAGAAATCAGAAAAAAAAGTATAATAGTCAAAGGGGAGTGATCTTACTTTTGTATGACTTTCTAAAAGAAAAATTCATAGAATTGACAATGTAAATCAAACTATAAAAATAAAATGAAATGTTGGTATTAATATCAGAAGATAAGAATGAAAATGAAGAATATGAAAGCAATCATAATGTAGAACAAAAAAAAATTAAATGGAAAAAAATAACAATTTTTTTTTTTAAAAATTCTTCATTAGCAATCAGTAGTTATCAGAAAACAATTTAGTGAACATATTTTAATAATATAACAAAATATCTACATTCCAAAAATATAAATAAAACCAGATTTTAATTGTGAAAACATAAACACGTTTTAAAGAAGAATAACAATGGCTGAGCAAATCAATTTACTTCTTTGTTCAGTAAATTATTTTGTAAGTCAACTACAACAGCTTACATTATTTTTATGAATTTGATATTTTTTAGCACATCATTTTAGAAAGCATATCTACTGTGATTTTGAAAGATCAATTTTTTTATCTCACTTGTGATAAATTCATAGAATTAATAGCTAAGAAATCAAGAAAAAGATTAATATCACAAATTACGGAAACTGCTTATTTTTTTAATAATAGTCAAAGACATTTCTCACAATGCCCAATGACTTATTATTATTAGGCATTTCACTGCAAAGTAAATCATTAAAGATTGGTTTATATAATTCGTTATATTTGGAAGAGATATATTAAAATTTTTGAATTATTGTTTTTAAATATAAAATGTGCAATAAGTAAAACTATTTTAATGCTGCCAATATGAATTTGTTTATATACATATATAAACTATGTGGAAAAGAAAGTCTTTCTATCCACACTTGCTATACTCTAGTTGTGTCATATATCGAATTTGAAACTATGTGGCATATTTCTTAAGTATTTATAAAATTTTTGAACCATTTAAAGACTAAATAAAACAGGATGATCCACAGGAGTAGATACTTTTTTTGCTGATGAAATATTAGAAGATATTAAACATTTATTTTTATTAAAACTTATCTCTAAATTTGAAACTATCACTGACTGAAAATTTTGATAATGTAAAAAAAGAAATTTTACTATTTACATGAAACAAACTTATACAATGAATTAATGCTACAAAAATGCAAGAAAATTATCCACCTTATACAATGCTTTTCAATAGGAAAATTATTTTTCTCTGTTTCATATATACAATCTAGTATAAGATTAAACGAACATATAAATAGCACAAGGTAACTCTTACTAAATTACTATTCAGTGTTAGCCTATCAATATCTCCAGATTAGCTTTTAACTATGGATTTTTTAAGTGAGGAGATTTGGATTTAGAAGTGTAATTTTTCATCAGGACTATATTTTACTCTGACTTCATTATAAGTTAAACAGCTCACAAATATGAATATTTGTAATCTAACCTAATTTGAAATGAAACCAGTTTAGAATTCATTTATTGCAACATCATTAATATTTAATAATTATAGATATTTTTATTCTTTACCAGAATTGATATAAAACCAAAAGAAATATCACATGACCTCATTTTACATGTTATTTTAATAGTCAGTTGTGAATGGTTTGACACGCTTGATAAAGTGTCCAACTTAGCATTGGGAGGTCTCAGGGTCAATTGTAGTGCTTGCAGCTCTGACACTCAAACTTCTTATGAACTCCAGAGCAATAAAGCCATTATCATTTTAATTGTATATTCTTTGATACTAAAAACAAGAAATAAAATATTATTTTTATAAGAAAAGTGCATTGTATCCAAAAAAACAAGACAGATTACTCCTATAAAAGTTCTACACTAATAGATGTTATAGTGAGGAAATTAGTCTGGACATAGGAATAAGACAGCACTGATTAGTTTGTATTGATTACCCAATCTTGTGGTAGATTGTATAATTTGGAAAAAAGAGAATTTGCTTGTTGGAAAGCATTGTGTAATCTGAAGTCATGAGATGTTTTCTTACTTTCCTATCAATTTTAGCCAAAGAATACAATGCCTACAGTTATAAAAAAATGAAAAATCCCATAAAATGTCAATACTGAAGTGGTATTAAATCATCATAAATATACACAAAAATTAGTTGACATTAAAACAAATAAAGTCATTTGAGTTAGAGATAGTAGTTTGATAGTAAAAACTCAAGATTAAAATATGGTTTCTGAAGAAGAAGTATATTCTATTAAACAAAGGCCAATAGACTACTTTTACATTCAAAATCTTCTCATGGAGAATTTGGATAAATGATTTATTAAGTACTACCATATATCATCTATTTGATTACTTCAGTTTATTTTTAGAAAGTAAAAAAGAAGAAATTTATTAGTGAAAAGCATTTGTAAACCAAAGATGATCTGACATTTTGTTGGTTTTGTACCAATTTAGGATAGAAAATAAATGTGTTTACATTTGTTAAACATTGAAGAATATCATGGATATTAAATTGATTTTAAATTGATATTACTACATAAGAAAGTTAGTTTACATTTGAAATATTAAAGTATTTTGAATTGGGCAGTTAGCTTCATTATAAAAACAAAGAATAAAAGATAGTTGCTAACAAAAACATGCATTAAATCCAAAAATTCAGGTGATTATTCTTAGATTCAAAGCTTCCTACTGAAGCAGATCTTAAGGATAGGAAGCATATGTAGATATGGATAGGACAGCAGAGAATATGAATTTATTAAGCACACTTATTCAGCATTCATTTGATTACTTAAGCTTGTGTTATATTGTATAACTTAAAGGATACAAAAAGAAGATTTCAGCTAAAAGAATTACAGATAGTAAATGTCTACAATATCCTAATATAGATATGTTATTAGCTAATAATTTTTTAAGTCATTAGTCTTTTTTTAAATTAGATAGTTTTATTGTTTTAAATAAAGAAATAAAAAAAGGCAAAAAAATGGGGAAAATTATCATAAAGATTCACAGTCTGATAATGAGATTACATTACACAGAAAATAAAATATCATTGGTAAAACTTCTAAAGGCAGTTGTGATAAGTTAATTTTGGAAAAAGCTATTTAGATGTATTTAATATGTTTTACACTTTTTTTAACAACAACAAAAAAAAGAAAACCGAGATCACTACAAATACATGACTAACATTAGCAAAATTACAAAATTTTATAAACTTATAGGAATGATATTGACTCAGAAAAATATAAGAGATTAAGTAATTCCGCTTAAAAATATGTATAAATTTATAAACAATGTAAATATTTGAAAACCAGGCACTCTTCACAAACCTGGGAGATTAATTGTAAGTATAGAGTATTTGAACTCAGATTTTCAAGCACCCTTCAATTATCCACACTATCTCATACAACTGATACATATGACCACACACATGTGGAAAAGATTAATAATCACAAATATAAGTATTTCATGCTAAACCAGCACTCATCAGTTGGTCCAGATTATCATCTCTCACACATATATATATATATATAATCAATGCTCAGTTTATATTAAGATAGCAAATCTTCATACTTTAATGGACAGGCTTCAATCCACTGCAACCTCCAACTTTTCAGTCATCCATCTCATTGAAAATCTGATGATGAAAACTCAAATCCTATGGCTGATGCTAATATTGTATCCTGTCCATCCCTCTTATATGTATTTAATGGATACTGTCTTATACATGAGGGGTCAGAGTGACTTAAGTTCAACATGGGCATGGCAATAATATTAGCATCAGCATGGGATTTGAGTTTTCATCATCAGATTTTCAATGATATGGATGGCTGAAAAGTTGGAGGTTGCAGTGGATTGAAGCCTGTCCATTAAAGTATGAAGATTTGCTATCTTAATATAAACTGAGCATTGATTATATATATGTGTGAGAGATGATAATCTGGACCAACTGATGAGTGCTGGTTTAGCATGATATTGGTGATTATTAATCTTTTCCACATGTGTGTGGTCATATGTATCAGTTGTATGAGATAGTGTGGATAGTTGAAGGGTGCTTGAAAATCTGAGTTAAATTCCTCTATACTTATAAACAACGTGTGAATTTTCTCCAAGTAAAAACAATTTTAAACATATTTTTGACAATGCCTATTTCAAAATCTGAATTATCATTTTCAATGCTGAAAGACATAAAAATGTTATGCAAAATGAAAATTACACAAAATTAAAACAAATGACATTATTCATTAAATTAAGTGGCTGCTATTTTGGTTTGACTGTATTTTGACGTGGTTTACGACTGCAATGGGTCAAAGAACAAACGACTTCAACAATTTTTAACTAAGCAATTAATGAAAAAAAACCCAATTAAATAGAAATTAAATGACAAATTAAAACTTTTAATTGCATCCAATGGTGAATTATCAGTCGACAATTATCAACAAATAGTACACAAATGTATACCATAATATAATTATGAACTAGTATTTCTTTTTATTAACGCATTTTTTATCCACTTGTTTGTTTACGTTTTTTTAGATTATTTTTTATACTTTTTCAATAACCCATGCTGTGTTATTTTATTAAAATGAATTTTTATATAAATATCGACTTTCATTTTTATAATGTTAAAAAATTTGAAATATTTAAAGAAACATTTGACGACTTTTTATTTTTATTTTGAAGGGATATAATTTCATCTATTAATGATGTTGCGTCAAGGAACTTCAAAGATGCAAATGCGCTCTTGAGGTTTACGTCACGCTATAATAGAAGACTGTCTAATGATATCATTTATTGCTCAAATTATTAGTTAGGCATTGGCATACAATGAATAGGTTATTGTAAATGTTGGCAGCTACAGTATTCTGGTATAAAAGTATATATTGATGTCATTTTTTAAAGTAGAAAAATGAAATGTATACATTTGTTTTAATATATGTTTTTAAATGAATTGTGAAAAATAACTTTATTAGTTCTCAGATATGATATTTAGAAAACAAATTCTTTAGATTATAAATTGTACAGAAAGTCAATGACTGTGTGAAATTTTAGTAAATTGATGTCAAGAATAATTTGAAAGCGTAATATACTTGATGTAATCTTTTTTTATATAAAAATGGTACATTTTATAAATACCATGATGACAAATTAAGTATTTTATAAATATACATTGTAATATTGTAGAATTTGTCCACCTGTGGCCAAGTTAAGTATTACAAGGTTCTTAAAAAAATATTCAGAGTGAAGAGTTTAAGCTATTATTTCCGAATAAAATAAAAATAATACAAATTGAAATTAATGTAACAAAAAAGATTCTCTAAATTGATTTTAAATATCTGTCTGTATAAGTTTTATTTATAATATATTTATTATGAATTACTAATGTATGGAAGATAATATTTATTAAACTTTGCATATTTCTAGTATTTTAATATAGTAAGCTATAAAATATACATAAACTAAATTAATCATTTAATTAACAATACAATCTGCTTTTTAAAAAAATAGGAAAAAGAGACAACTGGAAAGAAACAATATGTTTCTCATAAGGTCTAATTCCATGTAAATTTAATCAAAACCATAATTAAACATATTCAAAAAAACTAAGAAAAAGAAAATGAAAACAAGACTTAAAATAATAAAGAAATCAAGATGAAGTTGATTGAGAAGAATTGCATTGATTAAAAAAGCAATAGAAAAAAAACATAGACCTGTGAAGAGCTTAATACACATATTGCTAGCATTATATTTATTAAAGTCAGCTTTAGCTGCAGAAACTAGTCATCTAGAATGGCTATTTTATTTAAAAAACAAAGGACCAGCATGGACTGCTAAGTGCATCCTGAATATACTAGTCAGAGCTCACCCTGTAGCCCTTTACAACTTCAGAACATTGCCAAGAGAATATCCTAAAGTCAATAGATTTAGATGCAAAATTCTACCTTCTGACTCACTTTTTTGTCACTCTGACTTCTATAATGCACAACTAAGTGACAAGTTGAAGAAAATCCATAGAGATAACAGGGACATTATAACAATTCTGATTAGAAAAAAATACACTAATAGTAAGAATATATGATTGATGTAGACTTACATATATAAAAGGTCATGGCAAAATAGTGACACCACATGTGTTTATAAACCATTAATAGTTTTTTTTTTATTATTATACTTTTTTTACTTTTTTTTTTCCATTTTTATGTTTGAATGTGTAATGTTCATTAAATAATCCATAAATATAAATATACATTATTATGCTTTTACTTATATTTAATGTTTAATATTTAGACTTTAACATTTATATGATATTCTGTAAATTTATCATCTATTTTTTTTTTCATGTAATCTATTGAATGCAAATAATCGATTATTTAATATATTCTGTGGTGGTGCCTCTTTGATTTCACTTATTTTGTGGTCATGTGTCATTTTCTTAGTAATCTCATTTTATATGAATGCATATTGATTCAATATTATGTGAAGTAATTATATTCTGAACTGAGAAACTTGGGAATGTTAGTGAGATAATTCCAATGATGATATCAGAAAATATAATATTCATCTATGAATTTTTCTAAGAGAAAGTGGTGCCTGATTGTGAGTATTTAGGTGTAAACTCAATAATAATAAAATCCTGAAAAAATAATATTCAATGAGATTTTCTGAAATAGGACTTGGTGCATGGTGATTGGAAAATATAACTAGGGTGATTTGTGCAAATATTTTGATAAGATTATAAGGTTTGCTCATCATCATTAAATTTGATTTTGTTCGTCTGTAGATATACTGACAAAACATTAATTTTTAAAATATAAAAAAATGTGTAAATATGCTACAACAATTGTTTGGGTGAAAAGAGACTTATTGCCAGTCACTATAAGCATCATTGAACTAGCACAAATATAAATTTCTACCCTAAAACAACTGTTACATATAACTAATAAAGTAACAATGATAATCTTCTAATTACTTATTAAATATATAGCAATATGAAAATAATTAACTTGTTATCATTATAAAATTGTATACCCAGTTTAAAAGATAATATAATGAATTTACTATAAAGAAAATAATATGTAGTTGTACAAACACTTATCAATACAATAGCTTAGTTTTTGTACTAATTTATGATTATTTATTATAAAATATATGGTGTAAGTCAATACCTGACTATTATCTATCAAAATATTATTAGCCAATAAGTTTGCATTATTAATTGAATGAAAACTAAAATAAGTTTATTTGTTTTAAATTAATGTAAAATTTATTAAAAAATATAAAAATGAGTAACAAATAGACAATAAATATTTAAAACATATACTCTAATTAAATATCAAATATATTCTCTGTTCTAAATTAATATTAATGAGATAGGCATTCATACATTAAAATTCACCTATATAATCTTTAGTATATAATATATCTATATGCAATACAAAATGTTATTGCACTTATACACTCTTTGAAATACAAGAAAGTTAAATGACACTTCTTTAAAGTTCATAAAAATATATTATTTGAAATAAAATAAAATAATCATAGGTTTGTTTATTCATTCACCTTATTTTTCAATAAAATACCAATGAATAATTACTACAGTATAGTTCTGTTAGATTTTCAATTGATATAAGATGCACACTCAAAAATAATTTGGAGTTAAGGAATAAGAGAACAATACTTTAAATCAAAGTTTTAATTGCTAAAATTTAAAATATAAACTCAAATTCAACTAAACTTAACTCTCTTTTATTTCACACATACACACTCATATATATATAAGTACTATATATATATATATATATATATATGAGTGTGTATAAGTATATATATATATATATATATAAGTACTTTCTGTTCTGTCGATTGAATATATATATATATAGTGCAGGATCATCTGTGTTAAAAAAATTAAATATTAATATACTGACATTTCAACTTCAACACACAAGTCATCTACTGGGTGATAAAAAGTAGAAAAACAGAGTCTGATGGAAAACTCTCTTTTCTTGATGTTATAGTCACCAGGACATCAAATAGTTTATCATTTTTAATTTACAGAAAGAATACACACATCAACAGATATTTACATTAACATTCTCATCATCACTCAGCTCATATTGTTTCTGTAGCTAAAATTCTTTTAAATAGAGCAATTAACATTTCAGATAAGTCACATCTGAAAGAAGAAATAAATCATATTAATTGTGTTTTATTAGAAAAATACTTATAATTATAAATTTATAAAAAAAATCCTTATTTCAAGCTTAAAATGGACAAAATAGGAAAGAAAAAGAAAATAAATAAGTTATTAGGATTTGTGTTTCATATGTAAAAAGAATTACAGACAGTATCAGAATTATATTAAAATGCTATAATATAAATACAGCATTTTCTACACATCAAATGATCAGCAAGATGATAACCAAGCCTAAGGATTTAATTCCTCTTGAATCTAATGGTGTTTATGAAATTTCATGTGAAAATTGTACAACTTCTTACATAGGTATGAGTAATCATTGCATCAGTGTTAGGGGAGATGAACATGCTAATGCAGTTAAAAAACTCTCATCAGCAGCAGCATTCTCAATCTATAGTATAGAGTCAGGCCATAAAATTGATTTTTCTAGTACCAGGATCATATCCAGATGTGATACTCTATACCAGTGGACAATCAAAAAAGCCATTGAGATCTTTAAAAGGCCAGATTGTATCAATAAGCAAGATGATACATGCATCTTCCTCCTGATTGGAAAGATTTTTTTAAAAAAATGTTAATTTAAAATTTTTGCTATTGGTAGAACATTAACATTTTTTTTCAAATTAGTGATTGCAGCGCCTCTACAACCATCTTTCTACCTTTTATAACCCAGTCGATGCCTTGAGTGATCAAATCAAAACTATATATATATATATATATATATATATAAGGTAAAATAACCTTTAAAGTTATGCTGAACATCCATCATCCATGGGTACCACTAGATATTCTATCTAATTCTTTACATCAAAAATTAACATTCATCAAGTGTCTGAATATTTATCTGTGAGGACATATAATTACAGATTTCTACAAAACCTTGAACACTATTAGCAATTTAATTTATGTTAACTATATTGTGAAGGTCTAGAGAATCTTTAGACTATCCAGTTGGCCAACAGCTAGTAATAGTAGCAATAAAAATAATGACTAATAAAAGAGATCTACTAAGTAAATATATAATTAATTAGAAATTTATTAGGTTATATTAAAACCTGTACTATAAGAATTTTTGTTCATTGTATTTTAAAGCTTGACTATAATAATTCAATAGCTATTTTTCTCTATATTAAAATTATTTTAATGGGACACACTCTAAATTATAAGCCATGCATACACATACAATATTTCTAATACATTTCTAAATACCATCATAAATCATTCTTCAGCACTAAATTGAGAGTATGAGCTATTATATGAGTAAAGATTGGATATGAATGTTTAAGCTAAGTTTGATATATATGCATATGTGTAATGTTTCTTGTTTTTACTTAGCAGATGAGAATCGACTCCAAAAAAATGTCTTACCATAGTCACATGTACAAAAATTGCATATTTAAGTATTCTTAACAATATGCATTCAATACCATGCCAAACAATTTTCATCTTGTAAATATATAACTGTATATTATTCATGCTGTAAATATTAAAATAATTTGAAAATTAGATTTGCACTTTTAATTAATTGTACTTAAGTTTCTACTTCGTTACTACAAGGGCAAATATGAAATCATTGGTCACTAGTGGTCTTGCATCAAAATTTAACAGTAAAATAAGGCAAGCAAAATCTCTAGAAAATATTTTTACTAAATGCTAAATGTATATAATTAGGATTGATATCCTCTTTACCAAATAAATGTGTATGTGATACATTAAATATATATATATATATATATATATATATATATATATATATATATATATATATATATATATATATATATATATATATATATATATATATATATAAACAATTTAATGGTAAAAAATATTACATTTTAAACTCTTTAGTAGCACTTTCAATTATATAGTAAACCTCATCAGCTTTAAATGATTTTCAAAATTTAATGTTATGTAAATTTCCATAAGGTGTGTATGACAGTATTTGCAACTTGCCTATTAAGAGCATTATCTTTATATTTATCTATTAAAATTGTGTCTCTAATTTTTCTCATTTAAAGCTGACAAGGATTACTATGTAATTGAAAGTGCTACTAAAGAATTTAAAATATATTATTGAAGATAATTACTATTATGTAAAATGGATTAACATTGAGGATATACCCTGAAAGATACATTCCTAATGACATAAAAATTTTACCCCTATTTATTTTATATAACAAGATTACATTGTAATACTCTCATGTCTTTATATACATATGGAAAACCCCTAACTTACAATTTATCAAATCTATTATGAAAAAAACAATAAATTACTTATTATTTCTTTATAAGACAATATTAACCATCCTGCCATAATGCTCCAATTTTAATCAAATTGGCTAAAAAAATTTTTTTTGTTACTGTAGCGAATTTATGCTCATTTTAAAGTTTAAAAAGTACTATAAGATGCTGTCCTTTTAATAATTATTTTACAAGTAAAAAATCAATAATATGTAAATTTGAAACTAGTCTAATGGGAGAAGGTGAACTTTCCAAGGTGCTGATTGGTTGTTTCTCATTTTGAACAAAAGCAAACACTTGTCAACAATTTTAATAGCTCCAAGTTCTTTGTTTTGATGTTCAAAATGAAAATGAATGTTCTAGAGTACTTTTTAAGAATTTTTTTTACATATAAATGATTTTGATAAAATATGCTGAAAATATAATTAATTTAAAAAAACAGTTTGAAATAAATCAATGACATACCCAGCATTTTCTAATAGGTTTTGAATGTTATTTTTAGCTTCTCCACTATAGAATATTAATTATAATTATAAATAGAAATTTATTTTTGCAAAAACTTTCATTCATTTTAATGATCCGACAAATTACTAATTTGCTTTTACAAATGAAACTAAAATGAATATAAAATTAAAAGACTAATATATTTTACTGCTGATTTTGCAATTGACCAATCAAAAGTTTACAGTTTTAACACACTTGAGTAATCAGAATTTTTGATGGCACAAATGTTAAAACTAATATTAACTGATAATTCTTATTCCTTATCACTTTATACAATTCTATAATTATCGAACAATCTCAGGCTCATTTCTAATAATAATAGACAAAATAAATTCCATGTAGTTAACTATAAAAAATTGAACGGTTGGCAGTCTCTCACAAGTGCCTACTGTTGCTTCTCAGACAGCCAATCAGATGTTAAAACAGCAGTCTGAAGAGTGATAAACCTCAACACATGACATAGTTTTTGATTAGAAAAGGATGGTTTCACATTTCTATTCCAAGCCAAGTTGCTTAAGATTGTTTTTTTTTTTTATATATATATATATATATATATATATATATATATATATATATATATATATATATATATATATATATATATATATATATATATATATATATATATATATATATTGAGCCAGATTGATTGTCAATTCAATGGTTTTATTACTAAAATTAATAAAGGAAAAACAACTTCATTTTGTTTAAATGTCTAATGCTAAAATTTGTATTATTATTTAAAACACTAACACATTTATATTTAGAGTAGCTCATTTAATGTTTATAAAATTGATTTTAAAATAGTTTACTTTCACTCCTTTGTTTATAAAATTGATTTTAAAATAGTTTACTTTCACTACTTTCTTTACATAATTGATTTTAAAATAGTTTACTTTCACCGCCTGTTTTAATCAATTTGATTAAAAACAGACAAACTTGCTAATTATATATTCCTGTTGCTTTTATTGTAATTATTTTTAAAGTTAATACTAAAAAAAGCAGAGATTTAGTTTTGTATTTGTCGTTTCTGTTTCAATTATCCCTGGTTGGAAGTCTTAAATTACATTGAGCGCGAAATTAATATTTGCCCTGCCTGGAATATAGAATGGACACTAATGAAAGTTTTGCGCAGGAAATGTAGCAAGGCAAGGATAGCCCACCAATTTTTAGAGAGAGATGGATTCATTATTAGACACACACTTGGATTATTGCCTGCTAAGAATCAGATGGTTTTGAGTAGCTGTTTGGATGTAAAATTGCCTGCTAAAAACAGAAATAATTATTGACAAACTTCATTGCTGTGCAAGATGTCAAAATCCACCACTGTGAGTTTTACCATCATTAGAATGTCTGGCTAATTTAAACAAAGGACAGACCCATGCCTACCACCTCTTCTTCAGTCATGCCATTAACCTCTAAAATAAACACTACCTTTATCTTGCCGCTGTCAAAGGACCTGAAAGATGAACTATTATCAAAAGTGCGCACTCATCACTAAATCACTAGGACTCTGCCTTATCATAAGCTAAACTTTTTCCTATTCTAACCAGGTTAAATAAATTGTGTTTAATTAAATCTCCACTAAATCTAATGATAAATATGTTTTAAAATGGTATTAATTGTTTTTTTAATTATTTATTATCTGTATGTACTCTTTTCTAGTATTTAAAGTGTGTCTTGGAATCTTAGTTTTAAGATTCCAAGTTTGTTTGCAATTTTTGTTTATCAGGGGGTGCATAAGATGATTGTATTTTATATGTTTAATATATACCTTATTATTTCGTTAACTATTACAAAACACATTGGCAGTTTTTGTAATCTTTATTTATTTACCTGCCCTTAGTTGTACAATAAAGAATCTTTAAACATGTTTTGTTTGTGCTGTTTGTACAAACAACAAAATCTTTTTGCTGGCTATTTGTCAAGTTATTTCTTCAGGTTGTCTGAAAATAGTCTATTTCTTTCTGGATTATGTAAGATCGTAATCAAATATCTGTTGCTGTCTCATAGGTGAGATCAACCACATTTACTTTGAATGTAGTATTATGTGCAGAAGTCCTGCAGTGTTTTAATGACAGTAATTAGAACATTAATGCTCGGACGTCCACACTGGTTTCGTCAATTTCTGATGGGTCAGTAACTGTTTTATTATCCCTGATTAGGGAAGCTAGGGTTGTTGTTTGTTTTTGTCATTTTACAACTGGCCAGCAAGAAGACATTATCCTAACCATTTCTTATATTTTAAGTGAGAGAATTTTATTGCCAAAATGTTTAATGCCTTATTGTTTGTCATACTCTTGTGCACTCTCTGGTAAAAATATGTATGTTAACATAAATCACTTCTATATTCATGCCTAGATGTCTTTACTATATTGTAGTACTTATAAAATTAATAAATTGTTTAAATTTACTTGGCTGATGTTTGTCTTTGTGCTTTGATTTCTCAGCTGTCTAAATAATATTTAAGATATCTTGTTCTTCCCTGAGTGTAGTTCGGTGGCTTTTGATTCGCATATCCTGTCCACCCTAAAATAAATGTCTAGTTCCTATTTTCAGACTAGTGGCGCACCCGGGGTCAGTATATGCGAATCTCAAAGATCTTTCTCCCGTTACATATATAGTAATTTTTGGCACCCAATATGGAGCTCCCGAGTTTTCAAGCCCATGTGAGATTTTGTTTAGATGTTTGAGAAAAATTTTAGGTGTAGGTGGCAAGATCTGGTGGGTAGAGGTTCGATTTTTATTAATTATTGCATGTATTGTTGGAGCAGTTTGGGAAAATGGGGTTTCGTCTTTTTCATATGACATAAATAAATAAACAATAAATAGTGTATTTTCAAAAAAAGTCTATCGGAGTTAATTTTTTTTGAAAAGTTAAATATATATAGTCTGTCTTTTTCATATGACATAATTAATAAATAGAGTTTTTTTGTTGTTGTTGTTGTTGTTTTAATAGAAGAAAAAATAGTTCGGAGTAAAATTTT
The DNA here is from genome assembly GCA_028023455.1 of Epiperipatus broadwayi. Taxonomy (NCBI): domain Eukaryota; kingdom Metazoa; phylum Onychophora; class Udeonychophora; order Euonychophora; family Peripatidae; genus Epiperipatus; species Epiperipatus broadwayi. The sequence goes on along the minus strand of JAQFVV010006307.1, from coordinate 4,134,653 downwards.
CGAAGTTAAAAGTAGCAAAAATAGTTCCGTTGTCTTCTTGCATATGAATAAATGGCGTTTTATTTGCTTTGAGATTTTTTGTTTAAAAACAAAAAAGTTAGTATAGCAAGTTAGCCTTGTGTAAAAATGGAAGGTAAAAAAGAAGGTGACAGGCCGGCAGGTTTGGAAGAGAGCCCTGTTTCATTTAAATACCCCCAGATAGTAGAAAAAGAAGATAGTGAGACACAGATGATGATAAAGTTGATAATAGAAATGAAACAAAGTCAGTGAGCTGAGATGAAAGAAATATGACAAGAGTTGCTGGAAATGAAACAAAATATAGCAAAACAAAATATAGAAATAAAACAGAGTAAACAAACTATACTGCAGGAGTTGAGACAGGAAATATTGAAGAAAGTTGACAAAAATCAAGCAGGTATAGAAGCCATAGAGAAAGATCGAAATAAGGAGGTTCAGGAAGTTGAAATTTTAAAGGAAGAGATGAAAGAAATAAAAGATGAGGTACAGCAAGGTAGTGTTAGGACAGGTAGTTTAAAAATAAAGATGGTGCAGGTTGAAGGGATGTGCGAGGAATGGATAGACATACATAAAACAACACAAGTAGAATTTGAGATGTTAAAGGAAGGAGAAATGCAGAGAGAAATAGATCTGAGGGTTGATGGTGCTGTCAGGAAATTAGAAAAGATGTTTGAAGGCATAAAGGAAAGTAAGGATAATTTGAAAACAGAAGTACAACAAACTTGTATTGATATGATAAAAGGACTCGAATATAGGCTAGCTGAAATAGAGAATAAATATAGGGCATTCTATACTGAAGATAAACAGTATGAAACCAAAAATGAATATAGAGTCGAGAAGTAAAAGACAGGAGGGGCCCTCCAGTAGATTCTTGGAAAATCAATTCCTAATAGAAATGTTCAAGGCTGAGGTGGGAGAAAGCCCATTAAATTATTTAGGAAGTTTGCCTAATATGCTTCGTATCCAAGACTGGCTGGAAAGGGATAAAGTTACAGTATCCAGTAACTACCTGCATGAAACAGCCGTTGACTGGTGGCACACTTTATTCACCAAACCAAAAACATTTGAGGAATATAGGCACGCCATTTTAAGAACATTTTGAAGTGAAGCCAGACAGGACGGGATACTCTATAAAATATCCCATGAGAGATATTCCAGTGTTCACGGTGAAACATACACACAATTTTTTTATAGACAAGTAGTGAAATTCAAGGCATAATGGCCTTTCCATTGTTGGACGATCAAGTCACGAGGACTATCCGACATAATATGTTAACATACATACAACAAATGATGTTGAGTAATAATGGGTGGTCGATAAAAGAAATGGCAGAATTTTTAATGTCTGTAAATTTTGGCAATGTATCAAGAGAACCTGAAGACAGGTTCAGGAGAGTAGATCGTCCTGACCAAACTCTTCATAAGAGGCAATCACCTGACTGAGTGTAAGTGATATTGATCGGATGTACTGTTTAAAAAAAAGAAAAAACAGACAAAAAAAATTTGTTAATGATTTATGAGAATGGATAAATGTAAGAAATGAAATATTGTTTTGGTTTTTCATGAGTGCGTTCAGCCGAATTTCTAGGAGTAGTTTTTAAAATGTTTATAGTTTAAAAACAAGTTGCAGGAATGTTTCTTTTTTTGATCATGTGTTGAGGCAGTTGGGCCAGATTGATTTCTGATTCAATGGTTTTATTACTAAAATTAATAAAAGAAAAACAACTTCATTTTCATTAAATGTCTAATGCTAAAATTTGTATTATTATTTAAAACACATACACATTTATATTTAAAGTAGATCATTTAATGTTTATAAAATTGATTTTAAAATAGTTTACTTTCAGTACTTTGTTTATAAAATTGATTTTAAAATAGTTTACTTTCACCGCCTGTTTTAATCAATTTGATTAAAAACAGACAAGCTTGCTAATTATATATTCCTGTTGCATTTATTGTAATTATTTTTAAAGTTAATTCTAAAAAAAAAACAGAGATTTAGTTTTGTATTTGTCATTCTTGTTTCAATTATTCCTGGTTGGAAGTCTTAAATTACATTGAGTGGGAAATTAATATTTGTCCTGCCTGGAATATAGAATGGACACTAATAAAAATTTTGCGGAGGAAATGTAGCAAGGCAAGGATAGCCTGCCAATTTTTAGAGAGAGATGGACTCATTATTGGACATACACTTGTATTATTGCCTGCTAAGAGTCAGATGGTTTTGAGTAGCTGTTTGGACATAGAATTGCCTGCTAAAAACAGAAATAATTATTGACAAACTTCATTGCTGTGTAAGTTGTCAAAATCCACCGCTATGAGTTTTGCCATCATTAGAATGTCTGGCTAATTTAAACAAAGGACAGACCAATGCTTACCAGCTCTTCTTCAGTCATGCCATGAACCTCTAAAATAAACACTACCTCTATCTTGCTACTGTCAAAGGACCTGAAAGATGAACTATTATCGAAAGTGTGCACTCATCACTAAATCACTAGGACTCTGCCTTACCATAAGCTAAACTTTTTCCTATTCTAGCCAGGGTAAATAAATTGTGTTTTAAAATGGTATTAATTGTTTTTTAATTATTTATTATCTGTATGTACTCTTTTCTAATATTTAAAGTGTGTCTTGGAATTTTAGTTTTAAGATTCCAAGTTTGTTTGCAATTTTCGTTTATCAGGGGGTGCATAAGGTGATTGTATTTTATATGTTTAATATATACCTGATTATTTCATTAACTATTACAAAACACATTGGCAGTTTTCATAATCTTTATTTATTTACCTGCCCTTAGTTGTACAATAAAGAATCTTTAAACATGTTTCGTTTGCACTGTTTGTGCAAACAACAAAATCTTTTTGCTGGCTATTTGTCAAGTTATTTCTTCAGGTTGTCTGAAAATAGTCTATTTCTTTCTGGATTATGTAAGATCATAATCAAATATCTGTTGCTGTCTTGTAGGTGAGATCAATAACATTTACTTTGAATGTAGTATTATGTGCAGCAGTCCTGCAGTGTTTTAACGACAGTAAATTAGAATATTACTGCTAGGACATCAACGCTGGTTTCGGTGATTTCTGACAGGACAGTAACTGTGTTATTATCCCTGATTCAGGAAGCTAGGGTTGTTGTTTGTTTTTGTAATTTTACAACTGGCCAGCAAGAAGACATTATCCTAACCATTTCTTATATTTTAAATGAGAGAATTTTATTGCCAAAATGTTTAATGCCTTCATGTTTATCGTACTCTTGTGCACTCTCTGGAAAATATACGTATGTTAACATTAGTCCCTTTTATATCCATGGCTAGATGTCTTTAATACATTGTCTAACTTATAAAATTAATAAATTGTTTAAATTTACTTGGCTGATGTTTGTCTTTGTGCTTTGATTTCTCAGCTGTCTAAATAATATTTAAGATATCTTGTTCCTCCCTGAATGTAGTTCGGTGCCTTTTGTTTCGCATATCATGTCACCCTAAAATAAATGTATAGTTCCTATTTTCAGACTAGTGGTGCCCCTGGGGCCAGTACATGCACATCTCAAAATCTTTCTCCCGTTACAATATATATATATATATATATAATTAAAATTACCCCAAAACCAAAATTCAACCAGACCAGCATAAAAAATATATTAAAACACTACCAAAGGTTTCACTGCTACAAGCAGACTTTTCAAGTGTAAAGAACTACTAAAACTACACAATATAAATAATATTAAACATTACCCACAAATCCATTCACTTCCCATCCACCCTTAATATTATGAGAACTCTTAAATAACTTAATTGCTTCAGCATAATAAATTTTCAATAATAAAGATTCTTTAATTCTTCTTTTGATTTGATTTCTCTCAAAGTAGGCAACCTTAGCTTCATCAAAATCAATAGTGTAGTCTGTATCTTTTTCACAGACAAAGCAGAACTAATATCTATTTTAACTCTACTTTTATGAACTTTTATTTTTTCATTTAAACTCAAACTACTCTGACGTATGTAAACCTTCATAAAAAATAAACAAGGAATAAAATATACTACACCAAGAATAGTCTTTCTATCAAAATTTCTTTTGTATTATTTAATAAATTATTCAATGTAATACCTCTTTTCCAAGCAATTTTCTTATTTCCAAACAATTTACTATTTCTACATACAATTTTATAAGAAGACAATTTATATGGCAAAGAAATAAAATCATATTTTTATTTCACGTTTACATCCTTAGAAATATTACTATTAAACAAAATACTTTTATCAAATTTATCAGAGTAACCAACCCTCAAGTAATCTTTATAAAATTGATATTTCTGAAACAAAGCTACCCCACTAGAATTATTTTATTTAATATTTCTATGACAATAATTCCTTAAAGCAGTTTCTTTATGAGATACAGACTGATAGCTATCAGGTTTAATTATACATCTTAAATCTCTACTTTTAACCAAATGACTGCACCGTAAACAATTAGTGTCTACATTTCTAATCACCAAAAGATCTAAAAAAATTTAACTTACCAAAATCTAACCCATCCTTCTAATATAAATTTTATAGAATTATCAAAACAAACTCATTTACAAATTCTTTCAATTTATTATCCTCAACTACCAATAAACAATCATCAACATATCTGACAAATAACTTTACATATAAACAATTCTTTTTGATAATAATTTCCTCTTCCATATAATTAATATAAACTGAACATACTAAAGGAGCAGTAATATAACCTATTATCCACCCTTTCTTAATCTTAATCTTTGAGAGAAATGAAATCAAAAAAAAAAATTAAAGAATCTTTATTATTGAAAATTTATTATTCTGAAGCAATTAATTTATTTAAGAGTTCTTTTAATATTAAGGATGGGTGGAAAGTAAATAGATTTGTGGGTAATGTTTAATATTATATATATTATGTAGTTTTAGTAGTTCTTTACACTTGAGAGGTCTGCTTGTAGCAGTGAAACCTTTGGTAGTGTTTTAATATTATTTTTATGCTGGTCTGGTTGAATATTGGATTTGGGGTGATTTTAATTATATATTGACTAGTTTAGCTTTATGCTTGTAATGTTTATATATATATATATATATATATATATATACTTACATATATATATATATATATATATATATATATATATATAATTAAGTAAAGATAAGGGTGGGACCATCCTTTTATTATCAAAAACCCTGTCATGTGTTGAGGCTTAATCACTCTTCAAACTGCTGTCTTAATATCTGATTGACTGCCTGAGAAGCAACAGTAGGTACATGTGCTTTGACAGTTCTTACTTATGGATCTGAGACTTTGACATTTAATAGAGAAGCAATACAAAGACCTCAGAGCACTCAAGGAAGTATGGAGACATGTATGCTTAGAGTAACAAGAAGGGATCAAAAATGCAATGTATCGGTAAAAGAACAAACAGGTGTTACTGACATCATTGAAAAAATTAAAAAACTAAAGAGGAGTTGGGCTGGACATATTACTAGAAAAGATAATAGATGGACAATTAAAATTTTAAACTGGATTCCAAGAGACTGTAAAAGACCCAGAAAAAGACCACATGTGAGATGTATGGATGAAATAAGAAAGTATGCAGGGATGATGTGGAGAAGAGAAGCTAAAGATAGGAAAAGGTGGATTAAACTTGGAGAGGTTTCATCTTGCAGTGGATTGATAATGCTTGATGATATATATGATAAATAAAACAAGTTTTAAATTTTGTAATTTGCTATAGCTTGCATTTTATGTTCTCTAGATGGAGCTTCAGCATAATGAAACATAGGGGAGAGATAATATTACAAATGATGAGGGAATGGAGTGTAGCTCTAGAGAAGATTTAGAGAGAATGTTAAATAGTTATGTAATGAATATAGAAAAGATGTTAGATGTAAAGGATAGAGTGATAGAAAACATGAAAGTATATAGTAATGGGAATATTAGGTTTTCAGAAAATGAATTGAATGAGGTAGAGAACAAATTGAAAAATGGAAAGGCAAGAGGTTTATATGGTTGGGCAGCACATATAATAATGAATTTAAGATATAGAGAAAAAGTAAAGTTATCTTGTTTTAATAAGAGGGCATAGAATAGAGTTTCCCCCAAGTAGTTGGAATAATACAAGAGTAATATTATTATTTAAAGAAAAGGGTAAGGATCATAAAAAGTTAAATTATTATAGACCGAATGCAGTAACATCAGTTTTATATAAAGCATTTTTATATATGGTGGCTAGAAGAGTTGTAAAATGAATGGAAAGGAATAATTTAGTGGGGGAGATGGAAGGAGGTTTTAGATTAGATAGGTGTATAGGAGATAGCTTATTTGTTGTTACACAACTTATGTATATGAGTAGGAATTCAGATAAACTATTATATATATGTTTTATAGATATAGAGAAGGTATATGATAGAGTAAATAGAAATAGATTATGGATAATTATAGTAAATTTGGGAATGGATGAAGCTGTAGTAGATATTATAAAAAATTATATATATATATATATATATATATATATATATATATATATATATATATATATATATATATATATATATATATATATATATATATATATATATATATATATATATCAATTAGGGAGTATAGAATCAGTTAAAGTTAAAAATGGGGTGGGACTAGAGCAATGATGTTCTTTGTCACCTATTTTGTTTGTATTGTATTTGAGTGAAATGGAAAGAGCAATAGAAAGATTAGGAAGAGGGATAGTAATATGATGTACTAAGGGAGTATATATTTTGCCAGGTCTTTTATTGCACATGATATATGCTTGTATGCAGAAAGAAGAGAAGATATGGAAGTTATGTTCAGAACATGTGCAAGGGTTTGTAATGAGATGGGGATTAAATTTAGTGAAGAAAAATCAAATATAATGATGGTTAATACTGGGGAAAGAGAAGATGTAGAATTTTAGTTGGGGGTAATTAAGTTAAGTGTGGTGAATAGATATAGTTTTTTGGGGATTATTTTAAATAATCAGAAATATTATTTGAATGAGTGGGAGAAAAAATTGATAAATGAAGCAAAGAAAAGAAAGGAATTAATAAAGAAAGTAACAGTGTTTTTATATAATAAATATGATGTAGCTAGAATTATATGGAAAGGAGTTGCAGTAGCAGGGTTAACATATAGTAATGATGCATTATATATTAGTAATGTGATATTAAATTACTTAGAAAAAGTTCAAAGGGAAGTAGTAAGACATGCATTGGATCAGATGTATAGACAGCAAGGGAGGCAATTCAAGGAGAAATGGGATGGTCAAGTTTTCATATGAGAGATGCAAAAAGTAAAATGAAAATGTTTGGTAGATTGCAGTTTATAGATAATAAAAATAGCTAAAATAGTATTTAATTGGGTTATGAGTAAAGGGCAGGTAACAAGATGGGTGAGAAAGGTAATAAGGTATGCAAAAAAATTGGATAAAGAATTTATATCTGTATATTTGTATAAAAGATGGGATGATTGTGTTAGGAAGATTGTTGAGTGCTATAGTGGTAAGGAATGGAATAAAAGAATAGATTTACTAATAAAGAATAAGGAGTTAGAGAGATGGAGAACTAGTGTGGAGAGTAAAAAAAGTTTAAATATATATAGAAATAAACAGAATATTAGGTGTGAGTTAATTTATGATAGTAGTAATAAAGTAGTTTATTGTTTAAGGCTCGAACAGGATCGTTAGCAACAAGTAAATATGCATGTAAATGGGAAAATATGTTTTTTTTTTATTTTGTAAATTATGTAAGGAAGGAATATAAAATATTAGGCGTTTGTTAATTGAATGTAATTGCTTGAAAACAGGAACGGCACATATAATAAAGTTATGGGAAAATAAATATTGAGAAAAGTGATTATACAGAAAGTAGATTATTGGTTTTTATGTTGGGTTTGGAAAAATATAAGGGGGATTTAGATATAAAGGCTGTAGAGTTGACAAAGAATATGTTGTGGAAATGGAATGGAGCAGAATATGGGAAAAAATAGACTGGGGAATATAAAATTAAGTAGCTAACCAGTTTTTCTTGGCAAAATTGCTGAGAGATTCGTTACTTTGTTTAAGGAATAGCTACAGTACATCACATCACATCACATCTCTCTCAGTGTTTATATAAACGAAGCTTGATGGTTGGCTATTGGTAAAGCTCTATCTAGTGAACATATATATATGATAAACAAAAATGAAGTTAAAAACTTGCTACGTGTATTTATGTCCACAGATATGTCTACAAAACCTCAGCGTATTTCGTACATAAAGTAGAGTAGTTAGTATTCACTATCTCTATTATAGTAGAGATAGTGATACTACTATCTGATTTATTAAAATTGATAGGTGTTTGATATGTGGACATATATATATATATATATATATATATATATATATATATATATATATATATATATATATGGTAACCTTCCAGGTTGGCACAAGGAAGAAATGTGGGAAGATCACATTTGTGCTAACAATGGCTAAAGATATTTATCTGAGAAAAAGGAATTGTGATGTAATTTGCTAGTTAAAATTAGGATTTTAAAAAAATTAAAACTTTAATTGGGTGTACTGATTGGTAAAACTTTGGATTATATGTTTGGTAGTAAAAGAGGAGGATGAACAACATTAGGGATGTTTATATGTAGTAGAAAAATTTACATATCATAATAAGCAGATGCATAAATATATTATTAATTCGAATTATTTTTCTATCATTTATTTATTATTTGCTAATTATGTATTGTTTATAATCTTATATTTAAAAATGATAAAGATTATTTGTATAATAGTGAATAACATTTATAAATTAATATTTGATATTTGATTTTTTATTATTATTATGTTTATTCCATTCAAATATTGTGTTGTTAAAATTTTATAAGTAAAATTCTGGGACATTTCCAAAGTTGATTGTGAAAAAAAACACAGAGGGCGTGAGTGAGGAGAGATAGAGAGTTTAAAACTTGAAGAAAACTAAAAAAATTCTCCCCAAAAAAGCTATAAAAACAAATAAAGCTTAAAGAATCAATAACTCTCTAAGAATATTAGAGCAAATAAAAAAACATCATGAGGATTCTAATACTATAACGGTGGAGAATTTTCTATTATACTACTAGAAAATATAAAAATGAGGAGATAAACACCCAGAGGGAAACCAGCTCCAAGTTTCTGTCAATCGATGATTCATATTCACTACCTTTAAAATGCCTGGATGATATGTAAGCTAAATAATTACAATTCATTTTAAAGTATTACCAAAAGTAAATAATATTAAAATGACAAAATTGTTTAAAATAAAGCTAGCTAAAATTTTCTTATTAAGCGCTATAATTAAACGCTTGATTTTCAATTTTAAAAATTTTCTATCAATATTCTGCAAAATAAAATTTAAAATGAAATTGTTTATTTATTTAATCTTATATCAAGAGGATAATTTTATACTGTATAACTTTGCTATTCGCACATGCAAATGTCATTTATCACGCCTATAATGGAATTCTAGGATAAAAAAAAACTATTGTCATTCTTAACAAATTATGCTTTAACAATCGGATAGACATTTTTTTTATGTTATAATTTACTGTTGTCTTTGAAACTAATATGTATGTTTCTTTCAACTTTTAATTTTTTTTTTTTTTAAAAAAAACTTAACATGTAATGATGGGATATTGATAAGTATTTTCGTTATTGATTACAACAGATGTATAACCAATTTTTTTTGTTTTCTTTTAAAAAAACAAAACAATGTAACTTCATATCATTATAATATGATAATCTATTATTTTATATGATCTAGAAATTATATTATAGGTGATTATAGATATTTGGATGTGTGCGTGATGCTATAAATTATTAATTTAAAAAAATTGTAATTATTGTGCTTCAATTTTGTTAATGAAGTTTATTTAAAAAAATAAAGAATTAAAACCTTGTCTGTTATAAGTTGGAGGTAGAAATGGTCAAGGGACGATTAGATTATTTAGATTGAGTTTGGATATATTATTTAACCCTCATGTATATAAGTATAAGTATAAATGTTTAGTTATTGTTTTTCCCTGCCTTTCTTTATTTTTGTATAGTTAGTGTTAGATGATATACAGTGATTATAACAGATAACTGTTGTATAATTTTTTATAGTATGTATAAAAGATAATTGATTTATGGCATCATCCAAGTTTTATAAATAAGCTAATAAAAGTATGTTTGGAAATACTTCATATCTACAATGTTATAAAAATGCACATATTCGAAAATATATGATTCATATATTAAATATTAGTCAGTTTCGTTTTACTATAAGAGCAATGTAATTGTTAGCAAAGTGCATAAAATAATACTTTTTTTGTTTATTTATTATTTACTTTGTCTTTTAATTTCTAATAAATGTTTTATTGAATTAATAGCCCATAGAAATTCCTTGATTATATACGTTCGATTCTCCATTTCCACACACGCTCACACATATGCTTAATATAACATAGCCCTAGAATATCTAAATTTTCCATTAGAAGTCAAATTATTTAATCTATCTGGAGATGATAAATCACCATATTACAGTGCTAATAATATATTCTACTTTAGTTTTATAATTAAATAAATGTATGGCATATGATTAAATTAGTGTTACAGAATTGTTATCCATAAATGTTTTATTACTTTTATTTGCATCCTATATGAAGACCGTATCCCATATCCTCAACTGAGCTAAGCCATAGAATAATTACAATATAAGAATCTTTTAAATAAGTTTAAAAGCAATTTACAATTATAAATTTTATTCTATCTTGTATAGAATTGGCACCTGGGCATTTATAAATATAATAAGTGAATAAGTGAAGAACACAGAGGTTACAGAGTGGGCTAAGTGGCTGCCCAATTGTGGGGTCCTGTTTAATTAAGTCTCATATCCTGTAGAATATTTATCTTTTGTTGGTTTAATTGATTAAGTGGTGACTAATGTGGATGGCTTGATATATACATGGAAGCCACAGCTGCCAAGGGTTTAAATGGATGTCCAATCATGGGATCTTGATTACTTAAGTCTCATATCTTGTAGAGTGTTTATATTTTGATGATATATATTGGCATATACCTGAGATGAGAGGTAATCCAGTAACATTAGAATTACTTTATTCATGTTTTAAATGTATAGTTATTGCAAAATTGGTTACAAAATAGAATCAAGTTGGCAGTTTTCTTATTCAAAAAAATTTTTTTATATCAATCTGGAAGATTAATAGAAATGTATGATAAAATGGAACTAGGGGTAAACAGAGCATTAACTGAGATTTGAAATAAGCCAATTAGAGTTTGAAAGAAGCCAATACCTGAAAGATGTGTAATAGATATATGAATGTCAGATGTATAGTTTAAAAAAAAAAACATTTTTTTAGGTGAAATAAATAAATACAGCCATGAGACAGCTTAGTTTCAATTATAAAGCTATATAAATATCACAACTTATAGTAAATGTTAAAGTTGATAAGATATATATATATATATATATATATATATATATATATTATAACTCAGATTCCGCTTCAATATATATATATATATATATATATATATTGCTTACCAATTAAATATAGTACTGATGATAGATAAACATCGAATTATTGATAGTATTAAATTATAGTGTTAATATTGTTCATATCTGAAACATTTCTGTTATAGAAAGTCTATAATTTTGAAGGTAAAATAGCATACTTGATTGTTGTAGTTTTGTTGGTTGTATTGCAAGTTTTGGTGATGGATGAAGTGTTTTTGTTATTGTCTTGGGTATATGGTGTATTCATGTCACTGGTGATTGATTGTTCTCATTCACTGCTCCAACCCAAATTATGATATCAGTTGTTAGTTATCATGAAGCAGTTAACACTCCAGAGAGAAAGCCAGGTGTAGTTCTTTCTAATATATATGTAATATTTGTCTCTAAGACTCACAAAGATGAGCAAGACAATATTTTATAAATAGCCCTTAAAACTTGGATGTAAGCAGGGCATTGTGATAGTGTTTGTAGTAAAATATTATGGGTTGTGGTAGCTTAGAGTGATTAAAATGGGATCATCATTAGAGTGTTCATGGAGCATTGTATGTTTTGAGAGCAGTAATGGAATTCTTTTATTTATTTCAAAATTGTGAACTGCTAATAATTCGTTTTGACTGTCAGTATCTGTTGGATCATTGGAAGAATGGATGAATATATAACTTGAATATATAGCTCATTCTTAAAAGGCTATTTTCTATAGTCTTATGCAAAGGTTGGCATCTACCATATTTAAATAAAAATTGTATATCAGTTGTCATAGTAAATGCATATCATCATTAATTTGATTTTGGTTATATTTTTTTTTTTTGGGGGGGGGGGTTATAAATGCTGGTTATAATATTTGGATGCACCCAATACAGCATAAAGATAAATAAATATGTTTAAATTATTTTGGTCTTTTATCAGTTATTTGAATTGGTGTAGTTTGTAATATAACTATAATGGATCATGTAAAATTTAATTAATAATTTCAGCTATGTATAGATTAATGTGATCTAGTTAAAACTTAATGTCTTCTTGCCTATGTGTGTGTGGAAAATTGAACAGTATATGGGAAAATAAAACTGGAAATTTTATGTCATTTTATGTAATGATGGTGAATTTGAATTGTTTATTTGGTGGAAGTTGGAGCTGGTAAACCTTATTTTCTTAAGTAGTATTAATAAATTTTTAAGAGATTATAAAATGGAAGAGTTTAGCTTATACGATAGTTTGGGTGGGTCTCAAGAGATGCCATCTCCAGACATGGCTACATTGTCTCCTGACCTTGAATCAGGAAATGAAACTATGGATATGTCCTATAAAGAATCTAATAGAATTAGAGATACTATCCCTAAAATCACAGATGGTGACATGTTGATGTGGTTAAGAGAGATATTAACAGAACTAAAAGAACTAAAGTCAGGCCAAGCAGAATTAATATCAGAATTAAGAGAATAATGAAAGTCTGGTCGAGTAGAAGATAAAGAAAATGCAGAAGAGATGTTAGTAGAATTGAAGTCAGAACTAAAAGAAATAAAATTGAGTCAAAAGAAATCAGAAAAGAGAATGGTTAAAATAAAATCAGAAATGTCAGAGATAAAATGAGAAGTGAAACTAGAAAAAAAGCTAGAAGCAAGGTTAGAAATACCCAAAATGAAGCTAGAAATACAAGAGAATATTAATAACCAAGTTATGCAGATTAATAAGAATGTTAGTTTATCCAGTGATGAAATAAAGATATACAAAGAACTTAGAGAAATAGCTAATCAGGACTCAAAATTAGAGAAAATTGAAGATATAGACATGCTCAATGATTTTAAGAAGAATCTTGATAAAGAGAAAGAAATTAATAAATCAATGAAGACAGAAATAATATCTTTAGATATGAAGTATCCAGAAATTTTGGAAAATGAGTTGTTAAAGATTACTGATATTACAGGTAATAAATTTAAAAATAAAAATGAAAACATAATTCCAAAATGTGTTCTTGGTTATTTAGATCATAAGGTGAAGGTGAATGTTTTCAAAAAATAATTTATGGAGGTACTAAACATGTACTATGTAGTATGAAATGTTTAATAGAAAGTATTAGTCATGCTAGAGAAGTCGGTAAAGTGAAAATAAAATGTAAAATGAAGAATACAAAGAAGTTTGATTTAAATTTTTTTAGAAAAGTTACTAATCAGAATAAAGATTTAGGCCAAGCCAAAGAAAAGTTTAAATGTAAAAGTAAGAAGAAAACTAAAGTAGATTTTATGAGAGAGGTAATTAATCACAATAAACATATGAAGAAAATTAAAGTAAAATTCAAGGAGATGAGTAAAGAGAAGATTAAGATAAGTTATCTTAATAAAGGTGTAGATTATATAAGGGATATTGGAAAAGCAAAAGTCAAATTTAAAAGAGTAAATGAAAAGATAGTTAATTTAAATCTTGGTAGAAAGATTGTTGATGAAGAAAAAGAAGTTGCAAAGACTAAAATCAAACTAAAAAAAATAAATGTAGAGTTGATTAATGTCCTGGGTTTATAGACATCCATAAATAAAATGATAGAGCATAGAAATGTAAAAACTAGAGTAAAAAAGATTGAGATAATGTCTCTAAGAGATAAACTTGTCAGAAGAAAGGAAATAAAGAATAATTGAGCAAGGTTTAAAGTTACTTAAAATGCTCACAGTTTGGTTCTGTATCCTGCAAGACATGATTAATAAAAATCATATATATTGTTTAATATAGAATTTAGTTATTATTTTTTCTTGCTTATTTAATGTTTCTAAAATATAATAGAAACAAGTGTTTGTAAAAGCATTAAATGTTTTATTGTTTTATGTTTATTCGACAAACATAATTTTCTAATTGAGGAATGATCTTAATGTAAAATTTGAGGTGCTATTAATATTGATTGTTGTTTATCCAATTCATTTTTCTTTCATAGGGGGGGGAGAATTGTAACCTTCCAGGTTGGCACCAGGAAGAAATGTGGGAAGGTCACATTTGTGCTAACAATGGCTAAAGATAATTATCTGAGAAAAATAAATTGTGATGTAATTTGCTAGTTAAAATTAGAATTTTAAAAAAAATTAAAACTTTAATTGGGTGTACTGATTGGTAGAGCTTTGGATTATATGTTTGGTAGTAAAACAGGATGATAAACAACATTAGGGATGTTTATATGTAGTAAAAAAATTTACATGTCATAATAAGCAGGTGCATGAATATATTATTAATTAGAATTTCTTTTCTATATTTTATTTAGTATTTGCTAATTATGTATTGTTTATAATCTTATATTTAAAAATGATAAAGATTATTTGTATAATAGTGAATAACATTTATAAATTAATATTTGATATTTGATTTTTTTATTATTATTATGTTTATTCCATTCAAATATTGTGTTGTTAAATTTTATAAGTAAAAATGCTGGCACATTTCCAAAGTTGATTGTAAAAAAAACACACAGAGGGCATGAGTGAGGAGAGACAGAGTTTAAAACTTGAAGAAAAGTAAAAAAATTCCAAGGAAGAATCTATAAAAAACTAAAGCTTAAAAGGATCAATAACTGTCTAAGAATATTAGAGCAAATAAAAAAAACATCATGAGGATTCTAATACTATAACTGTGGAGAATTTTCTATTATACTACTAGAATAATATAAAAATGAGGAGATAAACACCTCAGAGGGAAACCAGCTCCAAGTTTTTGTCAATCGATGATTCATATTCACTACATTTAAAATGCCTTGATGATATGTAAGCTAAATAATTACGATTTATTTTAAAGTATTACCAAAAGTAAATAATATTAAAATGACAAAATTGTTTAAAATAAAGCTAGCTAAAACTTACTTATTAAACACTATAATTAAACACTTGATTTTCAATTTTAAGAATTTTCTATCAATATTCTGCAAAATAAAATTTAAAATGAAAGTGTTTATTTATTTAATCTTATATCAAGAGGATAATTTTATACTGTATAACTTTGCTATTCGCACATGCAAATGTCATTTATCATGCCTATAATGGAATTCTAGGATGAAAAAAAAACTATTGTCATTCTTAACACATTATGCTTTAACAATCGGATAGACATTTTTTTTAATGTTATAATTTACTGTTGTCTTTGAAACTAATATGTATGTTTCTTTCAACTTTCAAATATTTTTTTTTAAAAAAAAAACTTAACATGTAATGATGGAATATTGATAAGTATTTTTGTTATTGATTACAACAGATGTATAACCAATTTTTTTTTGTTTTCTTTTAAAAAAACAAAACAATGTAACTTCATATCATTATAATATGATAATCTACTATTCTATATGATCTAGAAATTATATTATAAGTGATTATAGATATTTGGATGTGTGCATGATGCTATAAATTATTATTTTAAAAAAATTGTATTTATTGTGCTTCAATTTTGTTAATGTAGTTTATTTAAAAAAATAAAGAATTAAAACCTTGTCTGTTATAAGTTGGAGGTAGAAATGGTCAAGGGATGATTAGATTATTTAGATTGAGTTTGGAGATATTATTTAATCCTCACGTATATAAGTATAAGTGTTTGGTTATTGTTTTTCCCTGCGTTTCTTTATTTTTGTATTGTTAGTGTTAGATGATATACATTGATTATAACAGATAAGTGTTGTATAAATTTTTATAGTATGTATAAAAGATGATTGATTTATGGCATCATCCAAGTTTTATAAATAAGCTAATAAAAGTATGTTTGGAAATACATCATATCTACAATGTTATAAAAATGCACATATTCGAAAATATATGATTCATATATTAAATATTAGTCAGTTTGGTTTTACTATAAGAGTAATGTAATTGGTTAGCAAAGTGCATATAATAATATTTTTTTGTTTATTTATTATTTATTTTGTCTTTTAACTTCTAATAAATGTTTTATTGAATTAATAACCCATAGGAATTTCTTGATTATATACATTCAAATTCTCCATTTCCACACACTATCACACATATGCTTAATATAACATAGCCCTAGAGTATCTAAATTTTCCATTAGAAGTCAATTTATTTAATCTATCTGGAGATGATAAATCACCATATTACAGTGCTAATAATATATTCTACTTTGCTTAGAATGGGTGGTGTTGTGGATAAAAAGATACCCAATCCTCATCATTATCTATATTATATTAAATATGATAATTGATAATGTTGCAATAGTTTTATAATTAAATAAATGTATGGCATATGATTAAATTAGTGTTACAGAATTGTTATCCATAAATGTTTTATTACTTTTATTTGCATCCTATATGAAGACCATATCCCATAAGCTCAACTGCGCTAAGCCATAGAATAATTACAATGTAAGAATCTTTTAAATAAGTTTAAAAGCAATTTACAATTATAAATTTTATTCTATTTTGTATAGAATTGGCACCTGGTTATTTATAAATCTAATAAAGTGAATGAGTGAAGAACACAGAGGTTACAATATATATATATATATATATATATATATATATTGAAACGATTGGATATATATATATATATATATATATATATATTGAAACGATTGGATCCAAACTCGATCCAAGTTTCATAACTTATTTAGCACTAACCTGAGATCAAACCTGAACCTCTACCTTTTTAATAGTAAATTTGTTTAATGGATAGTTTTATATTCATACACAGACTAAGTCTATTTTTCTTTTTTTAGCCTTGTTATATTCATTAATAATGAACATTTTAATTTTACTTTAATTTCTATAATAATGTTTAAATAATGTTAATTTTAATAAAATAAGACTTATTTATTACATACTTTTGTGTGTGTATATTACATATATCTGCATATTTTAAATATTAATAGTAAAGTCAGTTAAATCGATTTACTTAAAAATTACTTGTATATTTTTCTATTAAATTTTAGTGATTAAATGTCACATTCTTTTGGATAAATCTGGAAAGTCAAGTAGGCCACTCAACAAAGGGTAATGTATTTACTTTTATTTATGAATCACATGGAAGGGACTTGTCTTAAATTAATTTTATTTTATCTTAGTAATCAATTTGCAAAATAAAAATGGATTCATAACAAAAGACTTAAAATATTTATCAGAAGAATCTATCTTAATGTCACAATAGAGCAAATTATTTTAAATGAATGGACAGAACAATGCCTGAAGCTATGGAAAGATAGATTATTCTGGAGTAATGGCTAAAATAGTATAAATACCTCACAAAAAGGGAGTGATAGGGATCAGATTACTATAGTGAATGAGTTGCAGCTTGAATCTATGTTGGGCTATTTTATGATTTATTGTATGCATAAATGTAGGCTGAGGTCAGGGCACATAGACTTACCCTGAGCCTTTACCAGTAACATCATTAATGCTACTATAAAAATATTTAATGCCTCCTGAAATTATAAAAAGAACTATTGGTGAATGAACTTTGCTGAATAATAAAAAAAATTAGCTATCTATTTCATTGATAGGAAAGTGCCTCATTTCACTCTCCAAAAGGAACTTGCAAGCAGTTATGAAGCCTACACATGAATAGGATTTGTTGGAAGGTAATATTAACGCAAGAAGAATTTTTTTAAAATATATAAATGGTTTTTGTAACATCAGTAATTAAATATTGCAACCATATCCTAGATAAACATGCTTTGTAAGATACATAAAACTTATATAACTTTTGTAATTTTACTTTTGTCATTCTCTCTATAAGATTAATTCAACTTTACTAGTTTCTCTTAAAAATGTCTTTTTATTTCATATTTCTTTTCTTATGGTGGTTCCCTAATTATTTATTAATTTATGATTTAAAATATTTAAGTATTTATGTGCCAATAAATCTAATTCGGTGAATTGAAACCTTCCTTAAATATTTTCAATCATCCCGTGATTGATTGGTCGATCTAACACTTTTCCAAATGAGCAAGTATTTGTTTAGCTCATTTTGTTCATCGATTTGGAATTACTTTGTTAAATATAATCCAATAATACCTAGACTTCATAATTGCAATCTGTCAATAAAATGAATATTGTGCGTATTTTATTATTAGAGCACTAATTCGAGTTTGTGAGAAGGAAATGAATATTTATCACAATAGATTTTAGTGTGCTTTGACAAAATATTAAAGGGGGTTTTAAATGAAATTTGAATTTGGGAGACTTTTTTAAATAAAAGGAGGTAATTACTTTTAGACAAAATATTAAAAAGGGTTTTAAATGAAATTTGCATTTGGGAGATCTCTTTAAATAAAAGGAGGTAATTACTTTTATTGTTATTTAGTACAATATTATAGTCGTGATTGTTTTATTCCAATTTGATTTTGAAAGAGTTCAAGTCACTACATGTCAACAATTATTTTATTATTTAATTTAAGTAATGGATGTGAATAAAGTGTCTACTTCATTAATATAAGCATTGCTGACATAAGCAAATTATTCTAAGCTCAATGAACTCGCTATTATTTTAATATATGTATCTTAGAAAATCTAAGCTAATAATGCGGATTTAATTCTTCAGGATTTTCATAGTCGGACAGTAAGGCTCAAGGGTAAATAGGCCCAATATCATTTCTTCTTATGTCCAAGGAAGCTCTCTCTCTCCAGGTTGCGATCTGTGAAAATGCAGAGTGACAATTTTGTTTTTAAATATAATGGTGAAATTTGCATCAATTTTATCGATGTTTTTATTCCTGCTATGTCAGTACTGCTTTTTTTCTTAAGATCTATATTTCTTTTAAAGTTGCCTCTAAGTCGTGGTGAAGTGAGATATATCACAATCAAAGTGATTTTTTAATTTGTTTAGTTATCCCTTTTAACATTGGTAACCTGCTTGATTTATAGTGATTCCCTTTTAATAGCGAATTACTAAATGTACATCATATTTTATACAAAATGTGTTAAAGAAAACCCATGTTTTAATTATTCATTTATTTGTTAGTTGTTTCATATTAAGGCATTATATAATTAAAAGATCATATTGTAGATGTATAAATCAAATATTCATTTGTGAATGATATTATTTTGTGGTTATAAAGTATTAATTTTATTAATAATAAATTAGTGCACCTAATAGCAATGAGTTATATATAATTTATAGATCACTACCTCATTGGCACATAGATCTTCCCCGCCTATATTGAATGAAGCATTTAATTAATGTATAATGTTTTCCAAATATTAGAAACTAGTAAGGAAAATACTCCTATTATATTAACCAGTTATTTAATCATATTAAACAGTATTGTAAAACAAACCTGTAGTCTATATTGCTTTTATTATTATTAACCCCAGATATTGTATCACTAATTTGATGGCTTAAACACTCATACTTATTAAATTCTTATCCTAGTTAGATGATTTATTTATGAGTTTGCTTATTCATTTTTATATAAGTTCCATTAGTAAAGTAAAGATATGTGACAAGAGTAGTTTTAAGTAATTGATCTGGGTTTTTCATGTAAATCTCTGTGAGCTAGTGGGCCATACAAAAGGAGTTTGTGCATAATAATAATACTATGTACCATATAGATATGATAAAGGAGTTCAAAGAGATGTAAAATGTGAGTAATATCGAAACTGACCGGTACAATATATATATATACAAACAAAATGTATATATATATATATATATATATATATATACATTTTGTTTGTAAATAAATTACTTTTATATACTATATTTCCTGATGTTTGTCTTACATAAATTTTGAATTCATCATCTAATTCATGATTGGAAATCACATGATTTCATTATATTAGATTTATTAAAAGTAAATTTATTGATAATTTTTGCTAAGACTAACACACTAAATTTCAATAATAATGCTGAAGTATCATAATATACAGTTTGGAAACAATAAATTACCATTTTTTTATTTAGCCACATCAATGATAATGTTATATAGTTGAAAAATAATTTTTTAAGACTCTCATTTATTACACTTAAATATGTTAAAATATTGAGATAAATTTAAGTTTGGTACATATGTAAAGGTTTGTGATAATGTATTAGATGAATATGTTGGACTATGTCCACCATCTTAAATTTTTCAAATACAAACAACATGTTAGTATTAACACACAAGTAGACAACACAGGTTAGTAATTACACAACCTTTTGAGTAGTATTATTCCCTACTTTTTTCAGGTGTTGTTAGCCTGCCAGTGATAATATTAGAATAGATGCAAAATGTATATCTTTTGATTCTTGGATATCAAATTTTAAAACAATTGTCTAACTAAACTCTTCTGTCAAAAGCAACAGACAGTAAAAATTCCATATGCTTATCTATGAAAGTTGGCTTAAATCCTTCTGATATTTTCAATTTTTAATACCTTTTTAAAAGTGAAGTTAATTAAAGACTTCTAGCCATTATGTATTGCCATACTAGATTGACTACTATGATTATTTTCTATTGCCATATAAGCAGCTTTTTGAATTTTTTTTTTCACCTTTTTTTCTCTATCCAATATTTTGTATTTTCCCAGTTGAACATGTGTACATTAGCACATATAAGGGCTGCTATTTGTTTCTGTTTTAACCATGAGTTTATGTCTTTTCAATTGTTGTTCAATAGAGTGACAATTCTCACTAATATACTTCCTTTCGTATTCATATTATATTTTATAGAAGCAGTTTTTGTTTTTCAGCATTTCCAGTTTAGGCTTTAATAAAAGTTAGAATTCTTGGAAGTATGGTATGGATTTGGAAAGCTATGCTAATGTTATGTTGACTGCAAATTTTCTTTAATTTGTCTGCCATTCGTGGTATATTCACCACAATGTCAGTAATAGCTTTTCTTCTTGATGTGTCTTTTTGTCTATTAAAAGCTTTTCGATGACAGCTGATGAATAATATAAACAAAATTTATTATTCAATTTGTGTAATAAATACAGTGTTTTATTTCTCTACAGAAAGTAACACTCAAGAATACTTTATTGAAAGTAAAACACTCAAGAAAACTTTATTGTAAAAATAAATTGAATACTAATTTTTGCTAATTAGCATAGTTAATAAACGTGAACAATTCTATCTAATCATAGAAAAATAAAATTATTAATTTTCTGTATAACAACAATGTACTTTCAATATAACTCAGAATTTTTCCAATAAAATCAAGGAAATGGCCATGGGCACAACATTGTCATCATCGCTTAGCAGCATATGATGATAATAATCTATAAACCAGAACAACTGTACCTATTGAGGATATAGTGTAACTATTAACCTTATGCATAAAAACAATGTACTTTCAATATAACTCATTATTATTCCAAGAAAAACAAGAGATGACCATGTGATCACTACCATCACCTTTGCTTAGCAATATTTACATTGAAAAACATGAAACCACAGCAATAAATATTATTCCATTGCTGCCTAAAGTGTGGCTTACATAGATTTACCATAATATTTTTTTATCAAACTGGAACAATTTTGAGAGTTTGTTCAAAACAGAAAGTAACATCTCCTATGCTACATGCCTATAATTAAAAGAGCCAAATAGCAGACTAATTACCAAAAAGTAACAGATTGGTAGTAGTTATTTTAATTACTCTTAATTGAACATAACATGTTATTAAAAAGTTATTGATATTTATCACTAGTATAAACTTTCTTTTAAAAATCCTTTGTTACTATTAATTGCATCAAAAAATTCAGTTCAATTTAGTTCTCAGTTGAGTATGCAGTGCAATAAAGCTTTTACTGTTGATTCAGACACCACTATTTCTTTTTTCAGATCATATATTATTCATTATTGAGAATATCCTTTCAATGGGTGGAGATGTGTCTGGCAAATTGAAATTGTAATTCAGATAAGATTGGCAACAAAATGTTTTTTCTTAAAATGACTAAATAGTTATATCCATTTTTTTTTCACATTTTTTTATTTTCACAAATACCATGGTGAGCCACCCAAAAAGCTTTTGCAGTTAGCACATTATCAAACAGTTCACTTTTATTTACTGCATTATTTTCTAAAGTTTTATTAAAATTTTCACCTGAAACTTCAATTTCAAACCAAATTAATTCATTGTTGTTATTGCAAACAAAAATATTCTGATTTACCAAAGTTGTTTGTCCATAGCTTAATATAAGACATATTCGAGTCATAAAATTTTAAAAACTATTGTAGAATTATATTATTGTTAATACTTCTCATTATTGTCCAATATTTTAAAAAGCTTTTTTACTTCTTGAGGTATAAATTGATTATCATGCCTTTCCTCAAGATTTGTTTTTAATTTTAAGTTCAATGGCAATATAAGTTGCCTTTACTTTTGTACTCTCCATAATCAAAACAGATTTTTTTAAATAATTTGAGTTATTCTTGCACAAACCACAAATATAAATCACTAATCATTACCAAACATCTATTTTATCATCACTGTACAGTGTCCTTGTGAAATAAAATATGATTTTAATCCCTCATACATTTCAAGAATTTTATCAATAGCTGAAAGTAGCAAAACAAGATGGGTGTTTCCATGATGAAGTATCTTTTTATATTCCATATCAAAAATTCACAGAATGATTTCAGTTATGAATATGAAAGTATTTATATATATTTTCACTATTAAAACTTCTAGATACATTATGCAACACATCAGCTGCAGTTTGAAGGCAGTTTGGAACTATGCCCCACAACAAATGCTTGCAACATTTCTTCAAAATTCCTTTTTAACCTGCTATAAATATTTATTTCCTCTGTCCATTTCACACCTCCAAAGTTTGTGTTACAATTATTTCCACAAAATGTAATAATTTTTTGGTATATTATGAGTTATAATTACGGATGTCAAATTGTTTATCAATATTTCTGCAGTTTCACCAGGAACTGATTGAAAATCTAAAAGTTTACTTTTACTCTACAATCTGCACAAAATACTGCACAACTCATGATAGAGTTTTAATTTCTTTTCTGTTGCAAGAATCCATTGATATTGTCACAAAATTTGTCATGTTTAAATCTTCACAAAGTTGCAAAAACAACAGGTGCTCAATAATGTTAACAATGGCAGCTTTAAATTTTATTGTGGATAGTCTAAATATTGCTTCAAAAAGCTTTGATATCAATTTAGATGAACAAAGATCAGACTTAAAACTAAGATTGTGAATAGCAACATAAAATGCCAAAGTTGCTTCTTCAGCAGCTATAAAAAATTCTTGGCCACTTGGATCAGCATTTCAGACATTTTGATTGGTTATTATTTTCTTGGTAACTTAAAACAGGCAAAAATCTCCTTACAATAGTGTACTCAGTACAAACCAGAATAATCAATGGATGTCAGAAGACTTGTCCTTAAAATCCCTTTTGAGTGCCTATTCATCCAATATTCTCAGATTAGTTTTTAGCTTGTGATTTTTGTCAGTGATGATCTTTGTATCTGAGAGTGCTACACCTAAATTTTAGGATCTAATGCAACCCTCCAGCAGCCACCTTTTATCTCTACTTAACTACAAAACTATAAGAAAAAAATTGAAAACACAATAATATTTTCAATCCAAGCTCATTAGCTTATATTGTCATATAGATCTGAACTGAGTTCAGTATCAAAACATTTTGGTATCTTTGACTTTTAATAACCATAGCCACCACTAATCTATTAGACAGGATAAGTATTAAACCACTAAACATCACATGATTATTATTTTTTATGCTTGCTCATAACTGTTATTAAAACTCACTATCAAAGCCACAAGCTAGAAACTAGTCTGGTGATATTGGATGAGTAAGCACTAGATAGGGATTTTATGCACAAGCCTCTGGCATCCACTGATAGCTCTGTTTTGCACTGAGTGGTACTACTGTATGAAGAGTTTTACCTATTTTAATAACAGTTATGGGAAAGCATAAGAAATGGTGATCATGTGATGTTTAGTGATTTCTTGTTAACTTGTTTTAATAAAAGAAATAAATATAATTTTTATTAATATTCTCTAATAGTAGCAATGGTATTTCTAGTACAGATGATTAAAGTGATGGTTAAAGATTTCCTCTGTTTCCTTTATAATTTTCACAAGATAATATGACATAAAAATTAAAACAAATCATTTAAAAAGAAAGAGAAGCTGTATAAATTGACGTTATTGGTGGTTATTTATGCATAAATTTTACAGAAGCAAAAATAAATGAGTGTATAAATTCTTTTTATTAATTTAACGATAATTTTATATCTCAATTTTTTATTATAAAATAGCAAATTTAAAAAAAAAATTGAATTACAAGAGTTTCTGCTCTGCTCAGTTCCTAGGTTTATATTTACATATGAATAATAATATTAATATGTGAGAAAGGTTTGATAAGATGGGATTTCCACATTATGACTTGTACAAAGTAAATTTATCTCTTTTATTTATTATTTAGATGCTTAATTTTATTTTAACTCTTTATTGACTTAATGCAATAGCAGAAGTAGAAAAAAAAATTAAATAATGAGCTGCTTTTTATTGTAAAGTATTTTCTTTTTTCTTTAATATCAACCTTGTAATGTATGTATTATACTAATATGATAGAAAAGTTAATGATTATTACTAATCATTTATTAGGCTTATATTATTATCCCTATGCCAGATATAAATTGTATGTCTTATTAAATAATTAATATAGCTGATTTTTTTATTAAACATAAACACAAATGTCTCACTATAAAAAATCTAACATTTATTTGATATTGATAAATACTGAACAAATATGTAATAGATTATGATTTCTGTCAACTGAAAAGCCTGATTAAGCTTGAAATATATTATGGGGGGGGGGGCATTTATTTTTCTTCAGATATTATCCACCTGTTTAAAAAATGTGTGGTACAATGAGTGTTTCAAGCATATTTATGATATGCATAATTTTTATGAGTCCAGTTTAAAGTTAACTAATAATGATAAATCTTTCCAAAAAATAAGCATACAAAGGCTCAATTAATGTTCTTGGCCTCCTATTACTATAAGTGTTTTGGCCATCTATAAAATAATTATCAAATATATAAAGTAAAGTGAGGTTATTTTTTTTACTTTTTGTACTATCCAAGTAATTCTAAAGAGAATCATCTGAATGTCTAAACACATGTGTACCCGTATATATTGTAACCAAATAACTATTTATTCCGTATTATTAGACCTTACAAATGACATTGTCTCATTTCAAAAACAAATATCACTGGCATAATTCTCATAAGATTCAGAGCACTGGTGGTTATAATGGTATCATGTGCCACTGTTGGGAGCCATTATAACCAAACAAACAATTATTAGCATTTGCAACTAAATCATTATTAATCCTTATTCTCTTAAGACTCCAGATTTTGGAAGTCATTGTAGCTATTCAAAATATACTAATCAGTTTAACTGAATAAGCAAAATAGCATCAAATACAGTGAAATTATATTTATTTCTAATAATATATTTTTTCAACAAAGAATCATCTCTTTTCCTTTTTTCCACAAATATAAAACATGTTCATAGTTGCACACTATTTGTAGCTGATCAAAATATCAACAGGTAAATATTAAATATCATCAAGCTTTAAAAAAATGATATCAAACACTATTCAGTTTACTTATTTGTTTTATTCAGGCAACACTAGGCGGTATAAACCTAGATAAAGTTAAATCATGTACTTATTCATAGTGTACCTGGTTCAAACCCACTTGGTACAATCATTATATTACATGCACTTGTATGAAGGGAAAACGACAGCCTTATACTTTAATTGTGCAAATAAAAACTATAAGTCTTTAATATTATAAATTCTCAGTAATATTTTCACATGTGTTACCAGATCAGTTTAAGCATTATAAGATTTATAGAGTTATCAGATTTATAGATTTATTGGATGGTCGATGGTAGTCATGTCTCTCTATATATCTTCACAAACAATATAGTGAGAACCATTAGTTCTATAAATGACCATTAAACTCATTTTATTTAATCTATTTATTATCAATAATAAAATGATGATAATGATGATGATGTGATATTTCCAGCCACAGCTTTAAAATTAATTCACAATGTAAAATTTCATCTTTTATAAGCCTATAATTATTATCACATTTAAATTATAACCTAACAATTAACATTTAATAAGACAATAAACAATTCTTAATAAAAATATATGCCTCTTTTAATAAAAACAACAAATTAACATTTATTAATGACTAATAAAATATACATAATATTAAAAAGACATATATAAACAATGTATATAAATAATAGTGATGAATTGTTTATATTTAAATTATAATATTAATACTACCATAAATCTCCCCCTTTTTTCCTTTAATGACACTATTTAATGTTTATATAATAGTATAATGTTTGTGCATTAATTTGTATAGTGAATAACTAAAAATATTGTATCCAAGATAAAAATATATCATTAAAAAACACTCTATGCATGCATGTACTTGCCTATTGTATATACTTGCCTATTGCATATAACATATACATTTTCATCTTTATAACTTTAAACATAATATAAAAAAAAACAATTAAAAAAGAAAGGTTAATCAGATTATAAAAAGATAAGAATGCTTGCAGAAATAAGCTTCAAATTATCTAATTCCCCATTTACCACTGGAGATCACTAACCATAAAACTTCAACTCTCTTAATGTTAAATGGTTCTGCTAAGTTGTGACATTCATACTCAACAACCATACATGTGAGTAAGCATAATTATATTACTTCGTGTGTATATATGTTGATCTCCATTATGAATAAAATAATATTAAACTCTTTTGACATATAATAACAACATATTTCATAATTTTGAAATTAATATACAATAATGCATTTTATAAAAATAAATATATCAATAAATGGATAGTGTAAGAATTTCAGAATACTTAATATCATCAATAAAGCAATAGCTATTATTACTGAAAATCTTTTAATTGGTTTTGTTTTAAAGCTAAGATGTCAAAAAAAGAGATAAAATGATTTGTTATTAAAAGATTTATTAATAGTCATTGATATATAAAGAAAAATATAATTAAAATTTGTATTACCAGTTTTTCTTTCACTTTGAGGCACACACTTTCCAAAGTTTTTAATCCAGCTTGTTCAAGGTTTATACTTTGACAGTAGCCACACACCAATCTGTAACATGTGGTTTACGGGAACATTTTTATTCTTTTCTTGGCTTGGGCTTGCAATTCTTTTACTGTGATGATGATCAAATCACTTGCTTTTTCAGAGACTATTTTGCATTGGAATCATTACAACATTTTTCTCAATATAATTATTTTAATAGACCATGGATATCTGCTGTTTTTTTCCATATATTTAGCATTCTTCTTTGGGTTTAAACTCAGCAAATGGCATAAATTAAGTAGCATGCTTTAACAAACTGCAGCATATTCACTTATCTTCATTTTAGATTTAAAAATAAAGGTGAGCAATTAATTTCTTTCTTCTTTTTAGTAATCCATCACCAGATGTTTAATACTTTGGGTTCAAACTCTTCAGATGTGCATTGGCATCTTGGATGGCCTGATAGAGCCCTAGACAATATATATATATATATATATATATATATATATATATATATATATATATATATATATATATATATTCAGGCTGCCATTGGGCTGTAGAAAACTTTCAAAAAAATAAGAAATAATGCTGCTTCTGACAGTACTCCAGTTTTCTCTCTTCCCCACAATTTTAATATTTCTCCTCTAACAGACTTATTATCAGCTTTTATACCAGTTGGTCCATCTTATGACTCCACAGATTTCTGTTGCCACAAAAAACACATGTCCCCCTTGAATCAAACCATCTGATTAAATGACAATTTGTTTTAAATTTATTGTTGATTAGAAACCCAAAATAATATGATTTCTTGGTAATTAAATTGTTGACTAGTTGGGACTCCATCACCTTAACAGCAGTTCCCATCTTTTTTCAAGTCTAAAATCTGAACTTTATTTTTTATCAACCTCTGAACTATCTGAAAAAGGTCAAATGAAACTATACCTCTTCCAGACCTTTAAACATCATGGATTTTTTTGTGAGACACTTTCACATAAAACACGATGAAATAAAACACACTGATTCCAAATAATATATAACTGTTTCCATATAATATAGCTTTTTTCATAAAATTATAAAAATCATTTAGAATAAAACATTTTTTTTCAATATATGTGTAACTGTAAGTCCTTATCTGAAAATACAAGCACACTCTCAGAAATTCAACATATAACATCCCTATTAAAAAAATAACCTGAATGTTCAGAAAATAAGTTAGTAAGATTATTTGGAATTAAAGCATTATTAAGGAAGAGTAGCAGAATTTACTAAATATAAATTAATTTTGAAGAAAGTTAAAAATCAAAATAATAAAAATGATTAATTGAATAGTCTGTGTCCACAGACAACTGTTTATATGTGTTTTAACCCTAATTTTTAAATACTACTATTAAATGATTCAAAGTATATACTACTCTATTTGTTTTATCAATACAAAAATAAATAGAGAGCATAAATATTTCTCCCTCTGAGGCTTTTGGAGTATTTAATCATGTAGGGTTTAAACTTGGATGCCCTATAGCTCCCCTTCCTACAAAAAAATGTGATGATGATTTTTTCTGTTTTTATTTTATACACACCATTGCAATTTAGTTACAGGCTAAATTTAACAAACTACTTAAAAAGAAATAGGAAATGTTAACTTCGTCTTTGTCTGAATGAGGAAGTGTGTACGCTGTAAAGAATTTATCTGATAGAAAATTATCAGACTTTGAACTAAAAGTTTTAAATAAAGGTTTTAATTTTGCAATAACAACAACAAAATTACCTTTTGAGGAATATTATTTGCAGAGTGGAAAGTAGTTTATCAAAAATACCTTGGGGGGATGCAGATATAGTGAGGGGAAAAATATACGATATTTTAAATAAAGCAAAACCACCTAAAACTAATTTATCAATTAATGAAAGAAGAGCTTTGTGTGCATTAAAAAATGACAAATCTATTACTATTCTTCCGGCAGATAAGGGTAATACTACAGTAATTTTAAATAAGGCTGATTATTTTTAAAAAAATACATGATTTACTAAATGATAATACTTATAAAAAAATTTATAGATATCCTATGACTTATCTTGAAAAGAAAACAAAAACATTAATTTATTCTACTGATATAGATTTAGAAACAAAGATACAGCTTACTCCCAGGGAAAAAATCTTTTTATCCAAAATTATATGGTTTACCAAAAATTCACAAGCCAGATATTCCATTGAGACCGATTGTAAGTGCAGTTGGTTCACCTACACAGACACTAGCTCATTTTTTGACTTCTTTTTTACAGCCACATTTAACAACGATGTCATCATATGTTAAAGATTCTAATCATTTTCTTGAGCTTATCCGCGATATTAAATTGACTAAGAATGATATTTTGGTAAGTTTTGACATTGTTTCACTTTTTACTAGTGTACCTGTAAATGAAGTGATTCAAGTTTTATAAAAATATTCAGTTGCCTAATTTTGCTGTGGTTTTGATTAAACACTGCTTATCGAATACATTTTTTGTTTTTGATGGGCAGATGTATAAACAAACATCAGGTCGAGCTATGGGTTCACTAATTTCTCCATCATTAGCTTCTATTTTTATGGAGGATTTGGAAAATAAAATTTTGACTTTAGCAGTTAAAAAACCATTTATATGGCTGAGGTATGTTGATGATACCTTTGTTATTTGGCCTCATGGCAAGCATGCTCTTGATGACTTTTTAAATTTTTTAAACTCTTTTTACAACAATATTAAATTTACCATGGAAATAGAAAATAGTTATCAATTACCTTTTTTAGATGTTTTGATTGAAAGAAGGGAAGATGGTTCTTTATTCCATGGTATATATAAAAAACCAATACACACTGGGAGATAGCTGCATTTTTCCTCTCATCACCATCCTGCACAACTATTTTCAGTAGCAAAGACATTATTGGATAGAACAAAGAGACTTCCTGATGATAGCCATTTTCACCAGGACCTTTTTGCTACTAATAAAATGCTTCTTCATAACGGTTTTAATTACACCATTATTAATAGGGCTTATACATATCAAAAGTAAAAAGATTTTGATACATCAAAAATTAAGACAATTTTGCCATATATAAAAGGAGTAAGTGATATAATTGGTAACATTTTAAAAAATAATAATATTCACACAATTTACACTACTTATAAAAAAATTAGTGAAATATTTCCACTTCCTAAAAATAAAATTGCTTTGGAGTGTCATGGTGAATATGAAATTCCATGTAGGGTCTGTCCACATACATATATAGGACAGACTAATCATAGAATAAATATTAGAAAGGAAGAACACATTCTGGCAGTGAGAGAAAAATCCAATTCATCAGCTATTTATTCTCATATAAAATTAGCAAATTATGATATCAATTTTGAAAAAATAAATATTTTAGCAAAAATTGAACAATATGACCAGAGATTGCTAAGAGAAGCTATAGAAATTTTTAAAAGGCCCAAGAGCATAAATGAAAGGTGTGAATTAAAGAAGATTAACAACATTTGGAAGAAGCTATTGGAAGAGAAAATAAATTTTAAAACTTCTCAACCAATAGAATTTAAATATGAGGAGAAAGAAAACGATAAAAACGATTTTAAATCTCATGTGCATTCTTATGATTTGAGAAAGAGAATGCTCTGATGAATGTACTTGATATTGTACTGAAACATCAGCATTTAGCTTTTTCACTACACGGAATATCCCCACAAATAATAATAGTAATGTGACATATATATATATAT
This sequence comes from Epiperipatus broadwayi, assembly GCA_028023455.1. Lineage (NCBI taxonomy): Eukaryota > Metazoa > Onychophora > Udeonychophora > Euonychophora > Peripatidae > Epiperipatus > Epiperipatus broadwayi. The sequence goes on along the minus strand of JAQFVV010006307.1, from coordinate 4,103,301 downwards.
ATATATATATATATATATATATATATATATATATATATATATATATATATATATATATATATATATATATATATATATATAAATTAAGTTTGATGCCTGTATTTTTTCCAAAATATACATAATATTCAAACCAATATATGTATTAAAATACAGGAAAATTCATATAAATATAAACTTTACTGACTTTAATTAGAGTTGAGAAATATTATTATTGGCATCGTTTTGTTTGTAAAATAAGTAATAGTAAAAATATAAATGTATTCACAACTGGATTATTAGTAGGCACAAGTATTAATAATTATCATCTAAAGACTAGAGCACGGAAATATTAGAGAAGAAAATTACTGACAGGTTTTTGTGTAACATTTTCAAATGGAAAACAAGAAATTTACATGCAATTAATTAGGTTAACAGATTAAATTTAAAATTATTACTGAGAGGAAAGTTAAAAAGTTCATGTAACAAAAGTTACCATTCTTTCTTCGTCCGGCTTTTCTTCTTGCGGTGCTATGTATGAAGAACGTAGGCGCGCATTTTTGAATTTCTTAGAACGGCATGGTTAAATTAAATGTTGGAATTTGGAAGACTGGGAGCACGGAAAACATTACAGATCAGCGGTACGAAAGATTTAAATTGGCAGAACAGAGATCAGCTTCTTGGACTTAGCCCATCATTATTGCAGTTTACCGGGCAACTTCTTAATAACGGTTGAAGTGATTTCTCTGGAACAACTACTTTGCTGTAGCTTGAGATGATCTAAGCACAGCCAAGTCAAAAGTTAGAGTGTATATCATATCTAAGATGGCTACGGTTGACCTTTCTGCCTAGTTTTAGTTCATGACTCTGCCTCCTTTGATTTTCCGGCCTCCAGCAATATCTAATTTTTGACTATACAATAGCATTTGCCTTTCTTGATAAGAGTTCTACATTTCATTTCCATTGTTCGGTTTTCATTTATTTTTAAATTTAATACATGATTCTAGATTGACAAAACAATTACATCGGAATTCGTGAATACAAAATATAAATTCATTATCTTAATTTATCAAAGTACAAATTAATTATTGTATACATTTTGTACAAGTAAGATTTTGATTAAAAATACTGATCAAAGGAATGTGACTTTTGATCAGCATTTTTAAATGACTTTGTATAATTTGCAAAATTAAAATTTAAAGAAAATATCCACGCAATTGAAACTTTTAAATTGAGCTAATATAAATCCACAAACCACACACACACGAATATTATTCATCATGATTTGTGACATTTATACTCATACTCTTTACATTAAATTCTTTTTAAACAAACACAAAATAAATAACTTAAAATTTATGTGGCTTGGAATAGAAAAAGTCTCATTGCGGGTAAATAGTGGTTTAGAATTACCGTTCTTAAATGACAACCATGAAACTAAGATCGATTCTTCGATCTGTCTGTTTCGATATATATATATAAATTAAGTTTGATGCCTGTATTTTTTCCAAAATATACATAATATTCAAACCAATATATGTATTAAAATACAGGAAAATTCATATATATATATATATTGTAACATTCATAATCATCGTATGATTAGCCAACAAGATTCAGAGACCTAGCAAAAGTACTTCAAACCCCGTATGTTCGGGATATGGTAGTCGCGGAACAGTACTAAGCTTTAACCTATTTGCCAGTACTCCAAAATCTCCACTATCCAACCAACGCTCCTGATGCTAATAATGGTTATCATTTTTCTTCGGTCCCGGTGGTCAGGGTAAAAACAAGGACTCTCAATTCAAACTTAGCTTATCATGCACTAGACTTTATTAATTTAATCTAAGATACTCACTAAATACTATGATATAGCTTAAACTATTATTATTAATATTTCATAGGTTTTGGATACATACATATGATTTAATCAAGTGTGGATATAGATGAGTGGATATGATGAACCAGGGAATGACATGACAATGGTATATATATATATATATATACAATTTATTAATACAATTAGAAAATATAATTAATAACAATCATGTTTGGATCTAATCATGATCCATGTATGGGATTACATTTTTTTTAACCAAAAAAATAAATAATAATTACAATATTTGATGATCAATAGTGATAATAGTACATAATTTCAATATCACCAGAATAAATATATGATTTTACAAAGAGGTCACCTGTCAATAATGACAATTAAGGTTGTGAAATATATAAAATAATAATTACAATAATGAACCTCAGTATTAGATGTGTGTGCATGCATTACAATGAAATCATACTGGATTCCATGACAATAACAATTGTGATTCAATACAAAAAAAAAAAACTAGAAATGATAGTTACACACACAGTAAATAATCAGTATTATACTGTGTGTCAGCATAAAACGAAATTTTATATTGAGAGTGATAATATTTTATTAAGAAATATGCCACTATAAAATTAATATGCCAATTTTGGAGAGCAAACACAATATTTGCTTATATTAAGCTAGAGGCCAAATGAATATATATAATAAATTTATGCACGTGTTTGCATACATAGGGGAAGTAGAGTATATATGTATTTATCATTATAATATTTTATTGTTAGTCTTCTCAGCAGGAGTTATGGACAAAAGCATAATTTTATTACCCTTTATTATTAATAATTATATGAAAAATATGGCTTATCTATTTCCCACAAAATTAACAACAGGTATGATTAAGAAATCTAATTACAGCGTTCAGTAGCATCGGGGTTTGAATCCTGTGCTGGCTATAAGATTAGCATTTGCAAACATGGGCCAATCTTCTTTGTCGAGCAGTAATGTATATATTCCTATAGTAAAACATCCGCATTCAGCTTGGCTTGTGTAGGAAATAATAGAGCGTGGGTTTTGAATCACTATTTTTATAGAGTATACCCATTCATCGGCTCAAAGAAAGGCATGTCTATCTCGTATCTCCAAGATCGGTAAAATATCCACGTGGCAGACCGCATAGCAATACTCGACATATTTTTATTATTAAAACCCATATAGGCACAGATCAATGTATTAAGCTACTGACATATTTGCCCATTAAAAGAATTAATTTATATCTGCATAGATGTTTTTCCTAAACCTGTCTTTAATAAGTAATAATGGAGAAATCCAACAACCATATCTTATAGGCTATAAAATGCCCAAGTATTTCAAATATGAATCTTAACTATAAAATGCTAAAGAGGCAAAAAAAAATACTACTGCTGAGATATTTCTTTCCCCAAATGCACGCCTCACTAAATATACATATAGGGTGAGATAACCCATATCTTTGCAATAAGTAATATTGCCTATTTTAAATTTTAAAAGAAGAACTAGCATTATTATCATTATTATTTTTACATTTAAATAAACGCATACACACTTATATATATATACCATTCTACCTTCTTTAATTGTCCCAAAGAATCTTAATCTAAATCAAATAAAATAATTTGAACACTTATTTATATTTTAAATTTCTTTACCAAGATACTGTGATTACGCATATATGGGAAGAGGGCGGATGTTTTTTTATACAGATATTTGATTTCTTTTCTATCTCTCTTTTTATTATTAAATAAATGACATTTTTCACTAAGTCAGAATTAGACGCGATTTAGAAATTTAACTTTGACTGTTTCTTATTTTTTTTTACTATAAAAATCGTTACCCATTTCCCACTTTAGATTCGGGATAAAACAAACTAATTTATATATAAATTAGTTTCATAGTGTAATATCATTTATACCCATATTTAACTAAATTGGCACAAAGAAATTAATCAATCAAATATATATTATACTTAAAAGAACATACCGGCATATCTCAAAATAAAACATAGAAAAGCTGCAATTTTAAACTCTCTAATAATCTTTTTGTTCTACTTAGAATTATACATTACACTTTTTTCTGTTGTTTGAACCATTAATAAGTAATGGTTAAAATTTAAATTGACTTGTTAAAATAATAATAAAAATAAACTAAACACTCATATATATATATATATATATATATAACCATCTTTTTGAAACATATTTTCTTAAGATAGTCTTTTATGAATTTTATGAATCTAATGAAATTAAATGTTCACATTTTTTTTTATAGAAGGTATTTTTAAGATATAAATATATTTTTCTTTTTTTAAAAATAGAAAGTTTATACTTGCGATAGATTACAGTGTCACTTTGCTTGATGCAGATTTTTTTTTACCGATTCATTCATTGACAGGGTCAGCCTTGGGCTTCACTGGACTCAGAATAGACTGGCTTCAGGTTGCTTCTCTATTTTTTTGCGATGGATCATTGTGTCACTTTGATTGAGGCAGATACTTTTTTCCAGGTTCATTCATTATTAGGATCGATCTTTGGCTTTATCGGACTCAGGATAGATGGACTTCGCTGTTGATTCTCCATTTTCTCTCATAGCAGCAGCATGGGATTTGTCTCTCCTCCTCTTCTTTAGATGCATTTTTCTGGAGACTTTCCAGAGAAGGGAAAAGCAATTTGTACTACTCAAAAGCCATATTGTGGGTCTTTTCTCCACTTAAAATGTAGTCAATTGCACTAGTAGTTGAGACTCACTTTTCAAAAAAAAAAAACACCAACTTTCTTACTACCAACATTTTTTTCCTCTCTAACTGCTTGACTTAATAATTACTCTCACTGCTTGACTTTGAATAATTTGAATCAATTACTCTCACTGCTTGACTTTGAATAATTTGAATCTCTGGTTCTTTTTCTTTGCTCTATTTATAATAACTTTTTTTCTAAGCAAGGCTTTGTTTTATATATATATATATATATATATAAAACAAATATATATAAGGAAAATATATTATAGGTGTTAAATATATATATATATATATATATATATATTTAACACCTATAATATATTTTCCTTGGTTAGAAATGAAAACAGACCGCATGATTGATTTTTCCTTTTTTTAATTACATCAGTTTAACGATTTTTAGAATTTACATCAGTTTGAAGATAAGAAAACAATTCAACACTCCCATGCAACAAGATGAGTTAATCTTTCAGTTTAAAGGTAAGAAAAACAATTCAACACTTCCTTGCAACTAGCTGAGTTGATCTTTTACCAAAAACAGGTGACACAATAGAGATAAGATTACACAAAGTTATAAAATCTTACTTGCCTTTTAATCACCTCAAGGATGAGATAAATTAATTCACACCTACATGCAACTATATTTTTCGGAATGTTTATAAAAAAATAAGCAGAGTCATCAAAATGTTATTCGCAAAAAATGAACTGCCTTTAGGATAAAGATATACGACAATGGAAATATATTTTTCTTTCCAAAAATATATACATAAAAAAATGCATTTCAATAGAACAATTTACACATACATAAGTCCACTCATTCGTAAAGTCATACACCTGCACCTGCATATATCCCCTTTAGCAAACAAGCAAAAATAAAAAAATGAAAAATTAGATATTTGAGTTTTAAAATATATATATATATATGTATACTAATTTTACCAACTAACATGAAGCTCTGTGTGTTCATACACACTGAATGCTTCATATCCCTCAATATACGAAAAGGAAAAACAACAAAAAAAAGATCAAACCTACTTTGGTAAAATCCCTTTTTTTCTTTACACCAGACACCCTTGAAGTTTAAACTAAAGAGTAACCCAACTGCTTCATAATAAAATATAGTGACCTATTCTATGGTTAGTGATTGACTACATATATATTCCCCCCAAAAAAATTTTTACATAGCTATATACTTAAGAAATAATTTGAAATTAATGGTCCCTATTCGTTTAAATATCAGTACCCATCATTACCTTTTGTTTTCTAAGACCCTTTTAAATTTTTCCTGGATCTGGAGGTACCTGGTGGTATGGTTTTAAACTCTGGGCATTATATGCTTGCCTGATTCCCTTATATTCCTGAATGAGAAATGTCTTTTCTTCACAAAGCTTTATCTTGAAGGGCGGACAGTATAATGGAGAGAATTTTCTACACTGATTCTTCCATGAGTTCCCAACATCTTGTATGTGCTGCCACACATGGTCAACTACTCGGAAATCAAATGGTTGTATGCCCCTCTTTATTTGTTTCACTTCAGTTCTCTTTAAGTGTTCCAAGGCTTCCTTCTGGTCTCCTTTGTCAATTCTCTTCCTCTCTGTTGATAATGGGGTTTTCATATTCTGGAAGCCATAACCAACATGAAAGTAGCTTGGTGTAACGTTAGTGGCCTGATTATCTTTACAGTTGATCGGCTTTATTCAACTCTCACACTTATCTTTCACATCCTCACTTATTTCATCAAAACATTTTTCAGAATCCTCAATGCTAGCTTTAACAATAGCCATTGTTATTGTAGCTTTCATACAAATCATCAAGCACTTATTGCTAGGTTCAGGTCCCTTTCCATCCATGCATCACATGACAGTAGGCAAAAGATCACTCTTAAATTTGCACTGAAGAGTAACATCTTTATGAATGTAATCATTAACATTATTTAACCTTTTTATTGTGGTTAGGGGTTTAGCAACAAATAATGCCTTGGCTTTGATGGATTTAGATAGAGGTGAGGGCTTTCCCATACCTGCAGCATTTTGGACAATCACACTGGACTCATACTCTAAACCTTCAGTTAAACCTGTTACAGTGTAGTAAGTTTCACTTATTTCAAAACCAACATTGAATGTAACCCATCTTAAACTAATATTATCACGTCTTCCAATTACATAATTACACGTGGAAATGCCATCATCCTCCTCAGGTTTATCCCATTTGATTGTAATTGCGGTTTTATTACAACTGAATATCTATGGAGTCATTGGAGCTTTTGGTTTGACTATGTCTTTGACTTCTACTGTTATGCTGTTATCATCCACGGAATAACTACATTTTACTACATCATCCATAGCAACCTTATTAGTGATTGATATTCATTTTTGATTGTCAGCAATGAGGTTGTATTTCTCTTCCTCTGGAAGTGTCTGTGTTTCTTTCTCCATTCTATCATATCTTTTTCGCTGGAAGTTTCACACACTAATTCAGCACTTTCACACACTAATTCAGCACTTTGGAGTTCCCTAACTTCCACCTCTGGTAATACCTGAACATATTCAACAGGTGGTTTTTGAATTGCTACTTGGGATACTGTCTCAATATTGCCCAGTTGATCAGGTTGCAAGTCCCTTATTTCCTCCTGCTGTCCTTGTACATTCTGCACTTCCTTTTGGATGGTATTGGAGTTCCCCTGAAGAGTATCATCTACTCTTTTATTTATTTTCTCAGACCCCTTTCTGCATTCCTCTTTAAACTCCTCCCTCTCTGTTCGACCTTTTCCCCACCAGTCATCCATCTTTCTCAGAGTTTCCTTTGCTTTCTTATTGCATTCACTCATTATCTCTGTTATCTTAGAAAATTCACTCTCCATCTTTTCTGCTCTCTTACTGTTTTCCTCTTTATGCTGTATATTCATGGTTAACATCAGCTGGTATAGGTCTCGAATTGTCACCTCCATTTTTTCTTGTACTATAATAATCTATTGCTTTCTACAACTATCTCTTCATCTAAACAATATTCTCTTTATACTACTACTTTAAATTTTCATAAAAGGTTATACCTTCCCCCTCTCTGATCTCCTATGCATCTTCATCCTTTCCCCCATCATTCCCACATGCTGCCTGCTCCTTTCTTTATATTTAGCCTAAGTCCATGCCTGCCTATCTACTATTCAACTGACACAATATCACATGTACCATAAAAACAAATCAAAACAAATTTGTATATATATAAAAGTATAAAAAAAACTTCTTTTACCCTCTAAAGACCAGTCACTGCCCCCTTTGTTTACAGGTTGCTTGTTCTGCTGTGCCCAGAAAACTGCTAAGATCTAAAAATGACAACTTTCACACAATCATCACACTCTATTACTCCAATGTCACCCCCCTTTTGATTATATCCACATCAGTCTGTGTCTCCCATCATCATCAATCCACACACCAAAGTAATATCCACAATGATTATTGGAATCCTGGCTGATGACAAAATTTATTTAGAGTAACCCGAAAAAAAAATCTTTTTCAAAGATTATCTCTGGGTGCCATGTCACCAACCACAATCCAATACAACATCAAAACCCATGTAACAGGCTTGAGAAACAATCTTTATGTTTTATGGAAGTGAGTGAATAAATCCAATTGCCTCATATTGGCATTAAACCTAAAAATTATCTCTACATATTGTACATAAAAAATTTTAAATCAAAATCATGGCTCAGGTGCTCAGGGTGTATGAGTTTATATAATCGTAGCCCCATGTTGGGAAGCCAAGCCCGGAAAAAAAATATACACACCCTGTAATGTTCAGAATCGTATGATTAGCCAACAAGATTCAGAGACCTAGCAAAAGTACTTCAAACCCAGTATGTTCAGGATATGGTAGTCACGGAACAGTACTAAGCTTTAACCTATTTGCCAGTGCTCCAAAATCTCCACTATCCAACCAACGCTCCTGATGCTACTAATGGTTATCATTTTTCTTCGGTCCTGGTGGTCAGGGTAGAAACAAGGACTCTCAATTCAAACTAGCCTATCATGCACTAGAGTTTATTAATTTAATCTAAGGTACTCACTAAATACTATGATATAGCTTAAACTAATATTATTAATATTTCATAGGTTTTAGATACATACATATGATTTAATCAAGTGTGGATATAGATGAGTGGATATGATGAACCAGGGAATGACATGACAACGGTATATATATATATATATATATATATATATATATATATATATATATAATTCATTAATACAATTAGAAAATATAATTAATAACAATCATGTTTGGATCTGATCATGATCCATGTATGGGATTACATTTTTTTAACCAAAAAAATAAATGAAAATTACAATATTTGATGATCAATAGTGATAATAGTACATAATTTCAATATCACCAGAATAAATATATGATTTTACAAAGAGGTCACCTGTCAATAATGACAATTAAAGTTGTGAAATATATAAAATAATAATTACAATACTGAACCTCAGTATTAGATATGTGTGTATGCATTACAATGAAATCATACTGGATTCCATGACAATAACAATTGTGATTCAATACAAAAAAAAATTAACTAGAAATGATAGTTACACGCACAGTAAATAATCAGTATTATACTGTGTGTCAGCATAAAATGAAATTTTATATTGAGAGTGATAATATTTTATCAAGAAATATGCCACTATAAAATTAATATGCCAATTTTGGAGAGCAAACACAATACTTGCTTATATTAAGCTAGAGGCCAAATGAATATATATAATAAATTCATGCACGTGTTTGCATACATAGGGGAAGTAGAGTATATATGTATTTGTCATTATAATATTTTATTGTTAGTCTTCTCAGCAGGAGTTATGGACAAAAGCATAATTTTATTACCCTTTATTATTAATAATTATATGAAAAATATGGCTTATCTATTTCCCACAGAATTAACAACAGGTATGATTAAGAAATCTAATTACAGTGTTCAGTAGCATCCGGGTTTGAATCCTGTGCTGGCTATATTATTAGCATTGGCAAACATGGGCCAATCTTCTTTGTCGAGCAGTAATGTATATATTCATATAGTAACACATCCACATTCAGCTTGGCTTGTGTAGGAAATAATAGAGCTGGGGTTTTGAGTCACTATCTTTATAGAGTATACCCATTCATCGGCTCAAAGAAAGGCATGTCTATCTCATATCGCCAAGATCGGTAAAATATCCATGTGGCAGATCGCATAGAAATACTCGACATATTTTTATTATTAAAAGCCATATAGGCACAGTCAATGTATTAAGCTACTGATATATTTGCCCATTAAAAGCATTAATTTATATCTGCATGGGATTTTTCTCTCCTCCTCTTCTTTAGATGCATTTTTCTGGAGACTTTCCAGAGAAGGGAAAAGCAATTTGTACTACTCAAAAGCCATATCATGGGTCTTTTCTCCACTTAAAATGTAGTCAATTGCACTAGTAGTTAAGACTCACTTTAAAAAAAAAACACCAACTTTCTTACTACCAACAATTTTTTTTCCTCTCTAACTGCTTGATTTAATAATTACTCTCACTGCTTGACTTTGAATAATTTGAATCAATTACTCTCACTGCTTGACTTTGAATAATTTGAATCTCTGGTTCTTTTTCATGGCTCTATTTATAATAACTTTATTTCTAAGCAAGGCTTTGTTTTCTCTCTCTCTCTCTCTCTCTCTCTATCTATATATATATATATATATATATATATATATATATATATATATATATATATATATTTAACACCTATAATATATTTTCCTTGGTTAGAAACGAAAACAGACCGCATGATTGATTTTTCCTTTTTTTAATTACATCAGTTTAAAGATTTTTAGGATTTACATCAGTTTGAAGATAAGAAAACAATTCAACACTGTTATGCAACTAGCTGAGTTGATCTTTCAGTTTAAAGATAAGAAAAACAATTCAACACTTCCTTGCAACTAGCTGAGTTGATCTTTTACCAAAAACAGGTGACACAATCGAGATAAGATTACACAAAGTTATAAAATCTTACTTGCCTTTTAATCACCTCAAGGATGAGAAAAATTAATTCACACCTACATGCAACTATATTTTTCGGAATGTTTATAAAAAAATAAGCAGAGTCATCAAAATGTTATTCGCCAGGAACGAACTGCCTTTAGGATAAAGATATACAACAATGGAAATATATTTTTCTTTCCAAAAATATATACATAAAAAAATGCATTTCAATAGAACAATTTACACATACATAAGTCCACTCAATCGTAAAGTCATACACCTGCACCTGCATATATCCCCTTTAGCAAACAAGCAAAAATAAAAAAATGAAAAATTAGATATTTGAGTTTTAAAATATATATATGTATACTAATTTTACCAACTAACATGAAGCTCTGTGTGTTCATACACACTGAATGCTCATATATATATATATATATATATATATATATATATATATATATATATATATATATATATATATATATATATATATATATATATATATATATATATATATATATATATATGAAACACCATTATTGTCTGAAACTGGCTTGGTCTTGTAAAGACTTTAGTAACTGGGATTGTGAACAAAACTCAATGGGTATATCTAAAATCTAATGCAGTTTATATTAAATAATATCATTAGAATAACATAATAATAATGAATAAATTTATTAATTAGAAATAACAATAATTATATTTAAAGATCTGATAAGTACTACAAATATTAATATTTCAATAATAGATTGACCAAGTCAAACAATCAAATTTCAAAGACTTACATGTAAAACAAAACATTTCAATAAATATTAATCTAATAAAAATTAATCTATTTTAATAATAAATATTCAATGAATTTAGATATATATGTACTGCATATAGAAAGATTCACATATTGTGTATTATAACATTCAAATAATATTTCATTTAACATAATGAATTTGCTAAATTTATAGACCTTATTTTGTGCTAGCAATACACCCAAATCATCCCTTGCCATTGTAGAGATGTTCGTAAACAGATTTGACAAAACACCTGGATTAACATATAATGATGTCTTAAAGCTAAAATTGGAAACTTATTTCTACAATTTATACAAACAATGGACAAATGGTAACAATATCTATAATAATTGCACACACATATGCTTGCCTTAACATAAAAAAATAAAATATTTCTAACTATTAAATTCTAGTTTACATCGAAAATTACTTTTAACAGTATCTTGTCTCCTTAAAATCGGGATTTTCCTTTGTTATTATAAAAAACCCACGTTAATCAATCCATTATATTTTTTTTCTTAAATGATAAATAAAAGTTTTTTTTGTTCTAAACTGAAGAAATTTTATTTCTTTCATAGTCTAAAACAGATATTTTAAGAATCATAATAAAATTTAAAAAAAATTATCTATTGTATTATCAGATTTTTAATTCTTGTCCAGAAGATTCAAAACTCAGTTATTTAATTCTTATTGAGTATTTTGTTTTGTTTTTCATCATTTATTAGATCATTTATTCAAAAGTTGTTTACTTTTACATATTAATTATTATAATAAAGGTATTTGGTATATAGAAAAAAAAGAATTTTTTGACTAAATATATTATTCTCAGTATATTTTTTATCCACAAAGTAATTTGATTCATTAGTGTTTAATAACTTTGTTCATGAAATAAATAACATGCATGGACAGTAAATATATAACTGGGAGTAACTTATTTCATCCATGCTTCTCATTCTCCTATAAAATAGCACTTACATAAAACATAGCATTGGAATCTTAAGTCCAATGGGCCAGTATCCATATAGTATTGCAGTCTCCAAATAAGCTGGCTTTTTATTGTCATATCCAGGAGATGATCATTACAATAATGCTGACCATTTTCAGTTCAGTTAAGCTTTGATAATTTGATGGACTTCAATCAAGTAAATGATCCACATATTTATGGCAATGAACCACAAACAAGCCATTCTTTACTTCTATTTATATTCAAACCCACTTTTTATAAATACAGGGAAATGAATTATTTTCCATCTTGATTAATTATTTAATTACATTACCCTGTTTTTCAATGTACATTTCTTAAAACTAATTACTTTTTTAAAAAAAAGGTTTTTAAAACCTTTAATAAAAACGTTATAGAATTAGTGTTCACAAAAAAATGTTGTTTTCCAAAAATAATTCACATATGTGTCAAAATAAAAAAAATATATATATTTTGCACTAAATAATCCTTTTTTTAATATTTATTTGCTTTTAAATATTTTAATATTTTTAAAATGCCATTAACCCATTGTTTCAGTGTACATTGTTTAAATAAATATGTACAATAAATTTTGTCTGTGTTCATGCACATACACTATTATGTTGTGTGTCATGAGATCGATTTTATTTTAATATATACATATTAAAATGATAAAAGCTAGTATTTTCTCAAAGTTAAATTTGTTTGTAATCGTGAAAGCAACCCATACTTATTCAACACTAAGAATTTCAATCTTTGTCATGGCAACCATTTTTTTATTAATAAAATATAAAACATTGCTTTGATAAAAGATTACAGATTTTTAGTGTTGAATGGATTATGGCTGCTTTTATATATATATATATATATATATATATATATATATAATGTGTGCATATATATATATATATATATATATGCACACACTTTGACATGATTGGGTGATACTAATAAAAAATATATACATTGTAAATACACATGCTAATGATGCTCTAATTTCTAAATCAGTTGTTTTTGTTTTTATTTAGAGAAAGTAAATACTTATATAAATGCAACATTTTTAATATTTTAAAGTGGCATCAATAATTTCTACTCTTCTCAACTTAACTCTTTAACCGCTGATTATTTTATTGGCTGAATGAGGTAAAAGTCGAAACTTTTAATTGGTCAATTTTAAGTCAAGTGGCAATTCACAAACTCAAACATCAAAATATATTCATCTTTTAATATTATATTCACTTTAGTTTTGTTTGTAAAAAGTATATTAATAATTTGTCAGGTTATGAAAATGAATGAAAGTTTTTTCAAAAATAAATTATTATTTAAATATATAAATTTTTGTGAGTGGAAAATGTAAAACAAAATCTCACCAATCAAAACATTTTGCTAATGACGTGATTTTCTTTGCTAAATTTAGTTGTAGAAAAAAGCAAATATTTTTTGTTAAAAATCGGAACTATTTTTCCAAAATAATTTTCTTTTTAGCATATTTTATCAAAATAATTTATAATTTGCCAAAAAATACTGTTAAAATGGTCTAAAACATTCGTTTATCATTTTCAAAATAAAATAAAATCAGATCGTAACTCTTTACTGTTTGGCAGCCATTTTTTTTTGTTAAAATTTATCAGCCAATGAGATTCAAGAAAAGGCGGTACTTTTCCTTTTTCGAGATAAAAGATCATTCTTATTGATTTTTTACTTGTAAAATAATTCAAGAGAGAGCAGCATCTTACAGAACGTTTTTTAATGTTTAAAACAAGCTCAAAATCGTAATCATAGTACAAAAAGTCACCGATTTAGAGTGAGTGAAGCCACTTTGCTTTTAAACGAATCGAGCATGCAAAGGAAAAAAAAATATTGGATAAGAATAAAATGGAAGAGGGGAACAATGCTGTATATATAAATGAGATTGAGATGAGAGGATAAGTATTTGGATAAATATAAATTATGTTTTCTAAAGAAAAAAAATGACAATATTCCTGCAATTTCCAATTGCTTTATAACAAGTCTAGATTTTTAAAATTGCTGCTATTTTCCAAAAATAGCAAATTAACCATGAAGTGGATTACTTTGTTATTTTTCTACATTTTAGTCAATTATTTACATAAAAGCATTATTTAAAATAAACATTTTTGATATAATAACTGAAAACAGGCTGATTATATACCTGTGTGTCTATATATGTAATATAGGGTATATGAGCACAGACTTTCAGATGACCCATCACTCTCCACTCTATCTAATATCACCGATACACTCAAGCACATATATGCTGAAAAGATAAATAATCACCAATATACGTATTTCATGCTAAACCAGCAATCATCAGTTGGTCCAGATTATCATCTCCCACACATATATACTATAAGTGCTCAGATATATATTAAGATAGACAATCTTCCTACTTTAATGGACAGGCTCCAATCTACTACACCCTCCAACTCTTCAACCGTCCATCCAATTGAAAATCTGATGATGGAATGCTCAAAGGCCACCCTGAGGCCGAGATTCTTGTCACACCCATGTTGACCTAAAGTCAATCTGAACCCCACATGTACAGGACATAATCCATTTAATACATGTGCAAGGATGGGCAGACATCTCTATAATGTAATAACTGAAAACAGGCTTATTATATACCTGTGTGTCTATATATGTAATATAGGGTATATGAGCACAGACTTTCAGATGACCCATCACTCTCCACTCTATCTAATATCACTGATACACTCAAGCACATATATGCTGAAAAGATAAATAATCACCAATATACGTATTTCATGCTAAACCAGCAATCATCAGTTGGTCCAGATTATCATCTCCCACACATATATACTATAAGTGCTCAGATATATATTAAGATAGACAATCTTCCTACTTTAATGGACAGGCTCCAATCTACTACACCCTCCAACTCTTCAACCATCCATCCAATTGAAAATCTGATGATGGAATGCTCAAAGGCCACCCTGAGGCCGAGATTCTTGTCACACCCATGTTGACCTAAAGTCAATCTGAACCCCACATGTACAGGACATAATCCATTTAATGCATGTGCAAGGATGGGCAGACATCTCTATAATAAAGATTGTCTATCTTAATATATATCTGAGCACTTATAGTATATATGTGTGGGAGATGATAATCTGGACCAACTGATGATTGCTGGTTTAGCATGAAATACGTATATTGGTGATTATTTATCTTTTCAGCATATATGTGCTTGAGTGTATCAGTGATATTAGATAGAGTGGAGAGTGATGGGTCATCTGAAAGTCTGTGCTCATATACCCTATATTACATATATAGACACACAGGTATATAATAAGCCTGTGTTTCAGTTATTACATTATAGAGATGTCTGCCCATCCTTGCACATGTATTAAATGGATTATGTCCTGTACATGTGGGGTTCAGATTGACTTTAGGTCAACATGGGTGTGACAAGAATCTCGGCCTCAGGGTGGCCTTTGAGCATTCCATCATCAGATTTTCAATTGGATGGATGGTTGAAGAGTTGGAGGGTGTAGTAGATTGGAGCCTGTCCATTAAAGTAGGAAGATTGTCTATCTTAATATATATCTGAGCACTTATAGTATATATGTGTGGGAGATGATAATCTGGACCAACTGATGATTGCTGGTTTAGCATGAAATACGTATATTGGTGATTATTTATCTTTTCAGCATATATGTGCTTGAATGTATCAGTGATATTAGATAGAGTGGAGAGTGATGGGTCATCTGAAAGTCTGTGCTCATATATCCTATATTACATATATAGACACACAGGTATATAATAAGCCTGTTTTCAGTTATTACATTATAGAGATGTCTGCCCATCCTTGCACATGTATTAAATGGATTATGTCCTGTACATGTGGGGTTCAGATTGACTTTAGGTCAACATGGGTGTGACAAGAATCTCGGCCTCAGGGTGGCCTTTGAGCATTCCATCATCAGATTTTCAATTGGATGGACGGTTGAAGAGTTGGAGGGTGTAGTAGATTGGAGCCTGTCCATTAAAGTAGGAAGATTGTCTATCTTAATATATATCTGAGCACTTATAGTATATATGTGTGGGAGATGATAATCTGGACCAACTGATGATTGCTGGTTTAGCATGAAATACGTATATTGGTGATTATTTATCTTTTCAGCATATATGTGCTTGAGTGTATCAGTGATATTAGATAGAGTGGAGAGTGATGGGTCATCTGAAAGTCTGTGCTCATATACCCTATATTACATTTTTGATATATTATTTTATAATTGCCTTAATTCATCATATTTTCATTTTATTAATAATTTAATCAAGATATTTTTTCTAGTTGACTTTTTGTAATTTACTATTCTTATTCCTACCATTTTCTGAATGGTCATTAAACCTTATTTTAATTATTTAGCATTAATTTTTAATCCTATTTACTAGTTATTTGACAGTTATAAAATTTTGTGAAAACTTTAAAGCATTGTATATGAAAACAAATCTATTTTGACTTTTAAAATAATCCCTATTTAATTTTTCTACTTTTTACAACTTATTTTAATCTACAAAATATTTCCCATAAAACTGTTTTAAAACTATTGGAGAGATATATTTAAAGGTTGTTATATACTGTGGTATTAATGAGCTTAAAGTAAACCATGTAATCTAATCACTGTTTGCGGTTTTGTGTGTGTATTTTTTTACAGAACATAATACTTTATTTATGTTCATGTCATGGTTTTTAAAAACTATATTTCTTACAGAAATGCTTGTAGATTCAATTTTTTTTTTTTAATAATTTGCAAACTCAAGATAAACTTGCAATTAATAATATTATATTAAACTTTTGTATAACTTCTTTTAACACTTAGCTGTAATTTATTACAAACATTATAATTTACAATATATAAATTAGAGAATTAAAACAACTTTATGTTTTATATAAAATAAATCATTTGATGTGTATATAACAGTAGTCAACTTCGGAATTGCAAACTATGATAACATTATTTTTTATATCACTTATTTGAAATCTTAAAATAGACAAAATATAATGAATTCAGCAGCCATAAGTGTTTAATCTCTCTCTCTCCAATAAATGGCAATTATGTTTGTTTCATATCAATAGTCAGATTAATATTGGAAACTTTATTCTCTAAACAATCACATCTTGATACTTAATCAGCAACACTAACTTAAATTTATACAATATTAAATCTATAATAAATTTAAAATTGTCATTTATTTTCCACACAGTCTTTAAACTTTATTATATAAAATTCAAATTGTTTTAATTAATCTTATCAAAATTTCTTCTACAAAGCAGTGGAATGAGATAGGTTGGATATAGAAAGCTATTTGATAGAAAACTGTTAAACTTTCTGAAGATCTAAAAAAAATTATAAGATTTATTTGGCTTGTCAAATTCTAAGTCATAGACAATAGATTGATATTCTAAATATTATATCTTGAAGACTCTTGTATATAGATTTGTATATCAGAACAATACTGTTCTCACTATTCGGTTTATAAAGGATAATATCTGTACAAAAAAAGAATAAAAACACTACTTATTTTAGTTCCCTACTGTTAGACCTAATATGTAATGACTTTATTAAGGTCTCACAAATGAAACAGGGGGGTGGGGGAGATAAATATATAAATTGTTGTAACAGTTAATAAAAGTTTTTAAAACGTATTCGATTGTTATTTATAAAAGCAAATAGAAAAATTAAAACAGATTAGAAGCAATTTATTTCTTTTCAATATTGTCTTTGTTATTTTCTAAGATAAGCAAAAGTAGTTCAAAATATACTTTCAATGCAATAAATTTTGGAATAATTTAGACGATACAATATAGTTTTCCTCAACCTTTAGGTCGCATGAAATTTTTTATGCGTCACGAAACGATAGAAAAATTATTTAAATACTAGCGTTCGATAGAAATAATACTTTAATAGAAGACCGTGAACAATTGCAGAATCGTTTAATATCATTAATTTTATTTCTTCGTTAATCTGTTTTATTTTTTGATAAAATCATAATTTTTTTATATTATTTTTCAATAGAATATCAAAATAAATATAATAAAAAAAATTATAACGACTCTTATTTTTTTAAATGGTCATTTTTTTCTGATTTACATACAAATATTAGCAGTATACAAACAATACCTTTTTATTACAGTTAATTTTATTTTATTAGATTGTGAAATATATATATATATGTCGAATACCAATATAAAACAAATTTGTTTGGTCGCAGTGTAAAAAGATTGAGAAATCTGATATAAACTAAATCAATTTGTTCTTATAATATTTAAATTGCAGTGTAATACGCCAAATATTAAAATAAGTACATCTCAATAACTAGTATTAATAATTTGTAAAAAAAAAAAAAAATGCTGACACGATTAATTAAAAAAAAGTTTGAATTTTCTATAATAAAGATTTAATATCTGACATAGAAGCTATATATATACCTATACTAACAATGTAATATATAATAAAGATTAAAGACTGGATGGAAGATAAATGCTAAATTTAAATTTATTGTAGATTGAATTATTATATAAATCTATAAGTTAGTGTTAGTATTAGTTAGTTCTGTCAAGTTTGATTTGTTTCTTCTTTGTAATAGATTGCCCTCTATTGCAAAAATCTGGAAATAAAATCAAGAATTTTTCGAAATTTATCATTAGTTGGTAGGAGTTTACAATCATATACATTGCTTGCATACGTATGTTTCCCACATAAATGTGTTTTTAATTATATTCAGAATAGTAATCAAAATAATTCTATATAATGGTTTAGTATAATTTATTTTAATATTATTTTTAAATTAAAGCTATATCGTAATTTATTTTGAATGTTAGTTTTGTTTTGTTTTTTCATTAACCTTTTCTATTATATTTGTAATATAAAAATAATCAATGCCCATTTTCTAATTTTTTTATTCCTATTATTTAATATTTATATTTTGTACTGAGTTTTTTTTAATTAAATGCAATCTATATTAATAAGTAGAATTATTGTATCAGTGATTATTTTCATTATAACATTTATGTGAAGTTTTCAAATGATTATATATACATATAAAATTAACATTTATATTAAAAAAACCACTTTAAAATAAGAAAATATATACATTTACTAATAGTAATAGCAAACTTATTTTCCTGAGAAAATAAATTATGTCATAGAATAGATTAGAAAAACTCAATTTTATTGTTTTTGAAGATAAATAATAATAACAATAAAAATAATAAATTAAGATTGTAACTCTAAAAATCAGAGTTACTTTTAAATTTTAAAAACAAATGAATATAATTAATTCATCATTACTAACAATTATGGCCACTTTAACTCTGCAATAAAAACGAAAGACATTCACCAATATGTTTTGTATATAATAAGCTGTTTTTTGGGTCATTTTAGCTGATAATTTGATTTATTTTGTGGTAAATTTCATTTTCTGGAAAATGTCAATAAATTACCTAATCATAATTCTCTATTATCTTCTATTCTTAGAAAGAAATTCCCAATAACAAAAAAAAAATGCTTCTTTAAAATATATATGAATTAATTATTATAATTTAAAATAAAATACGTGAAATTACATATATAAATATAATGATTCTTATAGATTTCATTAATATATTTTTAATCGTAGGATTATTTCATTATTTAAATCAAACTTGCATACAAACTAAGACATACAAGCTAGCAGTATGAAAACAAAAGATTATAAAATTATATTCATTATCTATTGGGGAAAATGTGTGGGTGTTAAATTGTTCTGAGAAAACAAAATTGACTTTAATTTTTGATGTTTCACTAATGTAAAAGATTTAGATGAAATATATATGACGATTGTAATAATTATAGTAAAAGAATGGTGGGATAAAGGTGGGTACATAAAATATATAAATAAAATTATTCATAACTTTAAAAAGTATAAATAAAATTATTCATAAATACACCTGGGCCTCGTTTTATGTGATAGATAGGTTCCTCAGAAAACATGCACAAACGAAATCGCGCAAAAATAGACGTAACTTACATTGAAAAAGGGGGGATTCAGTCTGTGATTTTTCAAAATTTGCATAAAAGCAAAGTACCAACATAAAATTACTTTAAAATTTGTGCAAAAAAAAATAAGGAAATAAAATATGACTAATAAAAAAATTCAAATTTGAAAAAAATATGATAAAAGACAAACTTTCTAAACTATTTTTTAACTATAATATTTAATTTTATTCAAAACAATATGTATTTTTATGCATACATTTTTATACACATTTTAATTATTATTGCTATTTACCGGTAAACAAGTGCATTTGCAAACTGGTTTTTGATTTTTCACAAGAGGAAATAGAACTAGCACCAACTTCACTCTCATGTTGTGTTGTTTTCTGGTGACAACATAATTAGTAATTAATCTTTGAGATGATGATTTTATTAATTGTTTATGAACGCAATATCCAGACATACAACCATTTAGCTCTCGTTGGAATTTAAGAGCACGTTCGTGATTAGTGTCATTTATAAGAAAATAATTTGCCAACTGATTAGAAAGTTGAAGACATTCTTGAATCATTTTTGCAGTGAAAGGAACAGGTTCCACTTCTGTTTCATTATCTTTTTCTACATTTTCTTCTGTATCAAAACTTTTATTTTTGTCTTTAATTTTCAATTCCATTTAAAAATCAAATTTCATTTCACTGCTATTACTCACCTTTTAAAATAAAACTTGTGGACACTGAATGATTAATAATTGATTATGTTCTTTTTTAAAAAGCAAAACAGAATGTGATTTAAAGTGCAAAATTAACACGCACAATGTTTGAACAAATTTACATTATAATCTTGTAAAGTTTAATGTGTATACATAAAATGTGGAAATCATAATTTTAATTTCATTATTGCATAAAATCTTACTATTATAAAGCACTGAAAATATTGAAATTACTAAGATGAAAATCGAATTCCAATAATGTGCCATTACTTTCAATAAACATAAGTGCATGAGATTTATTATTTAAAGTAATAGCCCATTATCGGAGTTCGACTTCCGGTGAAACACGAATCACATACTTTCAAAATAGTGTTAAATAAGTCCGTGTAAAAAGAGACCCAGGTGTATAAGAAATATTAAAATACTAAAATAGATATTAAAAACTAATTAAATGTTAAAATAATATTAACAATATTTTTGCTATCAATCAATAAATAGTGCTTTGTCCTATGGACAAGTCCAGAAAGCAGTCACATGGCTAATTGATCTATTTCTCCATTTTGTTTTATACATTACCCAGATCTTCAATTCTACATATCTTTTCCCATCTTTTGCATGATCTAGCAAGGTGTCAATCTTCTCCATACTTTTTTCTTGTTTCCATTAATCATTTCCTCTAAAATGTTTTTTTTATTAAACTATATTTTCTTCTTAGTATATGTGTGATCCAGTTTCTCTTTCTATCAATAATTTCCTCAATCTTTGTTTTAAGTTTATGCAAAAGTTCTTGATTTGTCAGTTTATTCTTCCAAATAATTTTGTTCATTCTTATCTATATCTACCTTTTAAAGACATTCAATCTATTTTTAATTTCTTAACTCATTGTCCATGTTTTACAACCATAAAACAATAGATTCTACATATAGCACTTAAAATATCTGTAAAGCTCCATAATATATTATATTTCTCTTAATAAATGCAATATTTATAAATTCATCAAATCATGCATTTAAGTAGGGCTTATGATACAGGGCTTCCATGAAAGCAATTATAATTTTTCTTCTAACTTAAATTAATAGATATTATAAACACTAACTATAGCCAATGTAAAATAATAATAGATGGTGAATTATTCATCAATATAAATGTGTATACAACTCTAAACTTAAGTTTTTAAATGATTATCTAGCATCTAACTATAATTACTTCAAATTATATACAATATCAGTGGGAAATTAGAAATAATTATTGTTATAAATATAAATTCTGGTTATTCAACGTTTTTTCTCTCTTTTAATTCTATTTCATTTAAGTAAAATTGGGTCATTCCAATATAGATTTTCAAAATTAATAATTCATTTTCAAAAAGAGGCTCTTAATGAATTGAAATTTGCATCATAAGTGTACATTCACACACATGTATTTCACACGTTAATGCTAAATGTATTCTATTTTAGTAATTAAGACAATGATTTAATCTTAATTAATATTTAACGTGCAATCAAAGATGAATTTATTGTAATCTATTCAAGAAGCTCATTTTTATTTAAATCCTTTTAAAGTTGTAATTAATAATTTGTAAAGCCTTAATATATATTAATTAAATCCTTTTAATTTTTTTACATAGATAATCATATTCATAATGTTAATAAAATAATAATTTTTATCTGAAGGAGCGTAAAGAAATATAAGAGATAATGTACAAAATAATGTGACTATTCTAAAGAAATATATTTCAACACTTTTTTTTAATTTTATTATTAATTTTCCAATAGCAATGAATTTATTAGCTAATATTAAACCACTAAACATCACATGATCACTATCTCTTATACTAGCACATAATTGTTAATAAACAAGGCAAAACTCATTAGTCTGGAGATATTGGATGAGTAGGCACTAGATAGGGATTTTATGCACAAGCTTTCTGGCATCCATTGAATACTCTGGTTGGCACAGGGTGGCACTACTGTATGGAGAGTTTTGCCTTGTTTTATCTAATATTATTAATGACAAAATTACTTTCTGATTCCTTCTTTCTTAGTAATTATTTTTTTAAACTTTTGAAATATATTTTGACAGAAGAAATGTATAATAAAATTATTATTGCATCAAATAAATAAACTAAAACTTATATAAAAGTATTTTTCTTTTCTAAAACTTCAGAGAAAGTCTGTGTAAAATATTTATATATAAAAAACTTATAATTTTATTATGTAGATACATCAATAATTCTTGTATAAAATAAAATCAAATTAGTAAACAAAGTAAAAATAAGTAATAATAAAGTTTAAAGAAAAGTTTATCATATATAAAAAAAACTTTCAAACATCTTTCTTGAATTCATAGACTAGAAATGTTTTTGGGCTATGATTTTATGACATTAATATTTGCACTTTTTAATAAATTAGAACTCTTTCTTGGAATACGTTTAATATGGTTTACGATTAGAAATTCCTTTATTTTGATATTTGTTCGTTATCATTCATTTCAGTTATCATCAAATTTAAAATCAATTGTTCATTATACTGTTTTTTTTTTTTATATAAATTATAAATCATAAAAATATTATATACAATAGCTATATAATTGAAATAAAATTCATGTTTTTACTTCACCTTTGAGTGGTAAATTTTAAATTGCACTTTATGCAAAAAAGTGAAGCTTAGTATTATTAGAAAAGAATTATAAGTCTTAGTGCTTTCAGAGAACTTTGGTCTCCATATCCATAGCCTCTCTTGGGAGTGTCAGCTTAACATAAAGCACAATCTAAAACTTAACCGCAAAAGAAAAAGGTATATATATATATATATATATATTGTAACTCAAAGGCCCACCTGGACCATAACCGGTGAAATTAATGATATAACACAAGACAGTTATGATATAATCCAGTTGTGGCCAGGCTACACCATGATGACCCATTGCAGCATTACATGAAGGTATATTAAATTACGCCAAATAAATTATGTGACTATTCACAAAGTAACTATTCTCACTAATCACTATCTTAAAACTACATTTCAAAACCTTAAACTAATAATTTTTATTTACATGAGACTTTATGGCTGACCATCGACAAAATGGTATGATCTATAAAACTACTAAAGATTACTTTTCCAGAATTAAATGTATGATCCATTACATCAATATTAGCTATCACATGGTGAATATAGGCCATATAACAAGATAGTAATAACTATAATCAGCATAAAAGCACACTGCTCAAATAATATTCTGAGGAATTTAATACAGCAATGTTATGTGGGCATTTGCTTTGCAATAAAAGATAAACAACATGGACTTTAGGTTCTTTCATCATTAACTTAAATTGTCAACTTAAATCGATAACAATGAGACTCTTATTGTAATAGGTAAAGCATAAGTTATAATACTAGAAAATAGATTCAATCATAATATTGGTTAGCAAACTTATTTATTAATTTTGGTCCCAGTATCACAGACATCAATAAAAGAAACAATTTATGGATTATATTCTATAACGAACACAGCAAATATAAAAGTGATGATGGAGGTAATTGAGATTTTATTATATCTTGTATATCATTAATTACTAAGATATTCTCCTAGAATTTTAATAAACTTGTGTGCATTATCTATGACAATATGTGCTCTAATATCTGACTTATTTATATTTATGGATTTTCTGATTCTATGTATGCCAAATAGCAACAATATGGTAGGTTAAATTATAAAATTAACATTTATTTACAACTCAATCAATACCTATATATAATTGATTAATACAATGATCAAAATGAATAAATAAATAAATAAATAAAATACCATCACATGTACTTATTTTTTATGTATGAATAATCCACATAAATTCCAAAACAATCACACTATAAGGTTTTCTCACAAATGAATTTGATTTCCACCCTTATAAGGGAGAGGATGGGTTTAAACACATAGTTAATAATATCTCCAATATGTCAATACCAGAACCAATGCACCTATACTCCAGGTTTATAATAATAGTAATAAAGATTAGTATTGATAAGAAAAAGTTGGCAATGAGGGGATAATGAATCAAAGAGAAAATGTGAATCTCAACTCAGCTTAAAATATCATATAAATTTATTTGTAATAAATCTTGGAAACAATTTATCAAATGCCCTTTTAATAGCTGATAACTGAAGATGTGGGATCAAGCTAAAAATTAGGGAAACAGCATTGATATCACAATGTATGGAGACTTTGCCCAAGCACATTTATACAAAAATAGCAATGGTATTCCTGCAGATGTATTCATCCATGCTAAGGAATAACAAAGCATTAAAATAGAAATGTAATGGCATAAAAACATATGAAGACTATTTAAATCATTTAGATTTGCAGGTGATATAGCTGTTTTGCATATAATTCTTAAGACTTCTGGTTGTTTAAGAAATGTTGCAAGTTTTTTTAGATGAAATTAAGAAGTTAGATTAGAGTTAAATATTTAAAAAATTAAAATAATAATACAATAAATTTTCTCAGAAAAAATACAAAATTAGAAGTTAACAACTATCAATATATTAATTAGCTCAATTATTAATATACCATTGATTAAATTAATCATTGAATTAAATTTGTTTGGAATGCAGCTGGGAGAAATAAGTTATATTAAAAGGAACTATGCTCATAAGTTTAAAAAGAAAAGTTTTTAATATATGTACTTTATAAGTTATTACTGACAGATCTGTAACCAGAATAGTTAGGAAAATTACAACAAAGATGTGTCAGACCACTTAAAAATTATGATTAGATGTAAGCAGGGAGTAATAAGAAGATATTGGAAACTAAATACTGAATAAAAACAAACATCATTAAAATCATAAAAAAATTAAGAAACTTATATGAAATGGAGTGAAGGTGGATATAATGGTAAAAAAAAAAAAACATGATGGCAGATATTCTTACACTGGGTCCAAAAGATTGTACTAATGGACTAAACAGTGAAGTTTGTACAACTGTGTGAAAAAATTCTAAATATTGGAAAGTAGATTAAATTTGGAATAATCTTCATTCTACAGTGAATCTATAATGTTTGTAAATGATTATGATACAGTTAATGCATATTCAAATAGTTCAGACTTTAAATATTATGAGTAATAATAAATACATCACTATTAATTATCATGATGACTTTCTTATGCAAAGAAAGAAGAATGGATAGATAGTTAAATATGTTGTTACATGATAGTGTAGATTTCTTTATAACTGTCACATGTTAGTTGATGTTTTATAACGAAAATATATATCTGTCATGTGGTTCATAATATATGTCATTATTTTTATCATTTTCTATCATTGTTGATGCATTGCAGGCTAATGATGTCTTCAAGATTAACCAATTCCTTTGATCTATGGTTTCTTTTGTCCACATCACATCAACAAACTTATTTATTTAACCATTCATATTGAATGTGATCTCTCTCTAAATCTTTTATAATCTTTTGGAATCGAATTTAAAACTTCATTATTAATTTATTATTATATATTTTAATTTAGCACTATTTCATTTTCTTAACTTTTTAATAATGCTCATGATAGCTCTTGTTTCTCCTAACATACATCTCATTGTTTTTCATTGGATGGTTTAAAGACTCCCAATTATTTTTTTAAGTGTTCAATTTTATATCCATAAGTAAGATCAGTCAAAATACATTAATTCAAAAAACTTTTCAAAAACCAAGGCATCTTTAAGTTATTTCCACCAAAAGCATTCCACCAATCATTTATTCTAGTTTTGAATACATCCATTATGTTTTTATCTGCATTAATAATCTACTCAGGGTATTAGTAATTCCTAATTTTGCCTAATTTGTGATTATAAATCTTTATTTTTTTTCTTTCTGAGACAATTTAATAAGCATTATTTTGATATTTCAGCAATTATTTGCAATCATATACTTTAATTTTCATTTTGTAGTGCAACATTTACTGAAAGTCTAAATCAAGATTCACATAAAAGGTAATATATAAGGGATTCAAAGTCAGACTTTCACACGACCCTCAACTCTCCATGCCATCTCATATTGCTGACCCACCTGATCATACACATGTTGAAAAGATAAATAATCACCAATATGTGTATATCATTATAAACCATTAGTTGGTCCAGATTACTATCTCCATGCATATATACAAGTAATGCTCAGCTTTATATTAAGACAGGCAATCACCAAACATTAATGGATAGGCTTCAAACAACTCCAACCCACAACTCTTCACCAATCCATTTCATTGAATATCTGATGATAGAATGTTCAAAGCCCTCATTAGTGCCAAGGTTGTCATCCTACCCATGTTGACCATTTAGTCATTCTGACTGCTCATGTACTGGAGAATAATCCATTGACATACATATGAAAGGGATGGGAAGACCTTTAATGCACTATGTTTTAATATGTAAATTAATACACTGTACAGGTGTACACACACCTGCACATATATGATGTAATATACAAGGGATTCAAACTCAGACTTTCACATGACCCCCATGCAATCTCCATTCCATCATCAGATTTTCAATGAAATGGATGGCTGATGAGTTGTGGGTTAGAGTAGTTTGAAGCCTGCCCGTTAAAATATGAAGATTGGATTATCTTAATATAAAGCCTAGCACTGATTTTATATATATATATATATATCATATATATATATATATATATATATATATGGAGATAGTAATCTGGACCTACTGATGATTGCTGGCTTAGCATGAAATACATATATAGTTGATTATTTATCTTTTTAAAATGTGTATGATCAGATGAGTCAGCAATATGAGATGGCATGAAGAGTTGAGAGTCGTGTGAAAGTCTGAGTTCAAATCCCTTATATATTACATTATATATGTGCAGGTGTGTGTACAGGGTATTAATAAACAGTAAAATCATTTACAAAACCTAAATGTCTTAAATGATCTCCCGTTTATTTTTTACCCTCTTTAATCTTTCATTTTAATCTGTAAAATGATTATGTAAAACGGCTGTAATATGTTTTATTAATACGGATTCATCCTGTCATACTTTCTTATTAATGTTAATGTTTTCAGCATAATAATTCAATCTACTTATAGTTATTGTATTTTTTAAATATAATTCAGATTATAATAATAATCTGTCTATATATTGATAATTCAATGCTTTAATTTCCATAGAAACCATTTTATAATCGCAAAATACAAATGATATAGCAACCCAAATTCATTGCTTCTCTCTGTAAATTTTTTGGATGCTTGAATGTGATACATTTTGCTAAAATTATTTTTAAATCCAGCTTGTTTTTTTTTTTGGTTGGGTAAAATCCAAAACTCACTTCATTGTACATAAGTTGAAATTACCTTGGTAATGATTTTTAAAAAACTGATAGGTCTATAATTTGAAATATTTTCTTTAGCACCTTTTTTAAATATTCACTTTATTACTGCAGCCTTCCAATTCTATGGTTATATTTATTATTTTGACATTTGATATACGAGTTTACCAAAGTTTGTTAATGCTTCTTTAAGATATCAATTATAATTGCACCATTTTTCTGAATTTTTCTTTTTTTCATATATTTAATTGTGTGTTTCAGTTTTTCATTTAAAATACTAGCAATTTAGAAGATATATTATTTGTAGAATAACTTTGGTTTCTTATTTTCATTACTATACAATCCTTTATTGAATTCTTCCACATCTTTGATGATGCCATTTTTTAGTAAGTTTTCTATTTCCCCTCCTTGTTGCAGAAATAACTTTTCGTCTTAATGTCAATATATTATTTTACACTTCTTCTTTTCAATAGTTTTTCTTGTCAATTCACAACTAGATTTTCTTATAACATTTTAAATTCTTTTTCAAATTATTGTATAAATCTGCAGATATTCAACTTGTTTTAATGGATCATTTTTAAAAGTTTTTATATTTCTTCTTTTTTTATACATTCACTTGTTTCTGTAAAATATTTACCAATAAATTACTGTTTGTCTTTCTTGCAGTGGTTAATAATGTATCAATTAAGTTCTTATTGATTTCAGTCAAGTTTCAATGATCTTCAAAGTGCGTTAATACCTTAAAAGAATACACAAATTCTTATATAAATTTATTGGAATATTTCTGATGGTTAGGAATATTAATTTCTAATACTATTTTTTAAATAATTTTCTTCTCTCTAGTTTGCAATAATACTATCTTTCATCTCACTAATTGAATCTATTAAGAATATTACATTCCTGAAACAAATGTTTTGTGTTAGTCAATATATAAACCATTTCTATTTGGATGCTTCCATATCCATTTCTGTTTAATTTTTTTTTCAGAGAAAATTTTTTATAATGTATAGTACTTTCAATGAGAAATCTATATGTCTGTGTTTTCTTTCATTTCCATCTCCTTAAATAATTTTAACCCACAGCATTTTCATCTTACAGTTATTTATCAATTCAGGCAGGAAAGTATTCTTTGTTAATTTTAAATTCTTTAGGTTGATCAAAAGCATTTTGTATATCCATATACAAATCTTTTATTTCTTTATCATAATGAGCACTTTCTGGGGGGAAAAACCACAATAATTTTCATTTTGTATTTTCTATTAATTTGAAACCTAATCTTGCCATCCTGATATACCATTATATTTTATGATGTTGCTCTTTTACTTTTTTATTTATAATAACCCCCACTACACTTCTGATTTCAGTTTTGATTCAAATATACATCGATTTTAAAATCAATTATCTCTTTTATAACTTGACAACTTTCAACAATGCCGCTTTTACTATTAGACAATCATTTTTCAACTCATGTAATCTTTCACTTTAAATTACATGTAGTTGTAAATACATAAGCAGAAGATTGTCATTGAATGGGAGCTGAATTTCCTATCACAGTACAGTATTTGATTTTGGCCACAACTGCTGCCCTGGATAGTGACTTTACAGCCTCCTAGGGATAGAAAGCCATAATTTACTTTTGCATATTATCATTTTAATTATCCATTAAATACTTTTCACATATAGTTTTATAGTGTTTTTTTTTTAAAAAAAAACTGCTGATATTATATTAGTATCGAATTAACAAGCAACTAACAAAGAAGACCATGGTGTTTTTTGATCTTTAACACTGAGTAAAAAGTAGCTCATGCTGTGTTATACACATTAGGGAGTAGCTCCATATATGTATTTTAAATAAAAATAGCAATAATACCAACTGCAAGACAAAAACATATTTTGTGGACATTAGGAATTTTCCTTACTCAGTTCCTCTAAGATAGCAAGAGAAATAAAAACTCTCCTCAAGGGTAATAGAAAACTTGTTTTGTGACCGTCATTTATATACTTTTACAAAATATTAATAAATATTTTATTAAGCATATAGATCCTGATATTGAGTTTTAATTAATGATTACAATGATGATGATGTTCAAACCACATATTTTGATTTTGTAGTAATAATGTGTAAAAATTAAAAAAAACAATACATTAGTTATAATTATGATCATCATCAATTTATAACCATCTATGTTAGATTGCAATTGCAACATTAAGAATTTTATTTACATTCAAGATATATCAAATAGATTTCTGGAAACACTACTTATGATGAATTAATATTCTCATGTTATAATATTCAATTTCGAACGTATTCGTGGACTAATGGATTTCATAGCTTAGAACATATGCATGCTGCAGAATTATGTAATCATTAGAAATGAGACAATATTTAAATAAAAATGAAATGATCCTGACATTAAATTCAGTTTTAATTATCAAAAATTAATGACTTTTTAAACTATGACTTATTAAACTAATTTAATTAATTTAAAAAAAATTAATCATGATTATATGTATGCTTAAATAAAATAAGATTGTAATTCTGAACTGAAGTGTCAGAAAAAACAGTTGCATATGCATTCTAATTAAAAAGGAAAAAAAAAACTAAATTTCTAGGGTCTAAAATGTCAAGTCTTTATTAATAAATGTAACTCATTATACGCTGCAGGCTTACACAATTCTTTGCACATTATATATATATATAATATCTTTGCATATTATATATATATATATAATATGAAAAACAAAAACAAGTTTTATATATGTAAAAACCTGCTATCGCTTGTATTAATGATCAATAGATGGAGCTTTACAAAGACCTCCAAACAAGCATATTTGTTTACATAAACGTCAGAGTCAATATTCACTGTCGCTTTCATTTTGCTCCACCCTCATATCTGCTGATTTCAAGCTGATTTGCTTTCATCAGTGAGATATAGAAGTTAGAAACTAGACCTAAATATTAACTCCAAGGGTTTATGCAAAACATTTCTATCAGTTTGCAAGCATGAATTTTTTAGACACCTAAATGTCTTCAAACTCAGCCTAACAAACTAGATAGCTATATGGGTCTGATATCAGTTCACATTTTCCACATAGTGAAAGCTTCTGCAATCCATATCATTGCAAGAAAACTTTAAAGGTACATTTATGAAAAACAAAAACAAGTTTTATATATGTAAAAACCTGCTATCGCTTGTATTAATGATCAATAGATAGAGCTTTACCAAGACCTCCAAACAAGCGTATTTGTTTACATAAACGTCAGAGTCAATATTCACTGTCTCTTTCATTTTGCTCCTGGGTCTGATATCAGTTCAGATTATCCACATAGTGAAAGCTTCTGCAATCTATATCATTGCAAGAAAAGTTTAAAGGTACATTTATGAAAAACAAAAACAAGTTTTATATACGTAAAAACCTGCTATAGCTTGTATTAATGATCAATAGATAGAGCTTTACCAAGACCTCCAAACAAATGTATTTGTTTACATAAATGTCAGAGTCAATATTCACTGTCTCTTTCATTTGGCTCCACCCTCATATCAACTGATTTCAAGCTGATTTTCCCTCATCAGTGAGGGATAGAAGTTAGAAACTAGACCTAAATATTAGCTCCAAGCATTTATGCAAAACGTTTTTATCAGTTGGCAAGCATGAATTTTTTAGACAGCTAAATGTCTTCAAACTCAGCCTATCAAACTAGATAGCTATATGGGTCTAATATCAGTTCAGATTCTTCACATAGTGAAAGCTTCTGCAATCTATATCATTGCATGAAAACTTTAAAGGTACATTCATGAAAAACAAAAAACAAGTTTTATATACGTAAAAACCTGCTATCGCTTGTATTAATGATCAATAGATGGAGCTTTACCAAGATCTCCAAACAAGCGTATTTGTTTACATAAACATCAGAGTCAATATTCACTGTCTCTTTCATTTTGCTCCACCCTCATACCAGCTGATTTCAAGCTGATTTGCTCTCATCAGTGAAGGATAGAAGTTAGAAACTAGACCTAAATATTAACTCCAAGCGTTTATGCAAAACGTTTCTATCAGTTTGCAAGCATGAATTTTTTAGATACCTAAATGTCTTCAAACTCAGCCTATCAAACTAGATAGCTATATGGGTCTGATATCAGTTCAGATTCTCCACATAGTGAAAGCTTCTGCAATCCCTATCATTGCAAGAAAACTTTAAAGGTACATTTATGAAAAACAAAAACAAGTTTTATATATGTAAAAACCTGCTATTGCTTGTATTAATGATCAATTTATGGAGCTTTATCAAGACCTCCAAACAAGCATATTTGTTTACATAAATGTCAGAGTCAATATTCACTCTATTTCATTTTGTTCCACCCTCATATCAGCTGATTTCAAGCTGATTTGCTCTCATCAGTGAGTGATAGAATTTAGAAACTAGACCTAAATATTAACTCCAAGCGTTTATGCAAAACGTTTCTATCAGTTTGCAAGCATGAATTTTTTAGATACCTAAATGTCTTCAAACTCAGCCTATCAAACTAGATAGCTATATGGGTCTGATATCAGTTCAGATTCTCCACATAGTGAAAGCTTCTGCAATCCCTATCATTGCAAGAAAACTTTAAAGGTACATTTATGAAAAACAAAAACAAGTTTTATATATGTAAAAACCTGCTATTGCTTGTATTAATGATCAATTTATGGAGCTTTATCAAGACCTCCAAACAAGCATATTTGTTTACATAAATGTCAGAGTCAATATTCACTCTATTTCATTTTGTTCCACCCTCATATCAGCTGATTTCAAGCTGATTTGCTCTCATCAGTGAGTGATAGAATTTAGAAACTAGACCTAAATATTAATTCCAAGCATTTATGCAAAACATTTCTTTCAGTTTGCAAGCATGAATTTTTTAGACACCTAAGTGACTTCAAACTCAGCCTATCAAAGTAGATAGCTATATGGGTCTGATATCAATTCAGATTCTTCACATAGTGAAAGATTCTGCAATCTATATCATTGCAATAAAACTTTAAAGGTACATTTATGAAAAACAAAAAACAAGTTTTATATACGCAAAAACTTGCTATCGCTTGTATTAATGATCAATAGATGGAGCTTTACCAAGACCTCCAAACAAGCATATTTGTTTACATAAACGTCAGAGTCAATATTCACTGTCTCTTTCATTTTTCTCCACCCTCATATCAGCTGATTTCAAGCTGATTTGCTCTCATCAGTGATGGATAGAATTTAGAAACTAGACCTAAATATTAACTCCAAGCGTTTATGCAAAACGTTTCTATCAGTTTGCAAGCATTAATTTTTTAGACACCTAAATGTCTTCAAACTCAGCCTATCAAACTAGATAGCTATATGGGTCTGATTTCAGTTCAGATTCTCCACATAGTGAAAGCTTCTGCAATCTATATCATTGCAAGAAAACTTTAAAGGTACATTTATGAAAAACAAAAACAAGTTTTATATACGTAAAAACCTGCTATCGCTTGTATTAATGATCAATAGATGGAGCTTTACCAAGACCTCCAAACAAGCGTATTTGTTTACATAAACGTCAGAGTCAATATTCACTGTCTCTTTCATATATATATATATATATATATTGAAATCAAAATATCTGTTTTAAATACAAATACATCTTTTAAATTACAATGAACAACAAAAAAATTAATTACAAATTTTAGTAATTAAATCAACAAGTATTATAATAATCCCATAGATATTAATAACAAAGGTAATAAAAATTACAAATAAGGGAAAGCAATGTATATCTTAAAAAATCAAAACCTGAATTTAATATTGCTTATTGTTAAGGTAACTTTCTAACAATATATATTTGTTTTTAAGCTAGTAGTCTTTAAAAATTTCTTTTGTAACTTTTCATTTTCTTCATTATTCATCTAAAAGTTTAATCTTCAATTTGAGGGGTTTTAATCTTTAATATTGTATATTGTTTAACTTTAGTAAGCTAGATCAACTTCTGATCAACGAGAACAATGTTATATCAGGATAAAGCATAAATACATAGCTTTTACAACAACATCATATTCAAGCTACTAATTGAATCCTAGTATGACACTTTATCACTGTTGAGGAATTACATTTTTCACTCATAGATAGTTCATATCTCCATGCACTCAGTACATATAGTTGATGATCATTTTCATAAAAACATTTTCTTTCATGGCTAAATTACATGACTTTTTTTATATGGTTAATCACTACCAATCCATTGCAATTTGGTATTCTTGTACTTGTCTGACTTCTCAAATTCAGACTTTGCATTATGCTACAATTTCTTAAATTCTCTTGCAATACAAAAACATAAAGTAATAAATCATTCATGAATCAAATTGAAAGAATAAATGAATGATAATTTATTAGTTATTATCAGAGAAATAATTAATCAATAAAACTGTTACATTATAGAACTTTAAATCAATATAACTGAGTATATATTTTTTTGTTTATCTAGCGTGTATTATTTTGTTTTTTAATTTAACAAAACATAAAGTGAATTTTCGAGCTCATTTTTTATTTTTTCAAAACAAACAAAATATAGACTAACCATTTAAAATGTATTATGTTCTTAAACAACGCTTTTTTTACGTTCAATTTATTTAAATACAGAATTATGTTTTCTCTACGTATTCAAAAATATAAAACATTTGTGTGAAAATTTATATTTCTGTGATTAAAATATATTTAGCAAAAAGTTTAAAAGATGTTATATTCATATATACAAGTAAATATTTAGGTTAATATATAATGCAATTTATGTTAAGCATACAGTGGAAGAGAAATAACAAGCATTCAGAAATAATTATCTTGGTATTGTAAAACTGATTTTATAAAACTGCTTTGCAAATAGCTGGTTTAATAATATTCTTATAACTTTTTTATTTTTCTAATTTTAATCTTTCAACAATGAAATTATTTATTTTAAAACATTTATTAACTTTAGAGTAATAATTGGCTTAAACTAATCTTATTTTTAACCAATATTACAGGTATTATTAAGAAATGACTGGTGTAGTTATTCATATGTATTATTGATATCTTTATAGATTAGGATAATTATGGGTAAAGTGTTATTAATTTTAACAATTTTTTTATTTGCATAAAATAAATTAATACAGGCAATTGTATTGAAATGTAAAATGTAATTTAATATAGATAAATATATTACAATGTGATGTTTGTTTTTCAATGTGGCTGATAGAACTATTTACTTTAAAATAATACTTTTTAAAACTAGAATGTTATCTAAAACAAACTGTATTAGCAAGTTTGGTAAACCTATTTTTATGTAATAAATTAAAATTATTTTTAAAACTGACAATAATATTATTAAGTGAAGTCATTGTAAAACTTTCTTAACTGATTGAGTAAATTTTTTTAATGTGATATAATCATGACATTACACCAATTAATTAATTTTATTACATATTACTACTAACTATTATTACTGCTTACTACTAATATATCTATTCAATTTTTTTACTGTAATTATAAATAATATATAGCATAAGTAGTCATTTTACTCCTGCAATCCTATAATTTATTTTTAAATGATTTAATCAAAACATTTATTCGTCACAACAATTTCCAGTAATAATTGTTTATTTCACTTGTTCTAATAATTTCACTTTGCACCACTCATGTTTAGTCCTTTTTCTAAAAAAATATGTTATTTTTTATAAGATAACTTTTTTATAAAAAGCAATATGTTGTAATGCCTGTATACAACTTTTACATAGCTTATGACATGGGTTTGAATCTAGTTGCGATACACTTTCTTTTCATAGTTTTAATCTTGATTCGAAATTATTTTCATATAAAAAGCCAGTACTCAATCCAGCTGTTTTATTTAAAATTGGTCAGTAAATGGATACCTAGTTATTGTTAATTGAGTGTAAAGCAAAAACGGAAGACACTCATTTACAGATACATTCAAGCTTAGTACTTTGTTTATTTTTTTATTTGGAACTGTTGATCTGTATGATTTGTTTAAATATTGTTTTACTTTTTAATGGGTTATCTTTTGTAGAATTTTTAAATTTATTTTTATAATAATTCATATTAAACATGTTGTTATATATATATAAAGTTAGTTTTATTTTATTTTAAAATCGAATAATCATAAATCAAATCAGGAAAGTTTTATTTATTTCGTTTTTTATTATACATATTTATGTAATGATATAAAAATACTTATAAAATCTTTTATCTATTCATTTTTAAACAAGCTTTGAAAGATTTTTTTTTTTTTTGAAAAGTACTTTTATAAAAAAAGTAAAAATAAAAAATATACAAAAAAAAAAAAAGAAAGAAAATACTTATGAAAACCAGCGACAAAAAGATTCATCATTTATGTAATGCATAAATTATAGCCTGCTGTTTATTTTTATTTTTTAAAAAGTAATATAAAAAATAAACAAAGAAACAAATAATATGAAAGATAGCAAAATAAATAATTACTTTATGTATATGAACGTGCTAAGTAACTTGTACATAGTGCCACGTAGAAAATTGGTGATTAAAAAAAATGCTCTAAATCATGTTTCTTTTTAATTTCTGAGTGATGAGAAAAACTAGTCTCCATTTTAGTATTACTACCTGGCTAAGAACATCTAAATACCTATTTATTAATTAAAACTGGATGTTAACTACACTGATTATATGCCCATTTTTTAAATATAAAATAATTATCAAGATTTATCCATCTTCAATTCAAATCCCAGGTCTTAGACGAAATTTAAAATTACTATAGTATAAGGTTCTTCAATTAAATAATGTACTTATATATAAAAGCAATATTTAAAGAAACGTAATGATATCTCCATTTCGGTAAGCATTCAGAGCACCCTATATATATAATACACACCTGGGTCTCATTTTATACGGATTATTTTAATGTGATTTTGAAGTTATGCGATTCGTGTTTCTTCTTAATATCTTTCATATTTTACTATATTTATTAGATAACAAGAAATTTAAATTATTAATAACTTATTTTGACCTGAAATACTTTTTTTTTCAAAAATATAACATTATATTAGCAGTTAACGTGAATATGGCCTCAAGCTGTATTTACAATATTAGCTTCTATATAAATAACCTACTTATACTAATAAGTAAATAATAATAATAGATTTATATTTTCATATAAAAATATCACAATAAATAGTCAAAAATTTTAAACTTTTAAAACGTATTTTGTTAATTATAACAGAAATAAATATTTTTTTAGATTTTTAAAATAAATAATAAGGAAGAACTTATTGATTTTATAAACTGAAAATAATCTTTCTAATGATAATCTATAAACTTTATGTTTTGATTACAATCTCATTTTTTTAATATAGAAACAAAAAAACTATTAATACAGCTTAAGACTGAAAGTGGAGGTACTTGTATGTCACATGACGAATCTGATTTCTTAACATTTCACAGAACGCATATTGTCAAATAGTCAAACAACTGCTAATGATTAAAATATGTATGAAAAAATGTAAAATTAAATACTGTAGTTAATAAAAAGTTTGTCTTGTATTTTTTTTCAAATATTTGAATTTTTTTATTAGTCATACTTTATTTCCTTATTTTTTTAATGCAAATTTTAAAGTAATTTTTTCTTCTTGCTTTGCTTTTATGCGATTTCTGAAAATTACAACCCCCTATCCCCATTTTTCAAGGTAAGTTAAGTCTATTTTTGTGTGATTTCTTTTGTGCACATTTTCTGAGGAACCTATCTACCACATGAAACAAGACCCAGGTATATATATATATGAACAATTTTAAATCTAACCACACACATTATTATAATTTGAAGAAAAAACAGCTCTGAGGAAAGTACTTGATATGGTACAGAAATGTCAGCTATTTAGCTATTATATTTTTACTACACAGAAACTCCTGGAAATAATACTATGAACATATATATATATATATATATATATGTGTAAATATCGATAAGTCGATATATATATATATATATATATATATATATATATATATATAGCATAGTCATAATCTATCACACACATATATCATTAAAGTCATATATTGAAATTTCACTTTTACATAATAAATGAATATTTCCTTATAAAAATTCTGTAAAATAATTACTAAATGATGTACGAGTAAGAGTTAATAAATCAGCCAAATAGTAGATTTATACAATGCACAGTTAAGTAGAAATATCAAGAGTAATCCCACTCAATAATGAGGTTTTTTTTTCTTTAGGGAAAAGCAAATAATAATTGAATATATTCAGGTATTTTATTAATGTCTATATACAATATAAAAGTTCAGTAATTTAGTATAATAAAAAATATAATGTCTAAAGTTTACAATTATTATTTGTTTGTAAAATCTCAATTTTCAAATTGGATAAAAATATTGTAAATTTAGTTATGCTCCAATATTTGCAAAATCATAGTCTCTATGAAGATAAATTATTTTATTTGAAATTTATAATGATTTTATATAAAATGAGAAAAAAGAGAGTTTGTGTAAAAAAAAATGTAAAAATACAAAAAAAATACCAAAAAAAACCCCTCAAATCCGTAAAATGATCTAAAATGACAATTGAGTTGGTGAGAAATTTTGTTAATCTGATTAAACAGATTAGGAAATAAATTTAAAAAAAAAATTGTATTCATATAAATTGTGAATCAAAAAATTGCAGAGTTGTTGGGAAAAATTGTTTACATACACTGGCTGTATCTTAAGTTAAAAGAGTAAATAATGTCTGGTTCGAGCATAACAATTAGTTTTCATTCCAATATTTAGTACCTGATTACTAAATTCATTTAGGTTCTGCTCACAAATAATGTTAGTGGTAAAGAAAGCTTGGCAATCATATTATGCTGATGTTATCTTAAAATACACATAATGAAAACATTGAAGTTTGCAAAAAGATAAACCAATTGCACTATTTGTGATGAATCCTTTCAAAATGTAAAATTATTGTCTTCATATTTTGAATCTATCTTTCTCTTTTATGATATGACTACTTGAATATAAAATATCTATCGCCAAAATCTTCAAGTTAAATGATGAAAGGTAAATAGAATTTTAATGATTGAAAATAAACAAGCATTAATAGAAATTAGTCAATATAGAGAAAACATTCATTAGAAAGCAAAAATTGAACTTTCAGTAATATCCAACACTGTCATTCAAACAAAACTGCAAATTACAAAAAGTTATAAGCAAGTATGCAAAACTGGATCTAAAAGTCAAGCCTAGATGAGAACTTTCCACTTTATTTATTTTATTTCTTTTAATCAAGTTTTGTATTAATAGTTTTAGTTATATTTAAATATATTTTTGATTGTATTTTTATTTAAGTATTAGTCATTTAGTGTTATATGAATATGTAAAATTAGTTTTCTTTTTTCACCTCAGTGGATTAGAAGCTTGCATTTGAATTTCAGAAGAGAATCTAGGAGAAAAGTTAATTGTTCTTACTCATAATTAGTTTTATTTATCTATATATAAAACGATATGTCAATATATATTGTCTTGTGCCTGAATGTAAGAAGTTTTGTTTACAAATGTAAGATTTTGGAATTGACACATGTCAAATTAAAAACATTTTTCTTTGAAAATTACTTTAAAATATTGAATATTGACATCTACCAAAAATATTTATTAATTATTTAGCCTTGAAAATATTGGTTTTGCACTTATTCAAACCCTTTTTCATTAAATTATTTATTTTTGTTAAAGTTTAAAACTTTTGCATTATTTATTACATATTCTATTCATTATTTAAAATATACTATACTAACCAATATGTATGCCAATTAGATATTAACTTTTTAAACTATAAAGCTAATTTTATGAGAAGTAACAATAAGAATGAGATTGAAATAGATTAAGCTACAGGATGATTACAGTTCTGCAATCAAGCTTATGGGGTCATTCAGATAGCAACATCACCAATCATAAATTAAAATTGTCATTATTGAATTATTCTAAGATTAACCAGTAAGGGGATAGTTTAATAATTTAGTTCTTTAGAAATGAAAAAATTGGATAGTAATATATTTTGGTTTAGTCATATGGAGATTTAAGCAAGTTAGCATAAAAGTATGGTCTTTATTTACAATGATCATGAAAACACAGATTACAATCTAAAATTAGTAAATTGATTTATATACACACAACTTATATGTACCCACATGCCCCAATCTATCATGAACTAACTCATCATTGCTTGACATATTTTTTCAAAGAATGGCATTTGTCATTTATACCCATATTTATATTGTTACATCTCAAAACATTTATTTTTTTCTTTTAATTCTTAATTTTATAAGTCCTATTTTAATTTTTTATCTGACACTAAATTGTTTCCAAAATACAGATTTATGATCTGAGTTACTCACAAATTCTGGTTATCTATTCACAGATTAACACTTATTATTTACTTTCCAAACTTTTCACTTTTTTCCTTTATTGAACAAGAATTATTATCAATACCCTCATATCGATTTCTGTCAAATTATTGGAATTTTACTATCATTTATTTTTTTTAACTAGACACTACTTTGATAACAAAAAATATTTTATTTACACATTATTATAAAAAAAAAACCTATTTTAACCATATTTCCATAAAATTCTGGGTCATTATTCACCAAGTCTATACCTCCCAGTCTGTCTGGTAACTATACACTTTTTTATCTTGCAGTCCTTTATCTTTTTTTTTCTAATTCATTTCGGAGACCAGGCAATGTATATTCTTTTTTATACCATTGTTGTACCCTACAAAGGAGTAATTGTTATATTGATGAACTATAATATAGGAATACTTATAAATTTCTTGGAATTTCTTGAAAACATGTTTCTTCAAGTGACTCACAATTTTAACCTTTATCATGACATTATCACTCAGTCAAAACAACTGACTATATCCTTTTTTCTTAGATTCCCTATTTTATCAGTCTAGTCCTGGATCTGATCATATCATTTTTCATATTAATGTGAGGAAGATGAAAGGGTAACCTGGTTATGAAGGAAAATGGTACATATTTTCCAAAATAGAGATGAATTGGTTCAAACCTGGTTAATTTATTAATAGAGCAGTTAAAGTTCACTACTTACCTAACCTGTTTAACCCACCCTATGGTGAATATTTAGGCATATTCTGAAAAGTTATCCTAATTCATGCATCACCAAACTATTGGTATTTATTTATCTTTTTATTTTTTTTTACTTTATCTCATAGATGAGGTCATTTTTATGTATAGACACTAGTTAATCAAAAATATATAACAATTACTTTTATATGTAGGATTTTGTGCATTCATGTTAGAGTGCCAATTACAATGGTCTTCAATTTATGTACTATTGCACAAGCATAGAGAAAATACAGTCAATACTTTACATGATAACCATACTATATTCAGTCCAGATATTGTTTATAACTATACAGCCCATTGGCTACTTTCAAGACTTATTACACACAATCCATATCTACTAAGAGCAAAATACCTGTTTCACAGATACTTAAATATATATTAGGTTTGCAATCAGGCATCATCCAGTGAATTAATTGGAACATACACAAAAGATTTGAAACACTTCTAGTTTTTATTTCATGAGCTAGCTTAATTGAACATAAGAAACTCACCTTATTACTGATCAGATATTGAATATTTGAAACAAGACTACATAATTAACAGTTTTTGACTAAATTTTAGAGAAGTGAACTTAGGCCAAATTAACAATTAAATAACATATTTATTTACATACTAAATTATGATAACATAAAAATATAATAAAACTTGAATTATTTATGAAGTTATTTTATGCAGAATTCATTTAATCTTAAATAAAGAAATAATAGTTTACAAATTTTCTAGATTTTAACCAGGTTTTGAAATGAACATATAAATCTTGCCCCATTTTGCTTCACTTTGAGTCTAAACTTTGACTCAGATTTAGCTTTATGTTTAGACTTAAGTTATGCTTAAGACTTACATTTTAATCTAGGTTTTGGATAAGACTTTTCTCTAAGTGATCACCTTTTCTTTTTTTGATGGTGTTAGAATCTTTCAGAGATCGTTAATTTTTTTCATTTGATTGCTGTAAGCTCAGGAACAGTATTCTTGCATTAGACTCCAGTACTCTAGGGATATATAACTACTTTGTCATCGAAATGCTTTGCAACATTTTTGAACATAAGACAGGCAAATGTCTGAACAACAAAAGGTCAGGGTTTTGGTCATATCTCAGCTTAACAATAATCTGTGTGATCCACATAGTGTCAGACTGAATAAAAAATGCTGTCTGTGAATCTATAAGTGTATTGGGGATAATAAGACATTTAAAGAGATTCTTACACATTGCTAATCCACAAAAGTAAATGTTCATGATGACAGAATCCACAAAATTTAGCAGATAATAATGGCAACAGGACATCAAATCCAATAGCTGCAAGTGACGGGGGAAAACTAATTGCAATTTATTATCTTTTATAACTTTGACCAATAATTGTCCATCCTTTTTTTTTAATTACAGCATAATTTATCTAAATGGTTTACTGATTTACCTATATACAGTAAAAATAACTTAATCCCTTCTTTCTTGATTAAATAATAATTTTACAAAAATTATTTTACATTTCATTTCCTTATAAAATTAATAATAATAATAATAATAATAATAATAATAATAATAATAATAATAATTATTATTATTATTATTATTATTATTATTATTATTATTATTATTATTATTATTATTAATAATAATACGTTTTAAAATTAATAATAATAATAATAATAATAATAATAATAATAATAATAATAATAATAATAGTAATAATAATTATATTTTATTCATTATCATTATTATTGTATACACCAGACTGATATAGGCTTCTTTGTAA
Organism: Epiperipatus broadwayi; assembly: GCA_028023455.1. Lineage (NCBI taxonomy): Eukaryota > Metazoa > Onychophora > Udeonychophora > Euonychophora > Peripatidae > Epiperipatus > Epiperipatus broadwayi. The sequence goes on along the minus strand of JAQFVV010006307.1, from coordinate 4,059,996 downwards.
TATGTGTGATGATAGAATACTATATTTCCTAGTGTTTATCTATATTATTATTCTTACTATTAGCTGCTAATGAACATTTGCTCCCAGCATCAGCAACATCATTCATCATTTTGTTTGCCATATCATCTTCTCACCCAGGTTGCTTTGCTAGTGTATATATATATATATATATATATATATATATATATATATATATATATATATATATATATATATATATATATATATATATATATATATATATAGGTGACATCTTTATGGAGTTAGATTTATATATATTGCACTATTTTTAAAATGATTATTGTCATTTTAGCAGATTAGGAAAAAAAAATTACTCTGTCAAATCTTTTTGAAATCCACAATTCAAAAAGGACCGTGACATGTGCAAATGACTGGTCAGACATTTTTCTTCATGAATCTTTTTTATTTTTTACTTGTCAGCTATTATTTCTTTTCCAAGATAATACCAAATCTTTTTATTTAATATAAATATATAGTTGCATCTTAACCTTAAAGACGTTGCTTGGGATATCATTGCATATATAAATATATATTTTATAAGTATATTTTATAAGCCCCATATTTTATCAATTAATTCACCTTTTAATAAATATATAAATGATTATTAATCATTCTTTATTAAATTAGAAGTTATTATATTTCATGTAATATTAGATGTAGGTTTTGAATTTTAAAAAAATCAAATCTATCTATAATATTGTTTATATAAGTTTATGATATTTTGTTTAAGTCACTGGCTTTTACTCAAGCCATTTGTGATTATATTTATTACTACATTTTTAATTTTATATTTTAAACATCCAAGTTACAGATAATAAAAGCAAGACCAAGCTAAAGACTTCTGAAATACTTTTAAACAAACTAGTCCTCTGCATTTAGTCAAGACTCATTCATTTCTTTAAATTCTTCAAATTATTGTTCTTATTATATAATGTGCATTGGATAATTTTATTTTACATATGTGAAGTTGTTACTGGTAAAGACTTATTGAAGACAATCACATTTCAATAAATACATAAATAATTAGTAGTAATATTTAGTAAATTATAAATTATTCAATTTTATATCATTTTATCATTACCTTTTTCAAACATTATTCACTTGAAGTTTAATGCAGATTATTTCTATCTAAACTCTCTCTTCTACATTTTACACTAATTAAACATCCTTATTTCATCCAAAGCTTTAATGACTTTAAAATGCTTATAGAATCAAACATTTTTTCATAGTCTATAAATACAAAATGTAATGGTAACTGCTAATCATTAGTTCTTTTTATAAAACACTGAATATATTAACATGATACACTGTTCAAAAACATTTCCATACTCAACTTGTTTGTTTGATTGATTTAAGTTCAAAGTTGACTATAGACCAACGGTAATTTTTTGATAAATATCTTATGTGGAAAAGAGTGAAGATTATAGATCTGTAATTTTTGATATTTTCTTTTTTCACTTTCTTGAATAACAATATCATTTGTACTATTTAGTATGCAATTTTATCAACAATTTTTACATTTCTTTACCTACTTCTTCTATGATATCATTAATAAACTGACCATTTTCATAAACATTTCTCTTTTTCATAGATTCAATTGCACATTTTATCTCTTCATTGAAAATATTTGCCATTTCAAAAGATATAGTGATTATGGTTGTTTTCTTGTTTTTATTATTATATAATTATTGCATAACTCTTCAGCACATTTCATGATGCTCTCTCTACTTAATAATAATCTTCTCTTTTTTTACTGAAGTAACTTTTCTTGAAATATCTACATATTTTCTATTTTTGAGATGTCTATTTTCTTTTATAAGCGAATTAATAATATATAATAGTATCATTATTGATTTTCTGTGCAATATATAAAACTATAGATATTCAAGTTATTTTAATAAATCATGTAAAAATATACTCAGTTTTTCTTCAAATTCTGTCATCTCATTAGAAAATTTAGAGATAACTTGCTGCTTTTTGTATCAGTTATCTTTTTTAAACTTTTTTTTATAATGTATGAATTATATTCTTATTGATTTTGGTCATCTGAATCATCATCAAAATTTATTAATATTTTAAAATAATTTGCAAGATCGAGTTTAATTTCACTGGAATGTTTCTGAAGGTCTGAATATGAATCATTAGAACTAGTGTCTTAATATTTTCATCTCGTTAGTTTTGTATTAAGATATATTGACAAGTGCTGCCAGAGAAAGCATTCAAAATCTTTATCTAAAATAATCTGTAGACTCAGACTGTTTTCAAGCTTTTGGCTCACCTCAGTAAGGTCCTAGGATCTTCAGACATTATATCTAAAATACCCAACTCAAAGCAGACCTTTTCTAATATGTAATTATTAAGTAGAAAATCTGAAATTTTCAGACATGTAAATGTCTTTGAAAGCTTAAAACAAGTCACATGATATATGACTTGCTTTATTGATTATTATAATTTTGCCCATGAGACTTTGGCAATGTTATATTGCTGATACTATTAATATATGGTGACACTGAAGTGCTTTTAGGCCCATATAGTTATTTAAGTGAGTTAACTGGATTTAAAGACATTTACATGTCTGAAAATTTCAAATTTTCTACTTAATTATTACATACTAGATAAGTTCTGGCTTTGAGTTGTGTATTTTAGATCTAGTGTCTGAATGTCTAGCACCTCTCTGAGGTGAGCCGAAAGCTCAAACCTGGTTTGAGAACAGAAATTATTCTAGATAGAGATTTTGAATGCTTTCTTTTGTGATATTTATCAAAAAATTCTTGTTGAAGCTACTGGTCTCTCCCTATATTACATATCTCTAACACAAGCTTAAACAAGTCATGTGGTATATGCCTTGCTTTATTGATAAATATATATAGTAACCAGTTGGTTTCCACAGCATACACTAATATAGTGTGTTCGCATGAATATATACATAAAATAAAGGAAAGTATAAATAAACACAGGATAAATTTTTGTAGATATTTTTTTTATATTTCCTAAAATAAAATAGTAATAAATAAAGGGTTAAATAATTCTGGTACTTAAAGTAAAATTTCATTATGAAATTAATATTTTAAAAAGGTCTGAATAAATATAAATATTGCATTATTATTAATTATTACTCTGATTTTGAAATTTTAAAACACCCTATTGTATTTTTGAAATTTTAATTAATTAAACAAATTTTTTATTTATTAGAAATCCCCTAAGTAAAAACATGTATATGATTTGAAAGGGATTAGTGAGATAAAAATAAAAACTCTGTTTTTAATCAAGCTGCTGTTATCATCTTAGATGAGTCTATAAAAAGGCTGATAACAAATTAGCCCCAGTCTGGGTAATGATTTTTGCAAAGAACAGTCTGGATAGTGATTTTAAAGAGAACAGTTTGGCTTGCAGTTTTGTAAGAGTTAGCAAAAGAGCTAGCTGTAAAGTTGGCTAAAATATTTTGTGAAGAGTGGGTAACTGTAGCAAAAAATGGCCATAGTAAATCTAGATGCAAAGATGGCTAAAATAATTATCAAGAGAACTGCCATGAGGATGTAAGAAGGCAAGATAGTAGACTGTTTTCCTCAGCCAGAAATTGAATTCACATGGAGGAAATGGGTCAAGATTTTTTGTAATTCATAACCTCAAAAGTGTTCTGGAAAAAAGCTTGCTGACCTGAAGCTTACAAAATCCAAGTATAAGTGAAACTGACTACAGAAAGAAAAAAAAAGCCAACCATACCTGAATTATGTACTTTTACCTGACAATGACAACAAACCTGGATTACATTTTTCTGATGGACCAAAAACCAAGCTTACCAAGAGAAAGCTTGAAGAAATTGGTGTACTGATGCTGCTGTTCATCTATGCAAGCAGGAAACCACAGATACACACATTGTGTGCATATACAGTGAGTTGTATTTTTTTAAATATTCTTATAAAAGACATTTTAACTTCGTAACTTAAAATAAAATTTGCTCGAGTCAAATGTTTAAAAGAGAGACAATTTGCTATATATATTTTGCTAAGAAATAATTTTCATATTCATTAAAAAAAAGGAATATATAATTTAAATGCAAGCATAATTTTGTTTGAATTAAAATCGAAAAAACAAATCTTTTAAATTGGTCCAAAAATGTTGATAATTAATCAACAAATACCTGTCAAAAATTGACTATACTTTTGAGAACTTATAAATTGAAACTAATTTTAAATTGTATCTATATTTTTTTATACACATGTATAGGTAGGAAATTTATGTATTAGAAAATTATAATATTATTGTAAGAATTTGAAATAGATAAAAGTCAGTGTACACACACATTTGCATATGTAAAATTTTTAATCATTTATTGTATAATTATTTAAATATGTCTATTTCTCAAATGTACTGCACTCTGTGAACATATTTATATATATATCAAAACCTACTTAGGTAATAATGTCATTTATTATTTTGAGAAAAATTGTATAATAGAAATTGCACGTCTGTGTGCACATATATGTAAATAATTGTAACAATTTGAATTTTGAATGGTAAATATTGTAAAACTTTAGTTGTGTATATAATTTTGTATACTTTTTCAAAATCAGAGCCTTATTCTATAAGACCTTAAATATCATTTTTTATTGTTATTAATAAACTTATTTAATTGTTAAAAATGGTTTCCATTATCTCTTGGTCACATACAGTAATAGAGCTTGTATTCTCTGGGCTAGATTCGTGCACAGGATAAATATAATGAATGGAGATGTATATTTAGTGCTTTGGGGCATCCAGAGATGATCAATCATCATCCTGGTTGGTGCAAAAGAGGACACTCTTTAAAGCCCATGCACTATATTTTATTTTAGTTTAGCTTTATTATGAGTTATGTTTATAGTTGGCCAGTACAAGTGGCCAGAGCACTGATGATGATCAGCATGTTTTTATGTCTCAGCATTAGTGTTTTGATTTCTGATTGTTGTGTATTCTAATGAATGGGCACTAAGCTGGTGCATCCAAGTTATGCTTAAATAATTGTCCAAGCTGGCAAAGGCTCAATAGTTAGCCTGGTCTACAGAAGACCCATTTTCTGATCCAGTCACAAGGTTGACTGTTGATTTATTTTAATTATTGATCATTCATGATGAGTGATTATTTATTTTGAGTAGTACTCATACTTAGGTTATAATTACTTTTATTATAATGCTGGTTGATAAATGATTGATGTATAGTTTTTTTAGCTGCTCTTCTGAGTTAGCTGGCTGATCTCTCAATGCTAATAGATCTTTTGATCTCATGCCTTTCTTTAAACATATATATATATATATATACTTTTGTAAATTATAAATATTTCCTTTTAAATTGACTGGGAGTGATGATGATTTTCCCATCATCCCAGGTTCAGTTCTTTTTCATTTTACTTCCACTTCCTGTAAATTATTGATTTTTCTGTAAATTATTTGATTTTCCATCACCCAGTTCAATCATTTTTCATTCCACTATCACCCACCCCATCCCATTACAATATATATATCCCTAAACTTAATGTAATTAGAAGGTTATTAAACTCATATTTTAAGTTGTCTACAGCTATGTGCTCCCATTTTATACAATCTATACACATGACCACATATATCTGAAAAAAATAAATGATCTCCAATGTATGTATTTTGTGCTGAACCAGCACTCATCAGTTGGTGCAGATTAACCACTTCTCACACATATTTCCATTAATGAGCAGTTTATATTGAGATAGTACATCTTCAAACTTTAATGAACATGCTTCAATTTTCTCCATCTTCCAACCCTCCATCCATCCATGCCATTGAAAATTTGATGATGGAACACACAAAGCTCTGGTTGATATCAATATTATTGTCATACCCACATTTCACTTTAAGTCGCTCTGATCCCCCACATATAAAACTTTAATATATCCATTTAAATACATAGAAGAGAAATGAACAGAATAGTCTCAATATGTAATATTTGATATGTATATTGTCTACACTAATCTTAATGTAATTAGAAGGGACTTGAACTCAGACTCTCAAGCTATCAAGAGCTATGCAATCCAAGGGATTTGAACTCAGACTTTTAAGCCATTAACAACCATGCAATTCATCTTATACAATTGATACACATGACCAGATAATGGAAAAAAGTAAAATGATATCCAATATACATATTTCATGCTGAACCACTGCTCAACAGTTTGTCCAGATCACCATCTCTCACACATAAATAAAATCAAAGCTCAGTTTATATTGATATAGCACAATTTCCAACTTTGATAGACAAGATTCAATCCTCTTAATCCTCAAATTTCTCAGTCATCTCTTTTCTGTGTTTTTAAAAAGTCATTTTAAGATCCTATATGTGAGAGGTTAGAGTGACAAAGTCAACCATTTGAGTGTTCCATTACCAAATTGTCCATGTTATGTATGACTGAAGAGTTGTAGAGTGGAAAAGATTGAAGCTTGTTGATTAATGTTTGAAGATTCTTAACATAAACTGAGCATTGATTGTATATATGTATGAGAGTTGTTAATATGCACAACCAGATGAGTTCTGAATCAAAAGACATCAGTTGGTCCAGATCATCTACCACTCATATATATATATATATATATATATATATATATATATATATATATATATATATATGTGTGTGTGTGTGTGTGTGTGGTTGTGTGTGCGTGTGTATATACAATAATTAAATAATTAAAAATTTTATCCACTTAGGAATGCTTTTGATTATCCTAAAAATCTTTGGCAACTAAAACTTTGAAAGACTAGCCTTCTCACAATTCTGTGTTTTTAACGTTTTCTGTCTGCCTGTTAATTAAGTCATGTTTATATTTGTATACTGGCATAGCTTCCTTTCCTTTTTTTATTGTTATTTTTTGCAATTTGCAATATTTTTACATTATTAAAATTGAAGTCAAAGCCATAAATATATGACTTATTATGGTAGTAAAAAATGGATGCTAAAACGTTATTATATATTATACAATTTTGTTTTGATTTCTGAACCCATTTTAATAATAGCAAGTGCTCTTTAGTTCTTTTTTGTAATAATGTAAAATTATGGCAAATTGAAAAAAATAACAATAAAAAAATTAAAGGAAGATATGCAAATATAAACATGACTTAATTAACAGACAGGCAGCAAACTTTAAGATCATGGAATTGTGGGTCAGGTTAGGCTTTCAAAGTTATAGTTGTCAAAGATTACTAGGATAATCGAAATCACTCTTAAGTGGATAAAATTTTTAATTAATTACTGTATTTACAAATATTTAATTATATAATTATGTATATTACATTAAAAAATGCAGACATCGAATAATAATATTATTACATATGCATATAGTGCTCATTTTTATTAAGATAGCAAATTAGCATTCTTATCATAGAAATACTAATGATGGAACATTCAAAGCCCCTGTTGATGCCAATATTATTGACATATTGATGTTGACAGTCTGAGCCCTCATCAGATATTCTATGTTATGGATTGATAAAGAGTTGGAAGATGGAGAACAATGAAGCCTGTTGGTTAAGGTTTGAAGATTTACTATTTTAATATAAATTGAGAACCTTCTATATATGTGTGTAAAATGATGTGGATAAACTGATGAGTGCTGCTTCCACATGAAATGCATATATCAGAGATCATTTGCCCTTTTCCCATGTATGTTGTCATGTGTATCAGTAGTTTATAAGATAAAGTGAATATCTATAGGAAAATTGAAAGACTGAGTTCTAATTCCTTCTAATTACATTAAGTTCAGTATAGACAATATACTTGCATTTATATATAACATATTCAATCTGTACTCTCTCCATCCCTCTTTTGTATAGATGGGCATATTAATGTCTTATACATTAAGAATCAGATTGACATAAAGTCATTATGGGTATGACAATAATATTGGCATGGCATCAGCAAAGACTTTGAGTGTTCTATCATCAGATTGTAAATGATATAGATGACTGAAGAGTTGAAGGCTGGAGAAAATTGAAGCCTGTCCAATAAAGTTTGAATAGTGATTATATATATATATATATATATATATATATATATATATATATATATATATATATATATATATATATATATATATATATATATATTTTAAGCTGTCGGATCTAAATTAGATCCGAGCTTCATGAGATCCCACCTTTAACCTATTTAAAACCCTGACACTAACAGTGAATATTTCCTAATGTAATAAGACTTTATACTATCTTCAATAGACATTAGTTTCAGTTAAAACAGGTTATTAGTTAAGTATTTATTGAAGCTAATTATCTTATGTTTAAATTTGTTAATACTATTAGTTACCTCATGATAAAATTTTCATGAAACCATATATATTTTAATTACGTGGACTGTACTTATCTATTTGTAAATAGTTAAATATATATTCTTTATAAAGTTTTATTACATAGGAATGTTTTATTTTATATTTTACCATTTTGTTCAAATTTATGTGATTAAAAGTTACATTCCTTCGATAAGCTTTCAGATCGTCCTTTCCCAAAGACAATAGGGAATCTTTTATTAATTAGTTAAAATGATAAGTTAAAATTTTAAGGATGGTACTAAATTAAAATCGTTTGTTCAGACTTTACAAATTCATTTTCTAAATAAAAAATGAATTCAAAGTTAATGTATTTGAAAGTCTTATCGGAGAAATCAATTAGAGAAAATTTTGGTTTGTCATAATGTAAAAGCTTTAGCCTTAAAGTATCAAAATCAGAATGGGTGGGAAACCATAGGAAAAAGTATAAATAACCCAGAAAAGTTTCTATTAGGGAGCCATTACTATTCATTTAAGAGGAGTTGCCACCAGAATCTATGTCCTTTTTAATTTGATTTTTAATAGTATTTTCAGCATAGTAAGTAGCTAACTTTGGGGATATGATTGCTGGATACTGAAGTTCTCCACATATCTTCAAATTGTTGCTGCTAAACAGAACTTTTTAATACCAATCATAAGCTGCTGAAATACAGATGGAAACTAATCCATAAATGTAATTCACTTAAATCAAATGCACACATATGTTGTCTCCTAAAGCTGACACACTCTGTCATTATGATTCACTTTATGTGTTAAATTTTGTTATAGTAATTATCTATTCTATTATCTCTAGTCTTAAAATTAATATATTGTAACTTTCTTTCTACTACTATGGCAATTCATTTTAACTAATTTTAATTTTATTTATTTGAATGATTATTAATATCATTTATTTGTGATAATATGTCAATAATACTTTCAACTTGATAATAACGTATTTCGTTTAAAATCATACTAAGAAAATAGCATTGCATTAAAATTTATAGCTTAATTATTGCCCATTAGAACTAAATTAATACAGTTTTATTAACTATTGAGTTGAGGGAATTATGTAATGTTTGATATGATTTTACCAACAGGTGATAAGTATTATTATACCAGTTTATAACTTATGCTACTTTCAACTTGATAATAACATATTTCGTTTAAAATCATACTAAGAAAATAGTATTGCATTAAAATTTATAGCTTAATTATTGCCCATTAGAACTAAATTAATACAGTTTTATTAACTATTGAGTTGAGGGAATTATGTAATGTTTGATATGATTTTACCAACAGGTGATAAGTATTATTATCCCAGTTTATAACTTATGCTTCTGGTTATTTTATTTAAGTTATACTAAATTATCTATTCATATTGATCGCATATATTAATGTTTTACGAAAGGTTAATAAGGAAAATAAAATAAATATATTCTGATTTAAATCTCTTATTTTATAATTGTGTTCAGGAATGGCATGATATTGGACCAACAATGTGTTGGCACATAATAATTTTATATAAAAAATTATTAAAACAAAAATCCTTCATTAAAAAAAAGGAATATTATTTAAAAGTTTAAGAGTTTTTTTATAGCTGTTTGTTGTCAAAAAACAAATTTAAAAGTCTAAGTGTTGTTGAGATAAAACTTACAATTAATTAATTAAAAGAGGGGAGGGGGGTTGCTTTAGAAGTGTCAAGGTAAAAGTTTTATAAAAGAATTAAGAGTTTTTTCTTATTATTATTAAATGAAATATAAGTTAAAAGTTGAAAACATAAATCTCTTTGTATTTCAGTTAAAGAAAAAAAGTCATCTTAAAACTAAATAGTGAATGGATCTCAAATGATATATGTGCATGCAATTGTAAATATAATGTATAATGTATGCATATTAAATATTAAAAAATAAATGAAAGTTAAAAAATTAAAAAAACTCTCAGTGATGGCTACTAATTAAAAATATAAAACAACACATTTGCATGGATACTAATTAAACAATCTCCAAAAACATGGAATTAAAAGATTATCAAAGGAATTTTGACAACAGATATATAGCTGGAGGATATCAAAATGACAACATGTATGTATAAATAGTGAATTTTTTATCAGACAGTTAGTTGCATTTGAGATAACAGTTCAGTACAATCTATCAGTGAGTTATATCAGTCAGCTTATTATATATCCAGAATCAAGAATGCAGTGTTAAAACCTTGGAAAACATAAGACTTTCTCCAGCTGAAGTCCAGTGAAAACAGCCAACCTACCTGATAAAAGTGATGCCTGCATAACAACCTGAAACCGCTCAATATCTAATTGTCTTAAAGAAAATGCCTCAGAATAATCAGCATCAAAACTCCACAAAAAACTTCAAATCTAACCAGTTAAAAATATTTCATTAGAAGCAGCAAACAGTAAGAAGTATCCACGTTCAAAATCATAGGTAATAACATTTTTCTTATTTCTAAAGTAGCCATCACATTCATAAAGCCTCAAGAGTCAAGTTTAAGAACTCTAAAGTATACATAGATGAACTATTAATATGTGTGTTTAAAATGTTGTGTGTATTCATGCATTAGTATATTGATTTCATTGTATTTTGTATTTAAAATATTATTTAATGCTTTCTCATAAGAAATTATAGTGTGTGAATTAAAAATGTGCATGTGTTATATTAATTAAATTAGATTGATAAAAATTGTGTAATAAGTTTGATAAATGTTAATTAAAATAAATTGTCTTTAAACTTAAAGCTTTATTTGTCAGTCAATTCTTTTGTCACCACTAGGCATTGAATTAGTGGCCATTGTTCAAAGTGTATTATTTATTCTCTGGATAAGTAACTGGCACCCATGTTTATATAAAACAAAAAAGTGCTTTGAACGTGGTGTTGAATTCAACAGTCAACAAGAAGTTATGTCCTGGAAATGTAACACTAGTTATATATTTTATAGCTATCATTTGGACATACATATTCTACGAGTATGTTCTTCTCTGCCTAAGAGACCAAGTTCATTCACATAATATTTATAATATGAGATTATAGAATTATTATAAATAAGGTTTAAACAAGATAAACCAATTGGCAGATTAAGTGTGATCGTCAACAGATCGAACCTGGTACAATATAAATGGTATTATTATTATATAACTGCATTTAAGTGAATTTTCTCCAAGTAAGTTTGATTTTAATCTGATATAATCAGTTTATTATGTTAAACATCTATTATATAATTTGGGCTTTATTAACCAAATATGATGACCATTATTTCATTACCATTCAGAATGTTGCTAACACGAGCCATTTTCTTGCTTCTTGGTTTTGTCATTTTTGTAATATTATTGATATTTTTGAATATATATAGGAAGAATCACTTCCTCTCTCACTCACCATTGTATTGGAACACCAAAGGTTCATGGTTGTGTCCTGACCTGGCTTTCCCCATGTTCCATGGATCACTTGTAGAACACAAAGAACTTGTTGAATACAAGCTGCCCTTCTACTTCTTGAATCACTGACAAATTTTTTTATCTCATATTCGTTTTGCTGCTCATAATGCATTAGTACCATTTTATTTCTTAGTTCAAATAAAGGCCTTCTCTTTTGCTTTATAAATCATAATGAATTGATTTCATTAAAATCAAACAATTTTATATTTATCGATAATTTAAATAATTTTCTTTGTTAAGTATTAAAGTTATACCCTATGAATTTATCATGCTGTTCATGAATTGGTTTATTGATATGTGGATAATATCTCTCACCTCCTTCTTACATAAAATTAGAATCATATTTTTTTTCCCAAAGAAAATACGAAATAACGAATAATGTATATAATTAGTTCGGCACAAATGACATAGATATCTTTATTTACACTTGTCTACTTTGTCTGGGCATAGATAAATATATTTCTTAAATACTTACGTATTAATTTTTGGCATATGAGTATAACGGCCATTATTTATTGTACATTGTAATTCACACTCCAAAGACAAAATATAATTTATAATACTCATCATAAATATTGAACAAATATTTGCTTATTATTAAATATTTTATATACATACTTGGTTTGATTGTTTATTATTTATTGATCAGTTTTTAAATATCCATGCCCACTGTTGTATTGCCAACCCAAATATACATATGTGAATTTATTCAGAAATATCTGTAGTCATTTTATCATACATTAGTTAGAGTTAGATAAGTGGTCTCAGTAATTGTCACATCCATTGAGCTAGTTCATGGTGCATAATCTCATATGCCATCAATATGTATTATCCATTAGATTTTGATCTGAAATCATAAGTTGGGTTTGAATTCAGTTTAGTGTTTGTTATAATTCTTTGGTTTGAAGTCTGGTTTTGTGGGTTCAGCTCATGTTGGGTTGAAAATATATTTGACTGATACAATATATGTATATATATATATATATATATATATATGTATAATCAAATATATATTAACATTGATTAATATATATATATATATATATTAATCAATGTCTGTATTCCAATTATAATAAAATATATATAATTAATCTAAACAATACAATAATTAATACAGTAAAAACATTTTAAAAACAAATATATACCACAATTTAATAGAAGTACTTTCAACTATCTATGTAGTTGTTATCAACTAGATTCAAATTGCATTACAAAAAAACTGTTACAAATGTAAACAAAAAGTAATACATCATACATCAATTTTCCCACAATTCATTATTTTTTATATTGCCAACCTGTCTATTAATCAAATGATGTGTTTCACTTTTTATTAAAATAGCTTCTTTAATTTTGCATTTATTATTATTTTTTTCAATATACAAAATCTTAACTTTATTAAAATCAAAATCAAAACCATAATTACGTGTTACATTATGATTAAAAAATACTGACAGTAATATGTCATCATTTCTAACATTCTCTTGTCTTGATTTTTGTAATCATTTAGATAACAGCAAATGCTCCTTTGATCTTTTCTCCAGTGTACATTGAGATTTACCTATATATGCCTTTCCACAAACACACAGCCATTTATATATTGCACAATTTTGATTTAAAATACTACATCTATTTTTTGAATTATTTACTAATCTATTTAAATTAGGAGTAGTATAAAATGTGATGCAACATATATTTTTATATATCTGTTTATAAATTATACTTGTTCATTACAAACAAATGGTATTGATATCGAAGTATATTTTATTTCATCAATATCTATAGCATTTAAAATATTACTATTATTATTAAACTTAGTAACAATATTATAAATTAATTTATGATCATATCCAATATTCAACAAATCCACAGTAAATACATTTATGTTACTTATTTTATCAGAACTATATTAACATAACTTATTATTCCTAAATAAAAATGATTTTAAACAGGATAATTTATGTACTATTGGCACATTTGAATACCAAGGAATATATCCTCTTTTTTCAATATCTTTTATTACCATACAATAAACTAATTTATTTTTATTATGAATAACTTTAATATCTAAATATTTAATTGACATTTTTTCTTCAAAATATTTACTCCATTTTGAACCTTCTAAACTATTTAATTCATTAAATAACAAATTTATGACATCTAAACTTTGATATTAAAAAAAAGTTGATGTTAGAAAAGTAAAATTTGTAAATGATGTATTATATTTTATTGATAAAAATATATATACTATGTTTAATAAAAAATATTGTAAAATGGATAACAGTTGGCCTATGTGTCTTCCTGTAGTTTCACAAATATGTAGTTTTGTAGTATCAAGATATGAAAATATAATTTTTAATAATAATATCTATGACCAAGATATTAAAATTTATTACAGGTATGTTGATGATGTTTTTGTTTGTGGAAGTTTAGATATCATAAATTTGTTATTTAATGAATTAAATAGTTTAGAAGGTTTAAAATGGAGTAAATCTTTTGAAAAAAAAAGTTAATTAAATGTTTAAATATTAAAGTTTCTCATAATAAAAATAAATTAGATTATTGTATGGTAATAAAAGATATTGAAAAAAGAGGATATATTCCTTGGTATTCAAATGTGCCAATAGTACATAAATTATCCAGTTTAAAATCATTTTTATTTAGGAATAATAAGTTATGTAAATATAGTTCTGATAAAATAAGCAACATAAATGTATTTACTATGGATTTGTTAAATATTGGATTTAATCATAAATTAATTTATAATATTGTTACTAAGTTTAATAATATTAGTAATATTTTAAATGCTATAGATATTGATAAAATAAAATATATTTGGATATCAATACCATTTATTTGTAATGAACAAGTAAAATTTATAAAACAGATATATAAAAATATATGTCATGTCACATTTTATACTACTCCTAATTTAAATAGATTAATAAATAATTCAAAAAAAATAGATATAGTATTTTAAATCAAAGTTGTGGAATATATAAATGGCTGTGTGTTTGTGGAAAGGCATATATAGGTGAATCTCGATGCACATTGGGAAAAAGATCAAAGGAGAATTTGCTGTTATATAAACAAGTACAAAAATCAAAACAAGAGAATGTTAGAAATGATGCCATATCACCATCAGTATTTTTTGATCATAATGTAACATGTAATTATGGTTTTGGTTTTGAGTTTAATAAAGTTAAGATTTTGTGTATTGAAAGAAATAATAATAAATGCAAAATTAAAGAAGCTATGTTAATAAAAATTGAAAAGCATCATTTGATAAATAGACAGGTTGCCAATATAAATATTAATGCATTGTGGAAAAATTGATGTATGATAAATTATTTTTTGTTTACATTTGTAATGGTTTTTTGTAATACAATTTGAATCTAGTTGATGACGACTACATGGATAGTTGAAAGTATTTCTATTACATTGTGTTATATATTTGTTTTTAAAATATTTTTACTGTATTAATTATCGTATTGTTTTGATTATATATATATATATATATATAAACTCTTAAGACATATAATCATTAATTAATGTCATTCTCACTTCTCCAATGAGTCTAGCAACAAATTAAGCGATTGTCGTTTATTTTTATTTTTTGTTTATACTTTTATTACTAATAAATTGTTTGTATTTTCATATATATAAATATATAATACATTGGGTGTCTTTTTATCTACAGGGAAGTCATATATTTATATATTTTTTCTCTCTCTCCCTGATCACCGAGTCTAATTAAAATGAAGTAGTGCGTGGGTTGGAATGAATTGTGGTGGTTTAGATCACCCTAGTGGTGATTTGGCTGTTGCTCATTCCAACATTAGAATATATTAGAAAATCTTAACAATAATGCAATGTAAATAACAAATTGAAACTAAAAATGAATGAAATATTTTTTAGATATTCATAATATTCATTTAAAGTTAAGAACTTATTTGTTGAAATTAAGGAGTTTTAATTTTATTCATCTTTTTTGTTACGTTAATTAAAGTTTGTTTTATAAACAATATAAATTGTCATTTTAATTTAAATGAAAATTAACATTAATGCAATTAATCACAGTGTTGATAATCAAAGTAATTACTAAAGTATTACTGTTCTTGTAAGGTATCCTTATTGTTTACATATTTAACAAAACAGCTAATGAGTTTTCAAAATTTATGATCCAAGTTCCGATTAGATAAAATGCAATTTTATGAAATTTGTGACTTGTATCTAATTTTATATTAATTATGTAAATTATATATAATATCAATATCTTGTAGAATATTAAAAAGTTAAGAAAACTTTATTTTAAAAATATATTTTCAATTTCATTTTATAATATTGTGTTTCCGAAAAGTGTAAAATGACCAAATTGTACAATTAAAGAGAAAATATGAAACTGACTTGTTAACAATTATATAACAAAACAATCGTGTCGATATTATAATATATATTGCATTTTGGATATTTTGATTTTTTTTCCAGAAAAGGAAGAGCAATAAAAAAAGCAAATAATAAGTTGGTTAACATTTTCTAATTATAAGTGAGATGATGCTATTTTTAAGAATTTGAAAACTCAACTTAAATCTAACTTCTCTTTAGGATAAAAGTGAAATTATGAAATATGGGATTCATAATATGGGATGAAAATTTTTCTGGTTTAATCTATTTTTTTCTAATTAATGCATTCTTTTCTCTACAACAATCCAAATGTTTTTTCTTATCTATAAACATCACACATAACCTTTTTAAGGCTGTTCATTTGGCACCACCTTCTATAATGACAAATTAATTCTGATTCATGGGTTTAACCTTTTAACCTTTTTAATAATATCAGTGATATTTCATTGTGCACTCATAAATTTGTTAACAATACAGTGATAGAGTGATGGATTTTGATGTTTAAAATTCATGAACCATTCTCAAATTTGTCACATCCAGTTTGGATAAAAACATTCAATTATGTTTTTTTTATTGATAACACACATTTATTAAAAACCTTTCTTTTAAAACACTTGACATATTTTCTTTCAATGCCATGTTATTTTTAACTAAAGCATTCTATCCCAAATCAATTCATGGTTAATATGATCTCTTTTATTTTTATTTGAATTGATAATATGAAAATTATTTATAGTTGTTAACTTACTAAGACTTACTAATTTACTATCAAGCATTTATTTTTTTATTTTTTACCAAAAATTTATTGAAGATGAATTTAGACTTTTTAAAGATTTTTTATTAGTATTACTTTCTTGTATTTATACGTTAGATTTTATAACATTTCCTTAATCTCTGAACAATTATTTATAAAATGATTATACATCAGTAAAATCTTGACTATTTAAGTAATTTCCATTTATTTTTATTTTAGTTTTCATCCATAAAATATTTTCCATGAAACCACCTAAAATATTTAAATAGTAAATGCACTTTATCAATATTAATATTCTTAGTGTCCTAATGTAATCATCAATTTATTATTGCAAATTGACATTCTTCAGAATTTGACAGCACATTGAGTTTATATCATATGGATGTTGCAAACCTCTGCACTCTTATTTTTAGAGACAAATATAGTATAGATTAATAATGATCTTAGTAAAAATAAAATAAAAGGTGGAAGAATAATGATAAATTTTCACATTTTAAATATCTAAATCACTAAAGCACTATTCAATTATTTTTTTAGTTTTTGACATTTGATATTAAGTTTGCAAGATGTTTTCATTCATTTAATTGCTCATTAAAAAATATATAATAACTATATCAATTTAGGAGCTTTTTATTTTTCACAAATTTAATTTCATGATGCATTTTTATTTTAAAATTTTTACCATTTAAAAAGGTATGTCATAATTGTAAGTACTGTTTTAAATGTTGATCTCAGTTACTATATGGTTCTGTATATAATCTCTTCACACATTTCATAATAATCTTATGCTTTATAGCAATAAAAGTAACTTTTTCGAATTGCTAAAAGTTTTCTTTTTAACAAAAAAAATAAAATTATATTTTAGAAGATTGTACTTTTTTTATTGCTTTGTTAAATACTCTAAGTTTTATTTTATTTTTCCATATGTCAAAGCATCGGCTGGGAGGCGAACCCACAACAACCATCTGCAACCAACTGCTTGCTTCCAAGGCAGCTGTGCTGACCTCTCGGCTAACAATGCTTGACTGTTTTATTTCTTTGTGTTATCATTTATTCCCCCCCCACCACCATTTTTAAGAAATTCTTGATATGTTTAATTTCTACATATTGCTTTGTCCCAGTTAAAATATTATTGGTAAATTCTTGAAACAATTAGTGGCTATATGTGTAGCAGTTGATAATAGAATATGCAATCTTCATATTGTTTTTTCAAGTTTGAGCCATCTTCAAATTGATTAATATTTTAAATTTGAAAATTAAATTTCTTGAATTATTTTTAAAGTCAGAGTTATTAACTGCTACTTTTTTTTCTTAATAAGTTTTATCTCTGTAGATTTGGAAAAACGCGTATCCTATATTTATAATCAATAATCACTTACTGGGGTAAATATTTAAAACTAATTATAGTATTGAAATATATGTACATATAATTTCTATTATTCAAAAGTTCAATTGTGTTGTACTTTAATTTAGATGCTTCCATATAAATTTGGGATTTGGACTTTTTTTCAAAGAAAATTCTTAACAAATAACACACGTCTGTGTCCTCTTTCAATTCTATACACATAAAGAATTTGATCTGTAGCATGTTCATCTTTCAATTGTTTTCAGTTCTACTATTAAAATTCTCCAAGACGATAGTTTAATTAAAAAGTTATCTTATGTATTTATAACTGAAACACACAAGCTTATTATATACATGTGTCTATATATGTAATATATAGGGTATATGGTGGATTATGTCCTGTACATGAGGGGTCAGATTGATCTTAGGTCAACATGGGTGTGATAAGAATCTTGGCCTTAGGGTAGTCTTTGAGCATTCCATCATCAGATTTTCAATTGGATGGATGGTCGAAGAGTTAGAGTGTGGTTTTGATTGAAGCATGTCCATTAAAGTATGAGGATTGACTATCTTAATATATATCTGAACACTTATAGCATATATGTGTAGAGATGGTAATCTTGACCAACTGATGATTGCTGGTTTAGCATGAAATATGTATATTGATGCTTATTTATCCTTTCAACATATATGTGTTCAAGTGTATCAGTGTTATGAGATAGTGTGGAGATTAGTGGGTCATGTGAAAGTCTATGCTCATATACCCTATATATTGCTTATGCATTTATATAAAATCGTTTATTTTTCATTTGACTAAAATTTAGTACAACTAATTGCCACTATCTCTGCTATTTTATCAAAAACTTCAATGTGATGTTTCTATTTTTTGTTTATAATAAATAATATTTCATATATGCTTTACTTTAGAGTAAAAATTCATACTTTCTAGAATTCTAAACAAATTATATCTTCATGATTTTTTGTTAAATTTTACTGTCAAAATTGTTGTTGATTGTAAAAAAAAAATATTTTGTTAGTGGCAAGACCTGAGGTATTACACTAAGTGCACTACTCTTTACAGTCTATGTGAACCCATTGCTGTTGAGCATCAAGTCTTTTCTTCCTGGGATATATATTCCTTTATTGAGAGAGAACATATGCCATATTTCCTATATGGATGATGTGGTTGGGTTTTTCTCATCTCAGGATGAATTCTTTAGACTTGAGGAACTCCTAGACCAGTTTGCATGTGAATTTGGCTTGGCAATTAATGAAGCAAAGTCAATCCTGACAGGGAAGCAAACATCTGGTAGAGTAAAATCTCCCCCATATAAATTTCTTGGTTTGAGTATTGCTTCTTCTCCAGCAGCCATGAGAAAAGAACTTGAAAATTCATTAATTTTAAAGATTGAAAAGACTATTAATTCACTATCTAAAATTTATCTTTTTCTGTTTGGAAAGGTTGTACTCCTTAATTCTGTGATTTTACCAAAAATTATTTATTATCTAGTTGGTTTTTCACCAACAATCACTTCATCCACAAGATTGAATCTCTATGCAGAAAGCTGTGCTGGGGAGAGAAGACACCAGCAAAAAGTCTTAATATTTTGCAAAAACCAAATATCTTAATGGTATAGGACTACACTCGATTAAATTTTTTCTGATACAGAGGACTTGCAATGTCCTTGTTAAAATTTTCAAAGACAATGCAAACACAGAAAGCCCCTTACTTTTTAAAAAATAACCCCCACTGATCAGCCACCCCCTCATAAAAGAAATATCTGGATGCAACAACAATTAACTATTGTCTTTAATAGCATCAAAAGGTCTAGTATCATATTTGATGAAAAAATATCATACTGGAGTTTTTATCAATTAGTTCACTCTAGTAAATCCAGGACAGATAATCTTTTCTCAGTTGCAATCCTTCATCTCATAAGGCTGACTAAGTTCCTGAAATTGGAACCAAAGTTTGTGGATTTTTTGGTTAAAGTTAACTTTGGAGCTTTGCCTACTGGGATGTTTCTTTGTATTCAGAGGGGACATAACATTGATACAATATGTACTCTTTGTAGAAGATTTGATGAGTCCATTGAACACATACTCTATCACTGTGAATGGTGGAGTCAGTTATGGAATATTGCCCTACAGAAGATTACAGTATACGATTCTTCAAATGTCTACCTTAATGATGCATTCAAAAGTGGAAATTTTGGCTCCATCCACCTGGCCACTTTCATAAATTTTATCATATGGAAGATTAGATGTAAGGTATTATTTGATAGAGAATTGACCAGTTCTATTGAAAACATTTTTTAAAAGTTATTATACAAAGCTAAAGAAAGTGATCTAAGAACATGCCTGCCTAGTCTTGCTGAGCAAACATGGAGTCAATTAAATATTTAGCAATGACCATGTATATTATTTATTCATGACACTTAAACTTTACACACCAAGGGATTTATATGCCAAATTTGATCACCCCTGATAAATAACATAACATAAAATTTTACTTTTAATCCTGTACTCATCATCTAATTTAATAACTAATTTGTCTTTAATGTGTAGACATGATTGTAAACATGAACTCTATATTACAATGTATATTTTACTTTTTGTGCAAATAAAGATTATTTTGAAAAAAAAAATTGTTTGATACCAAACAATGTTTTTAACTCGTGCAATCTTTAAATGAACAAAATGATTTAAAAGACTTTCAAGCTCCTATAGCTAATGTCTCCATCTTATACAACTGGCACACATGTTCAAATATATGTGACAAAGATAAATGTACTAAAATATATGTATTTCATGCTGAACCAGCACTCATTAGTTGGTCCAAATCATTCTCTCCCCCCAATATATATATATATATATATATATATATATATATATATATATATATATATTATATATATATATATATATATATATATATATATATATATATATATAATCAGTGCTCATTTTAAGATAGAAAATCTTCAAACTTTAATGCCATTCATATCATTGAAAATTTGATGATGAAATTCTCAAAGCATTTCTTTGGAAAATATCTATTTTCCAAGGAATTGCTTGATGTTGGTTATAAAATGGAACAAATAAGCAATACTTTATGTCAATTTAAAAAAGTTATAATGGTTTAAAAGAAATAAAGATTAATAGTAAACAATGGATATCTATTCCATTTATTTCAAATCCACAAGTGAAAATTTTAAGGATATATATAAGAATGTGTTTAATGTTTCATTCTACATTCCAAACAATATTAATAAATTAGTCAATAATTCTAAGACTGTCATACGTGTCAAGAAGAATGTCATATATCATAATTTTTGTGATTGTATGCTATCATATATAGGTGAATCTACATGCAGTATTGAGAAAAGATTGAGGGAGCATGAATTGTTATATAAGCATGTAAAAAATAAAAATAATGATGATTTAATGTCTCCCTCAGTTTTCTTTGATCATAAAAAAACATATAAATATAAATTTGATTTTGAAAATGTAAAAATTCTTCATGAAGAGAGAAACCATAATAAAAGAAAAATTAAGGAGGCAATTTTTATAATTAGGAATAAAATGCATTTAATAAATAGACAAGATGCTAACATTAAAATACAAGATTCATGGAATTTGAATTGATGATGTTTGCTTCGATTTTTTTTTTTAATTTAATGGCAGTTGAGGCAGGTTTAAGAAACAAAAGCACTTCTGCAGATTTAAATATTGTTTATAATAGTTTGTTACTGTTAAATTTATTATTTTTATTACAATTATATATATATAATAAAGAATGTTGCCATGAAATAATCATTCTAAGGTGAAACAAGTTTACTCCATTAATCTATATGTATATACTTTAG
This sequence comes from Epiperipatus broadwayi, assembly GCA_028023455.1. Taxonomy (NCBI): domain Eukaryota; kingdom Metazoa; phylum Onychophora; class Udeonychophora; order Euonychophora; family Peripatidae; genus Epiperipatus; species Epiperipatus broadwayi. The sequence goes on along the minus strand of JAQFVV010006307.1, from coordinate 4,037,840 downwards.
TCTTGCATTTAGCATAATGAATGAAGATCATTCTACTTCAAACTAAATATCTTATAAGGATCTAAATCCAAAGTATATTTTTATAGATATAAAAATGTAGAATATTAGTATCTTCCTCGACATTCTGAAAATAAAAATTACTTTTCTCTAAGAGTTTTATATGCTGAATTAAATATTTAAATAAATTTGTAATTTAATAAAGAATGAAACTTAAGTTATTATATACTACAGACATACGTTGTAATAAAAATTTAAATGCAAAAAGCAATTTTTATCAATATGAAAATGGAGAAGATTAGCATCTTCTTTGATATCATATAAATACTAATTACTCTTCTCCAGAGAGTTGTATATGTTGATTTCAATAGTTTCACAAATGATATATCCATGTAAAACAGAGATAGCTTAACTTTTTGATGTTTCTAGAAAACTATCAGTTACTAATTGACAATCCCTTGATTTAAAGTAGTGACTTCATATATATATATATATATATATATATATATATATATATATATATATATATATATATATATATATATATATATATATATATATATATATATAGCATTTAATAAAGTAAAAGAAGGTCCTTTTTATATTTATTATAAAATTTTAAACTTAATATTCTATTTCTATAATGTCAAAATGCAGATGTATAGTATCTGCCTTCACATTTTCACAATATTTAATTTGATAAAGAATGGAAATTAAAAGATTATATACATGTAAATAGAGATATTTTTATTTATTAATGTTGTGATAAAGCTGTCAATTACTAACTGGCAATCCCATAAACATGCCTTCACCAATATGTTACATAATAGCTCTTTTATCCTTGTGTTATCATTTTTCTTACTCAAAATGTCTATTGGCTGAGTGAATTAAGATTCTAAGCGTTTGATTAATCAATTACAAAATTGGCAGTAAAACTATATTTGTCTTTTAATATTATTTTTGTTTTAGTTTAGTTTGTAAAAAAAAAAAAAACAAATAAATAATTTGCCAGATTATTAAAACAAATGAAAGTTTTTTTTTTTCAAAAATAAACTTCTATTTATGATTGATAAAAATAATCTATAGTGGAAAACATAAAATGGAAGTTTCATGACCTATTGTAATATGCAGCCTACAACATTTATTTCTTTTCCAATTTACTTTCCTGTAAAAGTAACTTTTTACTAAAATTTGAACTATTCTTCTAAAACAATTATATTTTCACACACATTTTATGAAATTATAATAAATATTGAAAACAATACAGTAAAATATACATTTTCATTTTGAAAAGCAAAACAAAAAACTTACAATTGTCAAAATTCTTGACAAGATATCCCTTTTGTTGAAAATAAGAAACAACCAATTAGCACCTTGGAAAGCCCACCTTCTCTCATTGTTATAGATTTAATTTTAAACATTATTGACTTTTACTTGTAAAATAATTTTAGAGATGGCAGCATCATACAATTTTTTTAATGACCATATATTCATAGTAATGTAAAAATTAGCAGTTTTAGAGTGAATTAAAGATGCCAACAAAAATTTCCATTGAGGATAACACAAAATGTAGTTTGCCTCTACTTTAAATCCAGGTTGTTATAAGATGAATTATTATTTGTACGAAATCATAGAAAATGCTAGTCTTTTATATTTTCACAATTATAAAAATAGCTTTCTGTGTTTAAATTCTTACAAAAACTTGGATTTGAAGATTAGAGATTTAAATCACTAAAACTTAACAAAAATAGATGAATAGAGTAAACTTATATACCTTCAGGATTGTTAATTAATAATTTATGGTTTCCTGGCAACATTAATTGTTAATTTATCTCTATTTGCATGAATATAAGCACTTAATTTTCATTCTTTATCAAATTTTTTTTTTTTAAATATTTGATTTATCATATATATATATATATATATATATATACACCCATATATATATATATATATATATATATATATATATATATTGCTGGGTGTTCATCCATGTTAAAAAAATTAAATATTGATATACCAATGTTTCAACTTGATCACACAAGTCATCTACTGGGTGATAAAAAGTAGAAAGACGGTTGTAGAAATGGTATAGTCATCAGTTTGAAAAAGTTCCACCAATAGCAAAAATGTTAAATTAAAAATGTTTTTTTTTTTAAATCTTTCCAAATGGGAGGAAGTTTGAATGTATCATCTCACTTATTGGTCCAATCTGGCCTTTTAAGTATCTCAATGGCTTCTCTAATTTTGCACTGGTAGAGATTATCACATCTGGATATGATCTTGATACTAGAAAAATCAATTTTATGACCTGAATCTATAGCATGGAGTGAGAGTGCTGCTGATGGTGAGTGTTGTTTACCTACATTAGCATGCTCTTATCTCCTAACACTGATGTGATGATTACTCATGCCTATGTGAGAAGCTTTATAATTTTCACATGAGATTTGATAAACACCATGAGATTCAAGAGCGATTGAATCCTTAGGCTTGGTTATTATATTGCGGATCTTTTGATGAATAGAATATGCAGTATCTATATTATAGTATTTTAATATATGTCCAATAATCTGATTTAATAGATGGGATTGTAGGTTTAAATGATCAAAAAAATATCATACTAAGTATTTGGGAAAAAAACAACAAAAACCATTATTAATAAGTCGCCTATTGAAACAGAGATAAAAAATAAAATAATCCCTCATGAAAAATCATGTGTCTGTCCAAAATTTTCTGGACTTCCAAAAATTCACAAACCAGATACCCCCTTCGTTCAATAGTAAGTGCAATAGTATCTCCAACTCATATTTTAGCTAGATATTTATTGTATTTCATTAAACCTACAATCCCATCTATTAAATCATATATAAAAACGTTTTTCATTTTATTTCTGTTTTAAAAAAATTTTAAAATAATGCTAATGACATTCTCGTCAGTTTTGATGTTGTGTCTTTGTTTACAAACATTCCAATTGATGAAACTTTAAATACAATTTCACAATGTTGCAATTTACCAGACCATACTATTGCTTTGATTAAACATTGTCTCTTGAACACATATTTTGTATACAATGCACATCATTACAGATAAGTTTTTGGTACTCCTATGGGCTCACTTATCTCAGGGCTAATAGCTGATTTACTCATGGAAACTATAGAAACTCATGCTTTAGAATCATCATTTTTAAAACATCTCATTTGGCTCAGATACATAGATGACACTTTTGTCATATGGCAACATGGAAAAAATAAATTAGATGATTTTTTCTTACTTTTAAAGAATATGCATTTTCATATTAAATTTATACTGGAGACAGAGTCCGATGGAAAATTCCATTTTCTTGATGTTCTAGTCACCAGAACACCAAACAGTTTATCTTTTTTGGTTTACAGAAAAAATACACACATGAACAGATATTTAATTTTCATTCTCATCATTACCCAACTCAGATGGTTTTTGTAGCCAAAACTCTTTTAAATAGAGCAATTAACCTTTCAGATAAGTCACATCTAAAAGAAGAAATAAATCATATTAATAGTGTTTTGTTAGCAAATAGTTATGATTATAAATTTATAAAAAAGGCCTTATTTCAAGCCCAAAATGGACAAAACAGAAAACAAAAAGATGATAAATCAGCTACTAGGCTTTGTGTTTCATGTGTAACAAGAATTGCAGATAGTATTGGACATATATTAAAATGCTATAATATAGATACAGCATTTTCTGCTCATCAAAAGATCAGCAATATAATAACCAAGCCTAAGGATTCAATCCCTTTTGAATCTCATGGTGTCTATCAAATCTCATGTAAAAATTGTAAAGCTTCTTACATAGGTATGAGTAATCATTGCATCAGTGTTAGGAGAGATGAGCATGCTAATGCAGTTAAACAACACTCATCATCATCAGCACTCTCACTCCATACTATAGATTCAGGTCATAAAATTGATTTTTCCAGTACCAGGATCATATCCAGATGTGATAATCTCTACCAGTGCAAAATTAGAGAAGCCATTGAGATACTTAAAAGGCCAGATTGTATCAATAAGTGAGCTGATACATGCAAACTTCCTTCTATTTGGGAAGATTTAAAAAAAAAAAACATTCTTAATTTAACATTTTTGCTCTTGGTGGAACTTTAATGTTTTTCTTTTTCAAATCAGTGATTGTAGTGCCTTTACAACTGTTTTTCTACCTTTTATCACCCAGTGGATGACTTGTGTGACCACGTTGAAATGTCAGAATATCACTATCTAAATTTTTTAACATGGATGAACCCACAAAATATGTCTTTTATATATGCAACCCATGAAATATGTCTTTATATATATGCAACACATGAATTTGAATCTTTGGATCAATATATATATATATATATATATATATATATATATATATATATATATATATATATATATATATATATATATATATAAACAAAAAAAAAAGACTTATAAATCCAATAAATAATATTATATTTCAACCAGAGGACTGGTTTTCATCAGAAAGAAAAAAAATACACAGTAAAATGGCGATAATCAAAAATTACAGATTTGGTAAAAGATTAAAAATTTAACAAAACCCCCCTGATTGGTCACAAAATCTAACACAGAATATCTACCCAATCAATGACAAAATTCAAACAAAAAAAAAAAAAAACTACATTCCCTCCTAATCAAGCTTAAATTCTATTTAAATTAAAATAAATATAAAAATAAAAAATCCAAAATTAAAAATTAAAATATACATATGTGCATACATAGAAAAATTAAACTATGCTCACATACAAAAAATAGCTGTGCTCACATTAATATTCATTAAAAACTAAAATACTTATACATTTTAATCAAAAATTATAGTTAGTGCAAAGTACAATAATTTATAACTAATTATTTATCTATAAACCAATTAAACACAGATATTAAACATCCATGTAACCAATCTTTACATAAAAAACCTCATATAAGAAAATTTTCACATAAAAAACACACATATAGAAATCATTTAGGAGACCAGGTAACCCAGAGATGTAATAGTTCCAGTGTTCAAATTCAATCCATGTGGTTCTAAGGTCTTGAATTTAAAAATAAAAAAAACTCTCCTTTTGTTTCCTCTCCCTTGTAGAAGAAAAACCTTCCTGAAGAATCACTACTTTTAAATCATCAATTGAATGATTCGGTAAGTTAAAATGTTTTGAAACCGGTCTATCTTTATTCTTATGCAAAATGTCAAATCTATGATTAGTCATTCTGACATGTAAACTATTTGCTGACTCACCTATATACTGGTTTAAACATCTACTACACTCTATCAAATATATCAAATTAACACTTTTACATGTAACATAATTAGGAATATACCATTTGAAATTACAATTCTTAGTACTAAAGACCACTTTTGTCACAACAATATGTTTACATGTAAAACATCTTTTATCTTTACACGGAGAACATCCTTTTTCCTGTACAGAACTACTAATAAAATTTGTTTTGACAAGTATATCTCTAAGTGATCTATGTTTTTGATATACAGCCTTAGGTGGATCAGAAAAAATAGATTGGGTAGATATTCTGTGTTAGATTTTGTGACCAATCAGGGGGGTTTTGTTAAATTTTTAATCTTTTACCAAATCTGTAATTTTTGATTATCGCCATTTTACTGTGTATTTTTTTTCTTTCTGATGAAAACCAGTCCTCTGGTTGAAATATAATATTATTTATTGGATTTATAAGTCTTTATTTTTTTGTTTTTATATGTATTTCCTTTGGTTAGTTTGTTATATATTAATATTTTGATATGGATTTATTACTGACTAAAGAGAGTAAGACTTTATTGTCACTTAGCCACGTGGCGTTCATAGGCGATTCATTGCTAAAATTTGTACATAATTTTTTTCCAAAATTTAATACTCAAGATGGTGTACAAATTAGTTATAGACGAGGAGCTTCCATTCTGGACGGTATTGATCTTTTTAACAAATTAATTAATAAGCATAACATTAAGTTTTTGTTCGTTCATCTTGGATCTAACAATATTTTTTCGTTTAGAAATAACGAATATGTGCAGATTTTGAAATTGATTCGACATATACGTACTTATTCACCGGAGATTACAATTATAATTTCTCAAGTTTTACCACAATTGCAGAATAAATATTACCCAATGGATCGGATTAAATTGAGAATTATTAATGAAAAAATATTTGCATTTAATAGACATTGTCATTTTTTAAGTTATACGCATCATAATGTATTTTTCTTACAGCATACGGATTTTATAAAAAGAGAGAATCTTTTTAGATTTTTAGCCCGTGATGGCCGTCATTTGAACATGTATGGAGCTAGATGTTTAGCGGACGGTTTTAAATACATAATGTCATTGATGGGATGTAACAGAGTTTATAAAGTAAATTCAGTGTTGAGTGCGAGGGAATATAGTTTTGCTAATGTTGGAACTCAAATGGAAGCTGTGTTGACATGTGAAATGGGGACGCAGACTGAAATATGTAATTGTCAGGAATCGCAAATTATTATACCGCGTGATACTAATGGGATCCTAATAGATGTTGAACAATCTTGCTTGCCAGGGAACGTTTTGGAGGAATCATTACGGGATAGATCTCCAAAAGTTTTTAAAGAAGATCATACTCAACGTAAAGATGATTCTTTAGACCTTTCATTGGATGATATAATTTGTAACATTTCCAAACAGAAGAACTTTTTAACAATGACTATTTCTGATGTTCAACAGATTGATGGTTTTGCTGCTTCAGATCAACATATAGATGGTGGTAAAGGAGATCTGGGTAATTTAGAGGTGGGTGTAGTTAACCAAATAGATAATGGATTGATAATTGGCACTGATTTTAATACAATATCTAGCGTAGATACAGAGTTTGATATTAATAGGGATTATTCTAGTAAACAACATTTACAGGGTCTAACATTAATTAATACAGGGGCAATCCCTAAACGTTTTTCTAGACGTCTAAATAATAAGCAGGTTATAAGTAATTGACAAACATTACATAGTACATCGTTTCTTAAACTTAGGAAATTATATGATAAATTAGTTAGATATAGACAACATATTAGTAATTTTGCATATTTTATTAACAATAACATAATTCCTAAAGGCCTCAGAATAAAAATTATTGCTAACATAGACCAATTTCCTAGGGAACATGCAATTAAATGGGATAATACAATAAGAGAAGCATCTGTTGCATTAATACATATTTTGAAAGATGCATTTTTGGTAAGACTTAAATTAATTGAAAAAGAAATTATACATTTTGGTAGTTGTAATTTAATGAATATAGATGAACAGAAGGAATTACAGGAATGGGTTTTTTTGAGAGAGAAGTTATTGGTGAAGAAATTTCATAATAAAATATATCATTGGTTCAAAGTTATGGGTAATGAGCCAAGATTTGAATTAGTTACTAATCAGTCACAAACACTAATTAATTGTATGACTTCTGATAATCATACTGTGTCAGATATTTCTACATCGGATATGATTCCAATTGATACTGATCAATCATTTGTATCATCTTCACATTCATTAGATTGTGCTGAAATGTTACCATCTGTTCTTAATAGTGATGCTGGTTTAGCATTGGTTCATAGAGTTACAGATTCTTCTGAATGCACTAACAATATTTTAGTTTCTGGAAATACAAATACTAATAAATCTAACCCAAATATTTATAGCAATGACTTTTTATGTTTAGCTAATAAGGAAAACAATGTGATTAATCTAACTAACATTAATCTTAGTGAGGCAGAATGTTCACTGTTAAATAAAGGTTTATCTTTTTGCCCTACAGTTCAGTCATTTTATCAAAAAAATGAATTTAAAATTCATCAGGATTTAGATAATTTTTCAAGAAGACTTAGATTAAGAGAATTTTTTGGAAACCAAGAATGTGATACTATTGGAAAATTACGATCTGATTGGACACCACCACATCAAAGGAATGTGTTATTAGATACGTACATTGATAATGTATATCAGGATATTATTAATGAAATTAGACTTAAACAACATAGTAAGTATAAGAGCAATTTAACATTGAGAGAGATGAATGCATTACGTAATTTAGTGAAAAGACAGGATATTATTATAAAACCAGCTGACAAAGGTGGATCAATAGTAATTATGAATAAAGATGATTATGTTAAAAAAGCTCTGGAGCTTTTAGATGATAAAATTTTTTATGAGCCTATTTCACTAACCACTATTAATTCATTATTCAAGGGTATACTTTTTAGTTTAAAAGATATGAGAGCTAGGGGTCTTATAAATAATAATGTATATAACTTTTTAGTACCAACCAAAATTCATCCTAGTAGTTTTTATATTTTGCCAAAGATTCATAAACCTGGTTGTCCAGGCAGACCTATTGTAGCTAGTATTGGTAGTCCTACAGAAAATATTTCAGCATATGTTGATAATATTATTAAATTTATTCCACCATCATTTAATTCTTATGTTAAAGATACTACTCATTTTCTTTGCGTGTTAGAAAATATTAAATCTGAATTACCAGTTGATTGTTTTTTGGTTACTTTGGATATTGTATCATTATACACAAATATACCTCATGATGATGGAGTTGAGGCTATTAAATGTGCTTTACAAGATAGAGAGTATGATCATGGTTTTATTACTACTATGGTTGAATTAATATATTTGGTTTTAAGAAATAATTTTTTTACTTTTGATTCTAGATACTATTTACAGAAACAAGGTACTGCAATGGGTACAAAGATGGCACCAAGTTATGCGAATATTTTTATGTCAAAACTGGAGTCCTCTATACTTGATAATGCTAAGCTGAAACCTCACACTTGGCTTAGATATATAGATGACATTTTCATGATATGGCCACATAGTGAAGTTGAACTTCATAATTTTTTAAGTTATTTAAATAATTTTAATAAACATATTAATTTCACAATGAATTTTTCAAAATCAATTGCTCATTTTCTTGATGTTGAAGTTATTTACACTAATAGAGTTCTTACTACCACTGTATATAGGAAACCAACTGATAATAACCGCTATCTACATTTTTATAGTAACCATCCTAAACATTTAAAGGCTAATATTCCTTATAGTCAATTTTTAAGGATGAAGAGGATTTGTAATGATGAGAAATTTCTTCAACAAAATAATAGTATTTTATATAATAGATTGCTCAATATGAGGTATCCTAAGACATTGTTGGATAATGCAGTAAGGAGATCTTCTTTAATTGATAGAAAGAAACTTCTTTTATCTGAAAAGAGTAAAAAACAATTAGATGTTCCACCATTGGTTCTTACTTTTAATAGAGATTTACCTAATATTAACCGGATATTGGCAAAACATTTTAACATATTACAGTCCACAGATTATTTAAAATCTATTTTTTCTGATCCACCTAAGGCTGTATATCGAAAACATAGATCACTTAGAGATATACTTGTCAAAACAAATTTTATTAGTAGTTCTGTACAGGAAAAAGGATGTTCTCCATGTAAAGATAAAAGATGTTTTACATGTAAACATATTGTTGTGACAAAAATGGTCTTTAGTACTAAGAATTGTAATTTCAAATGGTATATTCCTAATTATGTTACATGTAAAAGTGTTAATTTGATATATTTGATAGAGTGTAGTAGATGTTTAAACCAGTATATAGGTGAGTCAGCAAATAGTTTACATGTCAGAATGACTAATCATAGATTTGACATTTTGCATAAGAATAAAGATAGACCGGTTTCAAAACATTTTAACTTACCGAATCATTCAATTGATGATTTAAAAGTAGTGATTCTTCAGGAAGGTTTTTCTTCTACAAGGGAGAGGAAACAAAAGGAGAGTTTTTTTATTTTTAAATTCAAGACCTTAGAACCGCATGGATTGAATTTGAACACTGGAACTATTACATCTCTGGGTTACCTGGTCTCCTAAATGATTTCTATATGTGTGTTTTTTATGTGAAAATTTTCTTATATGAGGTTTTTTTATGTAAAGATTGGTTACATGGATGTTTAATATCTGTGTTTAATTGGTTTATAGATAAATAATTAGTTATAAATTATTGTACTTTGCACTAACTATAATTTTTTAAAATGTATAAGTATTTTAGTTTTTAATGAATATTAATGTGAGCACAGCTATTTTTTGTGTGTGAGCATAGTTTAATTTTTCTATGTATGCACATATGTATAATATTTTAATTTTTAATTTTGGATTTTTTATTTTTATATTTATTTTAATTTAAATAGAATTTAAGCTTGATTAGGAGGGAATGTAGTTTTTTTTTTTTTTTTTTTGTTTGAATTTTGTCATTGATTGGGTAGATATTCTGTGTTAGATTTTGTGACCAATCAGGGGGGTTTTGTTAAATTTTTAATCTTTTACCAAATCTGTAATTTTTGATTATCGCCATTTTACTGTGTATTTTTTTTTCTTTCTGATGAAAACCAGTCCTCTGGTTGAAATATTATATTATTTATTGGATTTATAAGTCTTTATTTTTTTGTTTTTATATGTATTTCCTTTGGTTAGTTTGTTATATATTAATATTTTGATATATATATATATATATATATATATATATATATATATATATATATATATATATATATATATATATATATATATATATATATATATATATATATATATATATATATATATATATATATATATACACACACAAATAGAATGTTATTTGTGTATATTTATAAATTTATACATTTATATTTCAATGACATCTATAGCCAGTGAAAATCTTTATTTTAATATATATTGTATCCTTTCTTAAGGTAAATCTAACCTAAAGTCTTGCCGGCTAACTATCAATAAATATACTAAACTATTATCAAGTTATGTAAATAATGATTATTAAAGATAAGTACTATTATAACTAGCTCAAAATACACTTCTAGTGTATAATATCTAATACACTTAATATTTCATAGTAATTAAATTTAATAAGCTAACCATGTAAAATATAATAATTATATCAATAATGAATAATCAGGGTTTAAATTAAATACTCAGTTCATCTATTATGATAACATTTTATATTATAACTACCTCATTAATTAAAACAAAAAAATTGCTGGATTAAAAAATATTATTAAAATTACGAATCTCTTACTATGAGACATCCAGCAAAATACAATGGCGTAACATTGAGAATATACTCCAAAATATATACTCTCAATGACATAAGAGTATTATCCCTACTTAATTAATATAATGAAACTACCTTGTAATACTCTCATGTCTTATAACATACATAGACTAATTCTAACTTAATAACTAAAAAAAATATTATAAAAGTCAATAAATCAATTGCTATTGTTTTATAAAATTAATATTTAAATCTAACATTAATTAAAATTCTATCCATCATCATTTCATACAACTCTATAGTTATTTAATATCTCAGATTTATTTTACATATATTTAACTACCCTCACAAAAACAACAATAAATAAATAAAATATCTTAACCATTCCAAAAAAATCATATATCTATTTGACAATTAATACTCTTCAATAAAATGTAAGTCAAATCATAAATTCTTAGAAACATTATATAGCCTTTTATTTACTATGTGGTATTCATAGAAAATAGTATATTCTTAGTATAGATTGCAATGTTAAATATCTCAAATTGGCATTGGATAATTTTAAATAATCACCAATAAATAAATCTTCTGTAATCATAACAATTGTAATAATATACTTTTTTATTAATCATGTGCAATAATAATGTTCCAAATAATATTTGCAAATCATGTGGGTGGATATGAAGATTCAAAAAAAAAACACAATTGGACAAATCAAACTCTCAATGCAATATTAATTTTAAAGCATTACCAAACTTTTTATAATTTAACAATACTATGTTTATAACATTATAAATTTATAAACTTAAAATATTTACAATAGAAAATAAAATAAAAATTAATTATATTAGTATTTACATATGAAAAATATGATAAAATAAATGTACATTAAGTAGCCTTTTTTCTGAGTATTTACCATGGAAAAATAGAATTATACAGTACATTATAATAGTAATCTGTTATTTTTAACATTAATACAACAATATTATAATGTCACTATGATGGTTATACAATGACAATAAGTAAATATGATTTATTACACTAATATTACATTTCATGTTATTTGGAAATAACCTGTAATTAAGTATAGCTTAATTCTATAAATATAATTCACATTATCACTTATCTAAACTAAACATATAATACAATTACAAAGAAATCAATTCATATTTCACATGACCTTATTTAACAAGGTTGTATTACAAATGTTATAGATAGAGCTTATAAAAGTGGTATGGGGTTGGGGATATTTTGCAAAGCTTTTTAAGAGTTTATTTACAAGTTCTATATATAACATAAAATATAATATTAAAAATAATATTAGGCACTTCTTTTACATTCTAGTAAAGCATTTTTGTTTATCTTTTGGATATGTTCTGGCATTTTAATTCAAAATTTCAAATAAAAAAATATATAGTTATTGCATCCTTTTATAAAATGAATTATTTTTAAAACATTTAAAAATATAATCCTATAATATTAAGTTTTATGGGTTCACTTTTCTCATATCAAATTTAAATTATATTAAAGAATTATATTGTTTGGCAGTCTATATTTGGTTAATCTGACAATTTATATCCATTACAGCATTCAAATATCATGATATTATCAATCTCTCATAATCCATCCAAAATATGCATAAATAATTGAGTTTAATCATCTCTAATATTCAAAATTTTTTTAGGAATATCAAATCATTCCTTTTTAAATTTTATTAAAACAGTAATAATTCCACATCATTTGTAATAAAATTTTCATCTCCTCTTGCTTTCACAAAATTTCCATCTTTCAACAATCTAGTTATTATTCTAACTATCTTTAAAAAACTATCATTTACAATGTAATACCAGTGTCAATTGATAGTGATTATAGTGAGGGATATTAATACAATAATAATTCAAATGAGTATGAAAAAACATCATCATGGTTATAGTACTTAAGGTCACATATTTATCATGTACCTTAAATTCCTGTCATAGCTTCTACCTAAGCTCTTACAGATTTGTGGAAAGAATACAACAGTCCATGAAATAACTATACAGTCCTTTGTTACCTGCATTCAAATTATCAACTTATAATGATATGATTTATATATAATCTCCTCTAATATCATGAGCAGCTAGGATTTCATTTAATAATTACTTTCCATGACAACTATCCTTTATCTTCCACATGCTGAATAATTTTGATAACATCACAAAAAAATACTAACCATGCTACAAAAATAATCTCTAAACAGCTTTTCTAAACAAATATCTAATATTCACTTTGCAATGATTTAAATAATTTTATACACAAATGATTTTGATAAAATATTCATCAGTATTATACATCTATTCACCTCAACAGATATTATCCATAATGATATAATAATTCAAAATTATGTTGTAAAATATATGCATATTCAAGCATTTATAAAAAAATACATAAAATACCTTTACATAATTTACAAGGCATTCTCTCACATTTAATTTATATTCATAAAATAATTAATATGCTAGTAATCATATAAGTATGATTCATCTAACTTTAATACCCAAGCAATATGATAATATAATATAAAAAAAATCAATTAATATACGATTTTAAAATATTATTAAAATATGATATAAAAATATATAACATTTTATCTATAATTCTAACAATTATTAGAATTATATACAGTGATCCACTTCTTTTCTTGATCATCCAATCACAAATAAGCTATAAGTATTTTATTTGCCTGTCAGAAAATTAAATACTGAATATTATTTTTTCATTTTATATCAATATTTAAAACTAATATATATATATATATATATATATATATATTATATATATATATATATATATATATATAATGAAGATGCCAATTACATATTATTAAAAATAATGATAAAAATATTAACACTAAACTAAGTTAATAAGAAAAATTCAAAGTTATTAAAAGGTTTTTATTCTCTCCATCCTTTCAGTGCTTTCAATTCTTCCCCCATTGCTAAGCTACAATAAAAAAATTTGAATGAAACTTCTCTCTTCTCCCCATACTGTAAAAACAAAACTCATATATCACAAAGTTGAATTTTGAAAAATTTAAGCAAAATATTGTTCATCCTTCCTGAAAAAATACATTATTGAGTCAGTTTTCTCAAGTATTTATCAGAAGAATTAATATTCTGGTATAAAACATTCAAGAATCCATTTTCATATTAAACAATGTATCTTTCATGTACATATCCTTTATCCAGCTAGTTTAGACTTTTGATATAAAAAGTATCATAATATTAATACTTTTCACTACTAAGGATTATTAAAGATCAATACTTCTTTTTAAAAAATCAAGTTATTTCCTTCTTCTAAATGTGCACATCTTGATCAATCATTTTTTACATAAAATTATATAGCTTTTCTATCCAGGTAATATTATCTTGCATAATAATTATACTTTCAAACTCACATTACAACCCATCTAGTTTTTAATTTAAAAAATATTTTTAAAATGCATCATTCATTTGCAATTTTTTATAAGTAAATCATTTTCTAAAATATAAAGTTTAAGAGTCACTTTCTAATTCTTACTATGTATCACTTACAAATATATAATCCATTCCAAGTTGCTCTTTTATGATAAACTTGTAATAAAATATCTTTATCTGCATTCATAAATAATAAGAATAGGCTTGCATTTCAAAGTATCCTTTCATACATGTTTAAATTCAAATGTATAACATTAATTTATCTTTTCTTCTAATTTTAAAATTCATAAAATTATTTGAATATTTTTTATCAAATATCATTCTTATACTTATAAAGTTAAGATTGCTTAACAGTTTATAGTTATTAGAGTTAAAAAACCATTAGAAGTAAATGTTCTTTTATTCTAAATATAATAAATATTTTAAATTCAAATTTCTTAGATATCTCCAAATCTCCTCTGGTCCTATCATTAAACTTTTCATAGCATTTGATATACATTTTACTGACAATTTGATGGTCACTATTAGCCTCCATAAAACTAGCGTATTTTTATTAAGTTTCAAATGAAATTATAACTGAAAGAAAATTACTTGGTTTATTAAAACTTTTAATAAAAAATAATAATTTTATTAAAGAAATTTCAACTTTAAATAAAAACCAATTATACAAAAATAAATAACATTTTAATAATAAATTTCACACTCTCACTCTGTCTAAACTGATCAGACAGCTCTTTTTATACTGATTATATCTAATAATCTTATTGGATAATCCTACTTCTTAACACATATTAATTTACATATAAATTAAATTTTATCTCTAAAATAATTTTCTACATAATATGATTCATCATTTTAAATATATCAGAATTATTTAACACTTCTAAATATTAAATAACTTTATTAAATAATTTAAAGCATTTTTAATAACTTGAATATAATTATTTTAAAGAAAAAAATTATTTAAACAATACAATCACATTAGTTGTTATATTTAAAATATTAATTATAACATTTAAATGTGTCTAGTTTTATTAACAAGACTAGAAATCAATATTTTTATCTACAAACATGAAAGCTCACAGATGAACACAAACATTTTAAAAACATGTGACACTTTCAGAACATTCTAGAGTAATATTTAATTATTTATTATTTAGAAATAACTTAAACAATTTATTATTTAAAACACATCAAATACATTTACTGCCAGTATTATATTTTACACTGGCAGTTAACTATTGGTTTATTATTATATCAGTCAATATAATAACATAAATTAATTTTATTTTTTAAATGATATATTATATGGCTTTATTATTTAAATTACATTAAACATAACTTTAAAATATTTCAAATCTCTTTGCAAACTTCTTATTTAGAGAATTTAAACCTATACTACCTATAAAATCACTATAAAATAGTACAAACCATTAAAATGTTTTTGTTTTTAAAAAAAAAGTTATATTTTAAGCTCTAAATAAAATGACTGTACTAAATGTGTGCCATATATATATATAGTTTGATATCTGTATTCATTTCACAATATATGTAATATACAAATCAATATATATATATATCAAAATACAGTACAATTTATATAAATTATATTATTTTAGAAGTACTTTCGACTATACACTTTGTAGTCTTTATCAACTATATAACTTTGAATAATCAAAACGAGACAACCCTTAACAATACCCATAGTTCAATTCAGATTTCCCACAATTCTGTTATCTTAACATTTGATGACTGGCGATTCATTAACATTTGACGATTTCTTGAAATCAACATAGCCTCTTTTATTTTACGTTTATTATGACAATGTTCAATTTGAATAATTTTCATATTTTTATAATCAAATTTAAATCCATATTGACAAGATTTATTATGATCAAATATAACAGATGATGAAGGTTTATTTACATCTGTTGCATATTGATTCTCTTTTTGAATTCTATTATATAAAAGCATATGTTCTTTTATTCTCTTCTCAAATGTACACTTAGATTCACCAATGTATTGTACGCAGCATCCACATATCAATCTATATATAATAGAATTTTGATTAAACTTTGAATTTTAAATTTTAGAATTATTAAGCAATCTATTTATGTTATTTGTAGAGAAAAAAGCAATATGACACAAACCATTATAAATTTTCCTAATAAACTTGACCTGCTCATCTGATATAAATGGCATTGAAATCCATTTCAATGCCATTTATATCAGATGAGCAGGTCAAGTTTATTAGGAAAATTTATAATGGTTTGTGTCATATTGCTTTTTTCTCTACAAATAACATAAATAGATTGCTTAATAATTCTAAAATTCAAAATTCAAAGTTTAATCAAAATTCTATTATATATAGATTGATATGTGGATGCGGCGTACAATACATTGGTGAATCTAAGTGTACATTTGAGAAGAGAATAAAAGAACATATGCTTTTATATAATAGAATTCAAAAAGAGAATCAATATGGAACAGATGTAAATAAACCTTCATCATCTGTTATATTTGATCATAATAAATCTTGTCAATATGGATTTAAATTTGATTATAAAAATATGAAAATTATTCAAATTGAACATTGTCATAATAAACGTAAAATGAAAGAGGCTATGTTGATTTCAAGAAATCGTCAAATGTTAATGAATCGCCAGTCATCAAATGTTAAGATAACAGAATTGTGGGAAATCTGAATTGAACTATGGGTATTGTTAAGAGTTGTCTCGTTTTGATTATTCAAAGTTATATAGTTGATAAAGACTACAAAGTGTATAGTCGAAAGTACTTCTAAAATAATATAATTTATATAAATTGTACTGTATTTTGATATATATATAGATTTGTATATTACATATATATATATAAAATCCTGGGATTAATTCTACAATTTTTAATATAGCCAATAAAAAAAACTACATAATAGTTATGGTCAGTTTTCAGCATATATGACATTCCAAGTAGCATTTTATTAAGCTATATATATATATATATGCTTCATGTTGGTCAATATTTATATGACATTCCAAGTAGCATTTTATTAAGCTATATATATATATATATGCTTCATGTTGGTCAATAAAAATCATGAAGAAATTTTAAATTTAAATTTTTTAAAAATAATTTTAATAAATAAAATTTGCATAAATATTTTATATACACACATAAATGTATAGAGTATGGTGATTGTAAAGTTGTGTTATTAAATCAAATAAAATAAAATATTTTCTAACAAGTTGTAAAAGCTAATTAATTGTAAACTTAATATAAAAATAGGTTAAAAGCAAACATATGTCTTCTTTTAACAATAATTAAAGGTGAAAATTATATTCTTGGAAAAAGTTATTAAAATGCTTGAAACAGACTGATAGATTAAATTAAGATAATAAATAATTGATATGATTTAATTAAAAAGGATTTTGTTCCCACTCAAATATAACAACATGCAAATATGATATTGGGCAAATAAGTAGCAGACTGAAGCAGATTTTCCAATGTTATCTATAGCCAATAGATCAAAAGATCCAAAAGATGAGTGATCAATATGAATTTTGCTGATAAGCTAACTCCAGTGAATATAAATAGTACTTACAACTTATTCAGAGGAGTTAATTTCCATTATTCTTCAACTGCTATTAATAAAAGATTATTCCACCATTATTATTCAGTTGTTATTCTGCTTCAGTTATTTTTCATCTGTTGTGCTAAAAGGATTATCATTATTCTGCTGTTGTAAAGATTTATGATACAAGAGTATAGAAGCTATTATCTGCTTCACACTGTCAAAGTGGCAGAGGAAAAGCTGAAAAAAATCCTTACGGAGTCCTGGAAAAGAGGCCTTCTATATATGAAGAAGCCACCTGAATGTGTGTCTGCATCGCATTAACCTAAGTGAATAAACCTGATGTCCATTCCTACAGGAAGAACCAGTGACCAAACCAAGATTAAATTTAGATTTAAGTATACTAAATGTGTTTGAACTTGTGACTTAAATCTATTGTTCCTATAGCTATAGTTTAATAAAAATGCTGCAAAAATAAACCAATACCCTAAGGACTGAATGCAAACTACAAAAATTATAAACTTTAGATGAATTTATAGCTAATTATTATTTATCTCTGATCTAGTAAAAATATGTTAGTTAATAATTATTAGTTTAAATCTGTTTATGAGCATGTATCACAAGCGATTACTGGATTGATTTTTTTAGCAAGCCATAATTTATTTGGTGGTAATTTTTAAGTAATAATTCTATAGAATTCAGTTAAAGTGTATTTTCATGATCTTTGGCCATGTCATTAGAAATAATATGTTAATTAAATCAGTTATTTCCACTTTATTTCAAATATAAATAATATGTTTCAGTGGTATATTTATAAATTATGAATGAAGTTTAATGATACTGCATAGACAAGATATAGTAATGGTGTATCTAATAGGTTACAAATTGATGAGCTGCACTTTTGTCATTAAAGTAATAGTATTGATCAAATTATATGACTACCAATCCATCAATTTATATTATTTTAGTTACAACTGGAACTAATTCTGAAGTAATGGATTAGGGAAATGATTGTAAATTCATTTGCAACTATAGGTGTGTTAGATAAACAATTTCTATCATATGTTATCTATTTTATTTTCATATATGTCATGTAGTAAGACATTTGTAGTAGAAAATCTTCTAAAAAGTAGTACCTAAAACAAATTTAATTCCTACCATATGCATATAATTTATATATGTATTTTTTATTATGTATCAATTATTGCAGTACAGAAGTTATTTTTATGTATTATACAATTATTTGAGTTTTTTAATTGCTTGCTAATATCATAACTAGTAATTGAGTACAAAGTAAATTAGTTAAATCCTTTTTCATTCACAATATTGTATTATTCTCATTTAGCAGGGTTATTTAGTTTTAGAACTGTGATAATGAGAAGTGCAAATACCATAGATTTGGATCCATTCAAAAACATATAATGATAATAATAACATATATTTGAAATTATCAAATCTCAATTGTTTAAAGACATTTAAGCTGTTGTATACTGTAATGGTGTGTACATTAAAATAATACAAATAATATCTAGAAAGGTTGAGTTATCTTTAATACATTTATGCGATGTGATGTGACTGATCCTTAAACGGAGTCAGGAATCCCTCAGCAACTATGCCCAAAGAAACCTGTTAGCCACTTTGCCTTCCCCTTCCATTCCCCACCCTAAGCTTTCCCATAAACTGCTCCAACCCATTTCCACAACATAATCTTTGTCAACTCTATGGCCTTTATATCTAAATCCTCTCTTATCTTTTTCCAAACCCATCATAAAAACCAAATTTGTTCATATTTATTCTCCCATAACTTAATTATTTGTACTCTTTCTGCTTTCAAGCATTTACGTTCAATCAATAGATGCCTAATATTTTCTATATCTTCCTTACATAATTTGCAGACTAAATCACCCATATTTTTCCATTTACATGAAAGTGCTGCCAATGTGTGTTATTTTGTATATACATAAATAAATTGTATTTGTCTCATTATTTTGGGCAGTTTGTCATCGTTATTTACAATGAACAACTTAAATAAAATAATTAAGAAATTCATGTGTCTCTCTGACCCCAGTGGGCTATAGAAGAAAAATATTATCCGTTTGGAACATGAGAATGTGGAATGCACATGTGGATTATCTCTGGGTCATTTTCAAGCTGGTTATGCAATCCTGTCAGTTACAATATATGTATACATAAGTAAGTTTTCTATGAAATAATTTTTAAATGATATTTTTTTAGAATGTTACAGAAATAAATGTGAAACTATTATAACTTATTAAGAGAGTAACAGAAGGTTTGCTCCTATAATTTATTTCTAAAAAATAAAATAAAATGTAACTATAAATACTTATTGAATCTAGGAGCATTTCAGAATGTCTTAAAGTGCATGTTGTAAAAAGCAACAAATACACTTATTTAAATATGTATGTAAACTATAATAAAATATAGAGAATTAGAGATAAAATGTAAATATTTCACTACATTAAATTGCCGTCGATCCAATAGTAAATAACAAACTCTGGAGTTTAAAGTTCATGAACCATGACTCAGCTTTGTTACTTTCAATGCTCAAACTTTTTATAAATTCCAGAGCATTTAACTATTTAATTATTTTATTGACAACAACTTTGATAAACAAGTTAGTTTTTCAATTTCTTTATTATTGTACGAAAGGATGTTTTTTGTACTGTAATTTGAACAAAAATACATATTGAAAAACTGCTTAATAAAACTTTATTAAAAAATTGTACATTATATATATATAAATTTTCTATTCGTAGAAGAGTTAAATCTAGTAAAGATATAAGGCATTATTTTTCCCCCACTTTTGTTTAACATTTATTTAAATAAGATGCTAAGCTAATGATGTTCTGATGATGCAAACTAGCATCGGAAAATATTATGTGATATGTTATTAATATGTCAGTTCTTGCAGATAATTAGAATAAATTTATCAAAATAAAATAATAAAAAAACAGAATTAATTAAATTTTTAACGCATTAAGATGAAAGTAAATAGGAATAAAACTTAGCTTTAGCTAGGTAAAAAAAAGTTATGAACTAGGTTAATTTTTTAAATATTTAAAAATCTATTCAACTGATAAGATAATGGAAAAAATTAACATAACAATTATAATAGGTCATTAAGAATTATATAAAAATCATTAATATTAGTTTTTACAGCATTATAATTTTTATTTCGGAGTGTTAAAGATGCCAAATACAATTGGAATTGATAAAATGAATTTACTTTTTTTAGTATTTGATCAGTTTTTTAGTAAGTCAATCATAATCGAGGTTTAGTAAGAGTTTCATTTTAGACTGATCAAAGTGTCGGTTGCTATTTTTTTCAGCTAGGAGTCCATCTACAGCATTTAACTCTTAAATTTTTTAGTTTTATTGTGAGCGGAACTGCTCAGATGGAGGGAGGAATAAAAGTAAAAATATGGAAAGGTTAAAAAAGATTATGAAATAAAAATATTGTTTTTTCAAAAAGGCCTTAACATAATACAATTAAACCTCCATACAAAAAGAAAAAAAGGGGAAGAATTCTTACAATGTTTTCCTAAATTTCTGAAAATGTGTTATCAACATACATAAAAAAAAAAAACATACATAATATGCAACTTACTCATATGTTTTAAAGCCATTTTCTGTATGTGGTAGGAAAAGCTTAATGTCTTGTTCAATAAAATCCTTAAAAAAATTTTTTTTTTATTTTTTATTTTTAAAAAACAGAAAATAAGCAAAGAAAAAGGAATGATGATTATTTCAGAAGTCTTGAAAAAACATTATTGAGAAGAAAAGTAATAAAAAAAATAACATAATATTAAAAAAAAAGCATAAACAATTTTAATGTGTAAAGTCAATCTATTGTGAAATAATTGCTGCTAGTATTAGTTATTTAATATCAGTTATTAAATATTAGTAACGATAGAGTTTAATATTATAATCAGATTTATTATAGTACTATATCATTCAAAATAATTTATGGTATGATAATGATATGTTATCACTGGTTTCAACAGTCTATTGGATAAATTTCTAACCAATCATTTGAAACATATTAGTAAATTCATACATATTAGTAAAATGCTAAAACAACCTTTTTATAAGTAGCCGGTTGCAAGGAAAGAGTTTTTCCAAAGACTTGTGAAGAAGGAAATACTTATCCAACTTATCTATTTGCAGATAATTAGCAGTTTCCTCTCTCTGTTTTATTCAATAGCTAAGAATAGTTATCTACTGGTTTTCTGACAAATAACTGAATTAAGTAAGTTGGCTAATAGATATCCTATAAAAAATAATCAAACTTTTGTTAACAAAGAAAAATTATTTGTTCCATATTTGAGCCTCATCTCACAGACATTGTTAAAGTTACACGATTTCTGTGTACCGTTGATTATATTAAATTTAAAGATATTTTTACCGCATATATATTTATATTTAGAATCATTTTGTAAAGTTTTACTTTTGAAGTTAGATAAATGTATTATTTATTAAAAAAAAATCTTTTCACCCTTTAAAATTAAATCACTTTTTTTCTTTTTCTTATTATTGTTTTTTTTTTAAAAAGATTGAATTATTTTGGATTCTTTTGACCTTTTTCATGTTTCATTTGCGCTACAAAATACTCTTTTTGTAGTTTGTTGAACTTTCTAAAATATATATGTATATAATCAATCATAAAATTAAAATTGAAATATAAAAATCAATAGATAATTGAAAAATATATATATATTTAAATTTGTTTTGTTTGCATTATTGGATTTGTCATATATCAATGAATATTATATATAATGGACATTGTATTATAATTTCTTATTTGTTTGCATTTCAGAGACAAGGCTTTTATTGAAATCTAATTTTGATTTAAACCGGTTGTTTTTTAATTCACATTATATATTTTTAGTCTTCCGGGTCAGAGATATTTTGTTGACTTTAATTCTTTTCTTTTATCAATTTTATAATTTTACTGTTCTGTGCCTAAATTGAACAAAATCATCAATTAATATTCTACATTATAAATGTATTAAGTAAATAAACTAGTGATATTAAGAATATGGCACATTTATTAGATCAGCTTGGGGTTGTTAACACATAGCAAGGAATACTTCGTTATCCATTCAATGACTAACTAATTGATTGAGTTGCCTAGCTAAAATAAACATAAGTCTAGGCGTGATTTAAACACCATATTATGATTGTGGCAGGCATGTAAATTAGGATTGCCCAAGGAGAAGGTCTTTCTACAATGAGATGAAATTAAAGATGTTCTAATAAAAACACATATATATTATTTATATTAAGTTACAGATTTTTTAATCTTAGTAAAATGTTTAATTTATTTTTTTGTTTTCATTATTTTTTGGATTTATTAAAATGATCAGATTTCCACACTTCTGTTGTTTAATATCTGATAAACCGAATAAGAAATTTAAAACTTGTTCAGGAGAGCCAACAGTAATGTTTTCTTGCTGTTAATCTTTCAAGAAGCTTTATCATTAGACATCATAGTAGTGATACATTTAAATACTTCAAATATATAAGACTTTTTCAAGTCTTCAAATAAAGAAAAGGAGGTTGACAGGAATGAATTTACTGCATTCTCTTGTACTATTATTTTAATTTTTGAACACAGCCTGATTTTTTTAAAAATAAAACATATAAAAGTGAATACAAATAAATATTACATCTAAATAAGCATCAGTACTCCATTGCTTACCAATCTTTTATAGAACAATATTTGTCTGTATAAAAAAATAAGAGCATCAGCAAGAGTGATAACAATATCCTTAGATTCCTTTCTGGTTGTTGACTTCCATTAGCAAGGTAACACAAACAGAAAAAAATGTTACATTATGTATTTTATACTATTTAGGTTGATGATATGAAATTTTCAACATACTAAAACTTTGAGGCTATATCAGTCTGTTTATTTTACTTTTGATAGTATATCATCAGTACTATAGTTTAGGGTTATTAGAAATCTTATAACTGCTTGCATTTTTGATATTTTTCATAAGCTTGGAATATACTAAATGCAAATCATCACATGATTTGCCCAACTACATCTATAATATGATACATTGTTTTTAGCTTGCATAATAATTCATGCTAATTTTTTTTTACTTTTCAGCCTAATTTATATATAATAATAATTTAATGTCTTGCAACACATAAGCAATGTATATTTTAAATGAATAAAATAAAATTTTGTTATCAATTTATGAGTAAATAATATCCTATAAAAATTATAATTAGGCTTATATAAAACATCAATATTTTGAATTATATCAATTTATTTATATAAATTGATTACCATCATCAAATAAATTATGTCATGTTAATGTCTATTTTTGAAATAAAATTCCATAAATATATATATATATATATATATATATATATATATATATATATATATATATATATATATATATATATATATATATATATATATATATATATTGTAACCCAGTGCTTTTGGCACTTGGATTTATTTAGCATTATTTCTGCATGAAATCAATGTTATTCTTTAAAAAAAAATAAAAAGATAAAATAAAAGTGGTAATATTTGGTTAGTAAAGTGTGCTAACCATTTGCCTAGACATGGTTTGTGTGAATAAATAATATATCCCCTAATGCAATATCATGTTTTTAAAAGGACATGAATAATTTAAGTAAGATATTATTATAAGAGCAAGTTAATATAATTTAAAACAAATGTAATAAATTGTAGTTAGTTTTTAAATGATTATAGAGAGAAGAAAAACACCATAAATATCAATTAAGTCATTTTCAGATTGTCTTATTCTAAGAAAAAGTAACTTCTGGTAAATTCATTTGAAGAAAATAATTTATGTGTAATTAAAATCACAGGTAATTATTGTTGGTTTGAATGTATTTATTATTTTCATTATTAAACTGCTTTGTAATACATTTTAAATAATACTGAAAATTATATGATTGTAATAAATTTCTTTTCTTTTGTTTATGTTATAATCAAATGATTTCTTGTTAGAGGTACCTAGATTTAAAAAGAATGACCAATTCATACTCAAATCATTTTTAGATAGTCTGCTCCTGTCTTTCAAAAGTTTAACAGTGCAAAATTTTATAACATTATGATTTTTTATTTTGAAAACAATAAATTGGCAAGATAATTAAAATTTTATCTAAAATGAATGGGTAACAGCTCTGGTAAGGCATTCTGCATCTTTGTATTTTCTACAATTTAAAACTTTCTATATTTAAAGTTATTGCTTCTTGAAAGTTAGATTTGTTAAACAAAGCTAAAAATGAAAAAAAGTAACAAAACGAATCAAGCAAATTCTTATTTTAACTAAATTAAAGAGAACAAATATTTTCCAAGTTGGAAATAATTAATTAATAACTTGTTCTTTATTAGTATTTTTCTGGTACAGAAGAAAAATAAGTAGAAAGAATATTAAAAAAAAAACCCAAAGAACTAGAAACATTTTTTTTAGTACTTTTTAAAAATAAATCATCTGCATTATTAATAATGGAGAAATTGTATACAAAGGAATATACTTAATTTACTACTAACTGTCTAGGAAAATAATAATCATAATAATAATAATAAACAATATACCTGCATTTTTTTAAAGGAAAAATAAAAACTTCCTTGAAGTAAATATGAAAATTAAATACGTCCATTCTTTAAAGAAAAAAATACTATTTGAAAAAAATGAATTGCTAAGATTATGAAAGATATCTTAATAATTTCTTTATTGACCTAAGAATAAAATTAAAATATATAGTATACTGTATGCAAGGTGAAATTCTTATAACTTCATCCATTCTATAATTCAACTTCTGTTATTATCATAGTAATCTATAGAAAAAGTATGCATTTTCTTCAATATTCTAGCGAGCTAATTATATGTATAATATTCAAATAATATGTCTGTTTATGGTCAATGTGACAATATTCATTTTCGTTAGGATCCAAATTTTATCATTATAATCCAATTGGGAATTAAGCTTCGTTTTACTATTTTTTTTTATGTTTATTATTATAAGGGCCAAAGAAAAGAAAACTTTTCATTGAAAAAAAAAAAATGCGTTTATTACTTTCAATGTTTTGTAAAATGTAACTGGATGGAAACTCTTTACCTGGATGGACAGCTCAGCAGAGAAATAGTTCTGCTAATGAGATAATGTGTATTTGTTTATTTAATTTTTTTTTAAAAGAAAAACTAATTGGTAAAAATTTTATTTTGTGTTATAATATCAATGTATGTTAGGATTTATATCTGTCACATAATATTTTAATGATCTTGTAATGATAAGTGTATGTCTTACTATCATTACTCTGGGTTAAGTTTGTATTTAATATGAAGTAATACCTATGAAATATATCTGATTTATTACATGCAACTGGAGATATGAACTTTGCATGTGAGGATTTAAAGAAAAATGTTTTATATTTATTTTAATGGGTAAAACCATATTTAAATTTATCAGAAGTAACTCTAAAAAGAAAAAGGCTATAACAAGATATTTCTTGTTTAAAGTGTCAACAGAATTTATATTATATTAATTAAGTAATTTAGTAACAGTTATTCTTTAATAGCACATCCACTTTATTTAGTTTAAGCTGGTATGCTACCCATTGCTTTTGAATATTCCTTCATTAAAATTAAAATTATTATACTTTTCTGCTGTCATGTCCATTGGTTTCAGATATTGATTGAAGTATACATTTTAATATAGGTTTATTATTATTAGTGTGTTTTGCTATCTTGCCTAAGTGTAGAGTTGGTATATGCTTAATATCAGCATATTTTAATATTTATAATGTATTTTATTTTGTGGGATGAAAATGATCTCCCCAAAATACTTTATTTTTCCATGAGAGGAATAGTTTTTGATATAATGTGATGGTATGTTTGATAGTCCATGTGATCGATTCTCATGAATAGAACGATCAAGAGTTGATATAATATTTAGTATACTTAAGGTATTTTAAATCCCAAAAGAGGATTATACTTGGTGCGTGTTCGTTTCTTTAGGTGGTGAGATATAGATTCCACACCTATACATTTTATGCCTGAGTAATAGGCAAGAAACCACCAAATACTTCAGTGTAGTATTTTACTCTGCAGACATTAGTTGTTATTCTGCATTCCTCATGTGAAATTAAAGATAGTTCCACCATAGAAGGTGTTGATTATTGTGCTCTTTTAAAAGTTATGGCAAGGGTAAATATTAGATTTGATGTATTACTTCCTCAAGGTGCACTTTAGTATCAGTAGTGCCTTAGTAATTGAGATCAATATCTGTATTGTGCTACTGAGCCTTGCTGGTAGTTCACAAGCAAACCAATGAAGAAAGTTATTTTTAAAAAAAATAGTGCATATTTTGAAATGCTAATTTATTGAGGGAATGTTCGAACACAATATTTAGTATTAATTAAGAGTTAAGAAATATTCTTAGCGTGCATTAAAACATTTATAATTAAAATATTTATCATAATGTAGGTAGACATTAGTTTAAGCATGAAAGGGTGAGTGGGACTTCTGATCAATGACCCATAACTAGTAATAAGTTATTTAATTATAAACCATAACTTAGTTAACTTTATTAGTAATAGAGTTAATATTTTAAAAGAATTGTAGTGAACCCATTATATTAAATTACACAAATCATGTGTAATTAATTTTGCATACTTCATATCATAATATTAATAAAAAATAGTTAATCAATAACTTAAAGTAAAAGATTTATAGAAAGTTTACTAAAATTACAGATTAGTGTATTAGTAAATCAGTGCACATTTTGTCTAATTAATCCAGTACAATAGCGTGACTTCAAATGTGTTAATTTATAAGTTTAATGTATACCCGAATAGTAGACAGATTAATGTGATGATTTATATTTAGTATCAATGTGATATTATCTAATAAATTTGTATATTTTGTTTAGTTCTGTGTTAGTAATAAATTATAGTCTTTTCAATATTTGTTGTGAATTCATTTTTTTATATGCTAAATATCTTGAGTTTGCACAATAAAAAAAAATATTCTTGAGTCCGAAATCATCTCAAACTTTCGAAATCGTAATATACTAGATAGATAAATTTATGCAGGTCTAAATATTTTATTTCATTTTATTTTAATGATAATTATTTATGGAATTGCAAACTTCAGACTAAACATTATGTAATTGTAAAAATGAATTTATTTCCAAGTTATTAACTCTGACTGCACATTATTCCAGTTACATTTAGTTAAATTATTGAATTAATTAGTCTTAGTTAATTTATTGTGTTGTCATGGATGATGGAAGGATACAAAAAGCACCCTTGTCTTTTTATTATTCTGACTGAGATTCTGGATAAAAAGGCTGTATTATTCAAAATTTTATGTGATTATTTATGTCATTGTTGATCATATTTATCATCCCTTTAAATTATAATAGTTGTTATGATATGTGAGGACACATTAGCTTTCAAGTGAAGTGAATGTTTCCTATAGCCTACCAGAATGCCAGTCATGTGTGACAGCACAGTACTGTATAGTATTTTCCTAAATTAAACAAAGAAACCCTGAGATTATTATTATCATTATCATTATTCTTTATTTAAGAAGTGATCGATTATTATTGATACTACACCAATGTTGTGGCATAAAAGAGTTTAATTTTTCAATTGTGCTATAAGAAAGGTATTTTCAGATCATATTGGCAAATGATTTACATAATGGATATTTTTTTTAGAAACATTAACAAGAACATGAGAAGTTATCATCATTGTTGAAAAGTGCAAATACTTATAGCTCAAAGAATGTGTTTTTGATAAAGAAAGGATGTTATTTTATTCTAAATTATTAATTAGGGAATGATGATAGTTTTCTCTTTCTTCCCAATATATTTATTTTACCAATGATAATTTATTTTAAGATTTTAATTTCTTTCTTTATCTTAACTGCATATCTCTGCTAATTAATTTTTTTATAACTAACCGACCACTGAGCTAGGGCGAGTTTGCACATTGGTGCATTTGCGTCTCACTGAATATACTTTACAAGGTTAGAAATGAATGACCGATTATATATAGTAGCTATAGATGGCATCATCTCACTAACAGAATATTTAGGTTAGAATATATATATATATATATATTAGGTTAGAATATATATATATATATATATTATAACACCCACCGATATATTTATAAAACCGCCATTGTTGGCTTTAACCCGAAGCTTCGAATAAAGATATTTGTGAGCATGGTTTGATCCCATCTCACGCGCCAATCTTACCCGTAGATAAGAATTATCTCCTCGAAAACGTATATATGGGTTCTGGCATATATATCTGATATGGTAGCGCACCGAACCAGCTCAATCTCAGGGTTTGGGGATGATAGTCTATCTAGAGAACAAAGCTACAAACAAACTAACAATGTCTTACATGTATTCTATTATTTGCGATAGCCTATTGGCTCAAAATCCATTAATCTAACCCGGATCTTATCGGAGTTATTTTACTCAATCATACCCATTACCAATAAATCCCATTCATGCCTGCATATAATATTACTATTCAAGCACTCAGCCCATTTATTATCCGTACACATATATATATATATATCATTCATACACACATCAAATAGTGCAAATATACATATATGAGAGCTGTGTATTTAATATTGTCATATATTTAAATTTTAAAAAAAGACTTAATATAGCAATTAGCATTGAGGTAACACTAGTTTCTTTATTAAGATACATTCACTGAACACATTTTATGCCACGTCACTTTACCTTAGCTCACGCGATTAAAACAAGTCCGCATTGATGCCTTGCCAAGAAAACTAATCTGGTGGATATCACGGATGACAAACAGTTCCAATGGGGTTAGGTCGAGTAGCATATCTCAGAGGTGGAGTAGTTAATTCACTCTCTTCGCAAAGGTCCAAATTTTCAAAGATCTTTCGTCACCATTTCTTCGATGGAACAAAATTTCTTTATTTATTAAGACAGTTCGTAAGTCCGCTTCAGGTGAGTTTCACGACAAGTATCCACTGGGCCGATTAACGAAACCCGCACAATAAAATTACCCCGACATTTTGGAAAGAAAAAAATATTAAAACTTCTTAAGAAATATTTTACACGTCCTCTTAAGTTAGGATTCAAGCCGCGTCTCCCTTTTTTCCTTTTTTTATATCTCCTTTCGAGCACAACAAAAAGTTCTTTTGTTTTCACTTTTAACTTTTCAAAATTCTCTCTGTGTATCCATACGCCACTGACCAGTTCTTCCATTGTTCTTCAAAAATACCCACCTGACCAGTTTTCAGACTTCCTGATGCCAGTTATTAACTAAACTGCCTACAGCAATTAATTCATTTCTATTTCTGTCCTCATATGTTCAAGAGATTACTCAACAAAAGAAAACACGTGTTACCGACAATACTATTAAAACTAAAAAAAAACTTACGGATAAAATTATCTACGAATAATTAATTACGCTTTATACAGCTCTACATATATAATTGATTGCAACCATCACCGATACTACCTACGTATATTGTACACTCGCACATACACTATATTTACATATCCCCACACACATAACTTTCACACTCCTTGTAACAGGGTTCGAATGACCATTTACATATATATATATATATTTTTTATTCGTTTATACATAGTCGCTCCACATTAACACTAGCAATTAGTCATATATCCCATACGCGCGTATTCGAACCCGTTTGTTACAATATATATATATATATATTTGGGCACCAAAAATCCAAATAGAAATCCCTTTGTAACCATCTCTATATGAATAATAAGAATATGTACATGAAAATAATGTTAAAATAAATATATTACTATCTTAAAATCAACTAGGTTAGTGTGAATTGATAAATCTAAGGAAGATCACAAAGTGTTCATGAAGATAATAACTTTCAGTATCAACATCGATTAAACTAACTTTAAAATTCATAAGCAAAATATTATTAGATAAATTTAGTTTGCAAAACCAATAAATAGTTAAGAATCAAGTCTATAAAATGAACATGGAATTTGAATTATGAATTAGGTGATAAATGAATTAGGATGTTGATAACTAAATGAATGATGAAAACAAATAATAATTAAACAATGGAAAATGAACCAGCTTAAGAGTGACAAAAGAGAAAGAAAATGTGTTAAGGTGATGAATGATTAAGCTGATGATATAATAAAAGTCAATAAATGATGATTCAATTAAAATAATGAGTTAAGGTGGAATGATGTTAAAAAAATAAAAGAAAGATCCAGATGAAATATGAGAACAATGTTGATGATGAAGAATGAGATCCTGAACTATAAAACTAATATTGTGTTAAATGACAGTAAGATAAAAATAAGCAAAGCATGGATTATAAGCTTGACTAAACCAGAGTATTTAACTATAAAGTTAAAATAAACTATAAGTTTTAAAAAATTACAGAAGAAATTTACAATTTAGAATTATACAAATTCAATTAAACAATAAAAATAAAGATGAGAGATGAAGGTAAAACATAATAAATGACTTCAGACATAGAAGTTAATATAAATTCAAAATTATGACTGCTAATTAGTAATTTATTTTCTCAGGGTTCAAATAACTTAAATATTACTATTTTAAACGTTATATTTGGGTCAGTGATTTTACCACTACTCAAATATAACAAACAAAGACAGCTCATAAATAAAAACAGAATTAATAAAGAATATTTGAAAATCCCAATACTAACAATAATATGAACTTTAATCTTTATGAAGTAAAAATATTTTTTTTATAAAGGAAACACAATAATTTACAAATTATCTTTTATTAAGTAACTGTGGGCAATATGATCAAGAACAGTGAATGATGTGTCTAATGATTCTGATAAACAGGTTATTCCAAAAGCTAAATGTTTCATCTTTAAAATATTATTTAAAATAATACATGTACTTCAGATCAACAGTGTTTTGATCAATAAGTGATGAAGCTTTAAATACTTTAAATGTAAGAGTTTAACAAAATTTATTTTTGATATGTTAACACACAATAAAATCTATTATGTTGACTGATGATGATTTTATGACAATAAATATATTGATAGAAATAGCAATAACAATATGGATAGTAATCAGCAATAAGGCCACAGACCACTAAATATATTTTAGAACAAAATTTATTTACATATTTACACATTTTATGATTATACTAGGAACAATAAGGAAAATATATATCATCCTGGACAAATATGACAGGAATTTACATATAACCAGATTTAATAACATCTTTTATGATTAAGGAGAGATCTATCAAGATGTATTTACTACTTCAATAAGTCATTACCCTTTTATTTATTGTTATTCCAATTTATTACATGCCTTGAATTTACTTTATATTCATTATACTTCCATATTAATATAATATAAGCATTTTTAAAATAACTTGGACTTTTCTTAAAACTAAATAAATTATTAGCATTTAAAAATAACTTGGGTATAAATGATAGATAATAGCTTAATGATATAAATGGCATTATCTCAAATGGATAGATGGTGAGTAACAATCTACTATAAAAATAACTTTTAACTAATATTATCGTGCATCATCATTTTACTTAGTGCTAAATACAATCTATATCTGCAAATATATATTTCCAAAATGATTCTACTGTTATCCATACCAAACATAAAATATGATGCATAATAAAACATATATATTCAAAGATATAGTGGGGTTGATCTAAGGCAAAGAACAAAAATAATCAATCTAGATCATGGCCACCATGTGATAGCATATGATCGCTTCTGGAGCACTTTTAGGAATATGAAAAAAGAGAAGGGGTGGTTAGTCCCTTATTTAATAACTAGCTCAATATACTACAAAACATAGCCTAAATTTGCTCAAAGTTTAATAATTATTATTCATAATTCACCCACAGTGATCATTTTGTATCATCACTCGGGGAAAGAGAATAAGTTCACCTAATGTGATGTAGCATGGGCTCAATACATATTCCAAAATGTTGTATACTTATCATTATAACTATTTACTATGACAATAAATAATTCTAGTACTAATCTAACACACCACAAATATATAAAGTCACTAGAAAAATGGTATAGATTACTACTTGATATACAAAATTTATAATTATCAATTCAAGAGTGATCCATAATTATAGCCATCATTAACTACTAATTAGTCACATATTATACAGTTTAAATATTATGTTGAATACACTTAAATTGATGAAGTTATGTACTATTCATTTATCATTATTATTCAACAATTCTTCCCTTTTATCTTATAAAGAAACATATCACGAATAAACTGTAATAATCTATTACCTGTGTTCATATTTTAAATATGAATGAAATTTATAATAAATAAGATTGTAATTATAAATTTTATTAAACGCTCACTATTATTTCAGTAATAGTTTTAACAAGGCTGTAAACCTTAGCAATGAGCGTCTGAAAAAATCGTCACTAGGAACCTCTTTCTTCATAGCGTAAGCATGTGTTTTAAAGACCTACAGAGGTCCCTAATGACGATTTTTTCAGACGCTCATTGCTAAGGTTTACAGCCTTGTTAAAACTATTAATAAATAAGATTGTTTTTTTATTTTCTATATTTGATTAATATTTAAATCTATCACAAGTTTGGATTTTTTTTACTCAAACCTTTTTTATACTTATAATAATAATATACAATATCATAAACAAAACAAATTATATCATTAATAATAAAATGATTAATAAGACTATTAGTTTTACATTCGTTCTTGTAAAACTAAAACAAAAAAATTCTTAATAATCATAGTTTCTTTTGTTAGACACTAGCACTTTGTTATTCCAGAAGTTAAATAAGGTTGAAGACAAACTTCGATACTTATTTTCATCACGCATCTATTGTAACAAGCTAAACCTGCGATGCATGGGACAATACTCATCTAATCTGAATAAAATTGATCACAAATGGGGGTTGCCATTTTGTAATGAACGATCACAATAATATGGGATAATAATATAAAAAGAAGTTTTACCATGCCTAAGAATTGAAACATCATCCATAACAATCTAGCAGACTAAATATGGAATGTCATTTTATAAAATCCCTAAAGTGCTTCTTTGTCACAATAATAATGGATTTTCTATTTTACTACTTATCTATATTTGTTTATCAACATTTGTCACAAAGAAATGCCCTAAAGATTTATATTTTTTATCATAGAATAAATCATGCCTGTAATAACATGTGTAAAGTAATCTAGCTCAGCCATTGATCATATTAGGCAATAATAATGTTTCCCATTTATAATTATCTAAATTGTCCACCACACTATAGTAAAATACTAATAACAATCTCTATTAAAGCCTAATTTATTCAGATAATGTTTAAAATGAAATAAAGCCACCTAGATCACGTCTCAAAACATCAACAAATTTATCATACTTACAAAGTAAACTGCAACAAAAAATGAAATCGTATATCGTTGTCCTAAATAAAGATGTATCGAGATATCTCCTCAATTGACAATTGACTAAAACTAAATTGTCATACTTTATTAATTTAATATATTATTTTTAGTAATTCAAATTTATCTTAATATTTAACGATATTCTATTTAAATCAACAAGTTTCTAACATAATTATAATTACACTTTTGGAAAACGTTTTGTAAACCTATACACTATTTTAAATGTTTTAACAAAATAAACTTTTACTCAAATTAATAGCTGTTTTAGTTAAACGTTAAACATAATGTAAACATTTCATTAGTATCCTACAGTAGAGCAATATGCAATTACAGCTATATTTATATTCTAATATGAAATACTCCACAAGAATTTATTAACAATAAATCTATTAGGTAATTTCACATTTTACAATATCCCAATCACATTATATAAAATATACACTAGACTTCCATTGGATGTTTATTGAATTACCATTGCTTATATTATTTATCCATTTAAGTCTCTAATCAATCGATTATAAAAATGTAACAATTATGCTATATATGACAATAATTGGCAGTTATCCAAGCCAAAGACAATATTTGGTTCAGTTAGTCATTGAAGTTTACGATCTCCACTTCAAAGAAATTTAAAAAGTAATTAAAAATAAGTCATTCTGACTAATGAAAGAAAACAATTGATTAAGATTTTATAACAGGACAAAATAAGCAAATAGATCATCAACTCTGAGCCAATGAAATTATTTTGTTAGTAATATTGATTTAAATAAATAAATAAATATTTGAATGCATTAGTAAATATAAAATTTAATGATGATGTATAGAATATACCATATGCCTAATTCTAGTTCACTTACCAATATGAGTTTGAATCTTGGACCCAATTTTAAGTACCAAAATTATCTTGCGCATTCAAAAGAAATAATTAAACAGATTTGTCTGATTTTAAATCAATTCTAAATGTATCGGTTCATAAAATAAAAAAGAATAACAGTAATAATAAAATATAAGATAACATCAATCGATATTTTCAATTAGACTAAAATCAATAAAGATAATAAAATAAGAATGGAACTCTAAATACATTGCATGACAATAACACAAGATGAAAACGATAGGAGAGATTTGAAATATCGTAGACAATGATAAAAAATGTGATCAAATAAAAATTAAACTCTATTTATTCATTGATGTAATAATAATTAAACAAACATTAAAAAATCTATTATAATTTAAACTCTTTTCTATCCTATATTTTCAAGTTAAATTTTGAACCATACACAGAATTAAATATTTGGAAACAGTGGGCCGTATTAACCTAAATCATTAGATAAGAGCCTCTATGAGAACTAAATTAAAGTCTCCGATCTTTTCATTTCATGAATTCTATCATACTCATATATATTATTTACATATTCTTGTCTAAAATATATACATATATGCATAAAAAATCATACCATATATAAGTAAAAGTCTATCCATATTCACTCGCTATCTAGATTCCGATTCTTTACTTCAAATCCTAAAGTGTAGAGATGAATTTCTTTTGAATAGAGAAGGTAAACATATGTGGTAACTGATGCAGATTTGAAATTAATTTATTTCATGTTTAACTTTCAATGTTTCCTTTCAAGTACATAAATATCTAACTATCAAAACAACAGATGCAAAATTACACATCAGTGGCTGCTTTAATATTCCTTTTTCATTGGAAATAATGTGCAAAAGAATTTCTTTAATGACACAATCCAGTTAAACTTAAGTGAAGAATTAATATTAGCTTTTCTCTTTTTTGTTTTCAACTTAGAGAGTAGAGGTTAAATTGCTTATTATAATATAAGTTGAGTTAATCGATCTTGTAGATTTTCTTCATTTGAAATACAATATCCACAGAACATAGTCTTACATTGGTGGTCAAGAGGTCAGCGTGACTGCTTTGCACTTGCAGGCAGTTGCCCAGGTTGTGGATTCACGTCCCGACTGATGCTATGACACTTAAAAAAATATCCACAGAACATAATGGGGTTTATATCCATCACAAATAAATGAATGCAATTCTGGATATTTTTGATGGGATTTTCTTTCTTTCACATTTTTGGTGCTTTCCCTCCTGGAATTTCATCAGCAAGTTGCCAATGAATGGGCAGATAGTTAAAAATTTTATTCTTTCATAGTTTTATAAATTAACTATTTAAGCAATAAAATTTAATAAATTTTGAAGACAGAGAAAAACGATCCATTCTATGCAATGACAAAATGATAAGAACTCTAATTGCAGTCTCTCCTTTCTATTTATAATATACTCTCAATGACATTATTGATGTCCTAACATCTGTTGAAAATCATTAGAAGGATCTGTTCAAGAATATTTTGCCTCCTTTTTTTAAGTGAAATGGAAATTTTAAGAGAATTGGATACATTAAAAATGAAATCTAAGTTCATATGATTTTTTCATTTTAAATCAAAATAATATTAGAATATTGATACATTCTAATATATATATATATATATTGTAATAATATTTTTCCCGCAAATTAATTTACAAACAAATATTTGTGAAACAGAAAACATTTAATTGTGTAATAGGTGTTGCTATGGAGATTGCAATAACAGAAATGGAAATGTGCAATATTTAATAATAATATTGATTTTGTTCAAATAATTTTTCGAGATACACTTAACTATTTCTAAAATCTATTTATTTACTGTTTATATTTTTTTTCTGAGGTTGATTACAACAGATTTAGGATTTCAAGATCTTCATCATCTTTGGATCAAATTAAAAAAAAAAAAAAAAAACAAGATCAACAAACTTTTTTTTAAATTTTTTTACAGTTGACCTGAATACTTACATTATATTCCCTATACTTTACTGATTAATAGTGCTATTTAAGGATTAACACATAATTTAGAATATGATTCTCATAATAATTCATAAATCAAAATATAGCTTGGCATTTAATTCACTTTTGATGAAAGGCTACAATTCAGCTTACAAAAAATATATCAATTCTGCTTCTACAGAATATTCAATGCTAAGAATATTTTATATTAAAAGTCTCAATAAATACTTTATATACTTTTATTTCAGAGTCTTCATTTATATATATATTTTTAGTTAGGTATACATTATTACTATATTTTTATATATATATATATATATATACTTTTATTTCAGAGTCTTCATTTATATATA
Source organism: Epiperipatus broadwayi (assembly GCA_028023455.1). Taxonomy (NCBI): domain Eukaryota; kingdom Metazoa; phylum Onychophora; class Udeonychophora; order Euonychophora; family Peripatidae; genus Epiperipatus; species Epiperipatus broadwayi. The sequence continues at coordinate 4,000,004 of JAQFVV010006307.1, read as the reverse complement.
TATTTTTAGTTAGGTATACATTATTACTATATTTTTATTTAATTGCAATATAACAATTTTATCTTTTTCTAAAATTTTATCTTCTATATATAATGAAATTAATATAGCATACTTGAATTGTGACATTTGAAATTAGCATTAGTATTTTATTTTACACTAGTTTGAAACATGTCATATCTTAAAAATTCAAAACAGCAATAAAAGATACTGAGTATCTAATTGTATATTTCTGCTTATTTTAAATTCATTTGACTGAAAAGACAAATAATTTTATTTTCCTTCCTCTTGCTGTCCAAAGTAATTCATAATTATCTTTATAATGTGCACAGTAAATATTATAATTATAACAGATATAAAATACAAAACAAAACTTTATGCTAATGAACATATTGTTTTGTGTATGTTTGAAATCGATTTTAGTGGGGTAATTTGTTTCCAAGATGTCTATCAGTTTTATAATTGAATCTTGATAATTATGAATTGACAGAAATGGCATGTATTATGCAGAACGTCAAATGGGACTTCCCTACTCCATTACTTGCACATTAAAAAATATTTCCATTTTCAATCCAATTTAAAATTTTACCTTGACAATTTTTCAATTACACAATTATAGATGATGTTATTGTTTCTCTCCTGTTATTTTTTTTTCTCTGTTCTCTCTGCATCTTGCTTATTGTTTTTCTATTTATAAACTTTCACCATATACAATATTGTACAAAATAACAAACCAATTAAATCATTATACATGCATACATTAACTTATAATTAATAATTATCGATCCTATAAGCATGAACAGTAACTAATTAAGCCATTCAAAATTATTTTAAATAACAATAAAATATGCTTAAGAATTAATTATAAAGGTTGATTTAAAATAGCTATCATCTTAACACTTTTTGATTATTATTTAATAATAATAAAATATCAATATTTCTTTTAAATTAATAATGATACTAATAAATTATTATATTTTAGATACTATTGAACATTAGTCCATCTGACAAACTGCATGTACGATCTCATACATAACAGGACAGATGGTTTAGCATATCTTGAACAGTCAAAGACTTTATCACTCCCAGGAGATTTATTGATAATATTTATTTATTTTTATAATAAAATTTGGCAACTATGATGACACACCACTGATGTAATATACCTATTTAAAATTGAATATTTATTTTTTTAATATTATCAATTAAAAATTAAAATGTTATATAATTGAGCATTTAAATAGGGCTTTATATATATATATATATATATATATATATATATATATATATATATATATATATATATATATATATATATATATATATATATATATATATATATATATATATATATATATATATATATATTGTGAATATTCAGATTAATGATCAAAATATTTAAAAAAGAAATAAAGAAGTTTGTTGATCTTGTTTGGTTTTTCTTTTGCTCTGATAGATAGATAATGGAAGAACTTGGAAATATGGATTTAAATTGATCACCATAGAAACCTAAAGCTTTTAAATAGAATTGTTTACTATTGATTCTAGCTTAAAAATACTAAATTCGCTATAATAAAACTTAAAAAAAAAACATATAGGTAAATAAATACATTTTAAAAACAATTCAGTACCATATAAAAGTTTACTTAAATAGGATTGATATTATTTTACATATTTTATTTATATTAATGCAGTCACCATAGTAACATTATTACATATAATTCAATGTTTTTGTGTTATGTATATTTGTTTATAAATTAATTTAAAAAAATATTATTATTAAAAATATATATATGTGTAAATTATTTATATTTATAAAGTGGATAAAGGTTGTAATATCAATTTTGTATTTTGGTTTACAAATAAAATAAAAAAGAACATCAAATCGAATTTGGATTTAATTTTCATGTATCTTTTTTTTCAAACTTACATTACAAATCACACGAAAACTGCTATAAAAAATTGTTTGGCTTGAGCTTTATTCGAGTATTTTCAAATGGTTGTTATGACACCAGAATGTCGGAAAGAGAACCTATATATAGCAGCCAAAAGACTATAGGAGTACGCTATCATCTTTTTGTGACGAATGGACATATTTTCTAGGTTCTTACAAATAAAAGTTCCTCAATATTTTTTTCACTGTTAAACCATAAAACAAATAAAAAAATAAACTTAAATTATCTTCCCATTCAACCATTTGAATGGCAGTTGTGAAGAATTTCCAAAGGAAACGGCAACAGAAAAAAAAGAAAAAGAAAACCTATATAAAAAAAAAATGCTTTATATAAAAATCGGCTATTTTAGTTTTAAAAATGAAGATATTTCTGGTTTAAAGTCTGGCGTATAACTACCATTGGATTTGGGTAAATATTGTGTCACAAGCTAATAAACACTCAGGATCAACTGGATTAATTTATATCATAAAAGGGCTAATTAAATCGCACTCTCCTCTTTGGGAAAGGAAAAAGACTGTTAGTGAAGCATTATAAAGTTCAACTTATCTTTTCTGAGAAATAAACTTCTCTTTGCATCATAGAAACCAAGGTTAAGTAAATTGCAATGGACAAATAAATAATGAAAATGGACAGACTCTTATATGGGGTATGATTTTTTTTATATATATAATAATGTGTGCATATTAATTTTTTTTACATATATTTAAAAAGGATGATTTGTATTTTATTTAAATTATCTTTAGGAGTAATAGAGTTTAGGAAATAAAAATGATCAGAAAGATTTATTTATTAATTATTTGAACTCTGGTCTAAGTATATATTAATACAATCCAATGTTATATATATATATATTGAACCGTGTTCGAATAAGTGGAATCGAAACACCGGTCTCTTAGGCAGAGAAGAACATACTCGGAGAGTATGTATGCCCAAACGATAGCTATAAAGTATATAACTAGCATTACATTTCCAGGACATAGCTTCTTCTCGGCTGTTGAGTTCAACACCAAATCCAAAGCACTTTTTTGTTTGTGTATAAACACGGGCACCAGCTGTTTATTCTAAAAGAATACTAAAAGAATAGACAACGCACTTTGAACAGTGGCCACTAACTCAACGCCTAAATCCATGACTAGCTCAGCTGTTTGTAATCACTAATAGATTATACTTCATTAGTGGTTAAAAGAATTGATAAAAGGGAATTGATAAAAAGAATTTATAAAAGGAGATTGATAAAAAGAATTGACCGACAAATAAAGTTTAATTTTAAAGACAATTTATTAACTAACATTTATTTACTAAATTTAAACATTTTATAATTCTAATAAAAACACATGCATATTTTTAAATTAACATTTCTAAACTAGTTTAAATATTCTTGTATATTTTCATAACCGAACACTGGTATTTATCTAATTTAACCAATAATATTGATATAAGGATCATGCACATATTAACTCATGCACACACATAATAATAATAAAGTATTACATAGCATTTGAAATTTAAACACACATATCAATAGTTCATTTATGTATGATATCGAGTTCATATAATTAGACTCTTGGAGGATTCGCACGAATTAATGAAATGCAATGGCTATTACAGTATAAACGAAAATAAGCAAATGTTTTACCTAGGATTTTGAACGTAGATTTAACACTTTGTTTTCTTCTTGTTTGTTGTTTCTTCCAGTATGAATGGTTCCAGTATGAATGCTTCCAGCCGGCTGGGATGTTTCCTTGATGAGTTTCCTTATTATTCACGATTATTACTATTGGAGACAATTAGATACTGACGGAGATTTTCTAAGTTGTTACGTTGACATTATTTCACGGGCAGATCTTGCTGTTTTCATCGGACTTTTTAGGCTGTGGAGAGGCGTGAATTCCCAAAATCTTCTCAACACTGCATTTTGTTTGTTAACTGACTCAATTAATTTCTGAACTGCACTACTCAATTACTTTTGTGAACTGATTACTGTCCGATAAAAAAAGGTCTATTTATACCTGCGCCTTGTTGTCTTTCTAATATCTCCAGCAAAGATCTGTTGTAGAAATTCTTTAGCAATTAATCCTTTGATAAACGTGTTTTGGAAGATTGCTTAATTAGTAATAGCCATGCAATAAAACGTGTTGTTTTATTTTATTAATAGCCATTGCCGTGTTTTTAATGATAATCTTCTTTTATTTTGCATACATTTTATTTATTTACAAATCGCACATATATACGCACATATATTTTTAATACAATTTACTATTTAGTTTTAACATTATTTTTTCTTTAATTAAACTTGAATGAAAAGAGATTTGTATGTTTTAACTTTTTAAATTATATTTTTACGAATACTAATAAAAACTCTTTACTTCCTTTTATAACCCTTAGTTTAATTTCTCTAATGAAACACCCCTCTCCCCTTCTGATTAATTAATTGTAGCTTTTTTATTTCAAAACTAACGCTAGAAAACTATTTGATTCTTATCCTTTTCTAAAACAAACTGCAATAAACTCTTCAACGTTTAATTTTATGTTTTTCTTTTATGAACGATTATTTTAATAATATAATTTTAGATAAAATTATATGTGCCTATATCAATATAGGTACATTACACCACCCTTCCTTTTGAGAGTAAAATGCGTCATTTTTGACCATTTTATCTCTGACAACATTAAATCTTAATTTATTATTCTTTCTAAGTTTGCTTTTTGGTATCTTTTCCTTTCCATGCTAAGGGCAATCTCCAATTATGCTTTTCTTCCTTCTATGCTGGTAACATTGCTTACAATGTTCATCCTGGATAATGACCACGAGGACAAACTAAATTTGTGGCACAGGGATCTTTTATAAATGAAGCTTCAGCTGCCGATTCTCTTGATCGGACTTTGACTAAGAAAAGGTGGCTGCAAATGGCAGGAATTTCAACTGTCCATTTCCGACTTACGCCCTGGAAAACGATTGCCGATTCTCTTGATCGGACTTTGACTAAGCAGCTGCAATGGCAGGAATTTTCAACTGTCCATTTCCGACTTACGCTTTGGAAAACGAGGTACGAGATATGGGGATTCTCCCCTGAAAAGTGACTTATGACTTACTCTGGTTGTTGCCAGTGTGCTTTTTAAAAGAGGAATGATCCCGGCCAATCCGTTACGGGTACTAGAATTTATCCAGTCGAGAGCTTTAAACTTAATCCTTATCTAACTTATTTCAATACTACCCTCATCCCTTTAGATTTGAACCCTTATACACTCTTAATACAACTTAGATTGACTTTCATTTATATTATTTTAACCTTTCAATATTATTTGTATTAATCTAATCTTACACCATTATTTCAAACCATTATGAACATTATTTCAACATTATTTATTTACACTAATCTTATAATATTATCTTTAAACTATCACGGACATCAATTTACATATTTATTTATATTACGATATTACTTTTAACCCATTACTTTAACTTATATATTAATGTGCGTGTACTCAGAAAAAAACTATTTTGCTTTATTATGATTCATTCATTATTATTTTACTAGAGATTTTTTTTTTATCTTGATTATTTTAAACAATTTATTTACATCCTTTTCTTAACTTACGGTATTCAAAACAAACTTTTATTTTAACATGCGTATATTCAAAAAACTATTTTATTTTACTACGAATATTTTATTTATTTTCTACAGATATATTATACTTATTTATTTAACTTGTTTTTATTTTATGTATTTCCGTTATTTTATTCATTTATTTAATTCTACAAACATTATTTCTAAATCCTTAATTTGACCCATTTATTTAACTTGATTTTATTGATTTTTATTTATTTGAACTGTTTATTTACGAACATTTCCTTAATTAATATGTGCGTGGAGAAAAAAAAAATCTTTTATTTTGCGAAGCCTACATTATTATTATTACTTGCAACATTTCATTTATTATTATTCATTCATTTTTAAATTTATTGTCTTAAGTTTTAAATAGAAGTTTCAGATTTAATTTATTAGATTTATTTACTTTAGAATAATCATATTCATGCTCATTGTCCATTTCCGGTCCTTTTTGTTTATTTCCTTTAGTATTATGCCCGTTTACTAACTCTTACACTATGTCCGGCAGCTCCTTCTTTTTTTCTACAAATTCTATAATATAAACTAACTTTCCTCTCTTATCGGTTCTGCTTTTATATTTTATTGCTTTATCTCTTTCTCTTTCCATTCTGTTTTCGACTTCGTAACTCAGAAAACCTTTATACCTAGACAAACTCTGAATTACTTCAATCTGGGAATATTTTTTTCTACGCTTTCTCTTTGTTTTAAATCTACGTCTACAGCGAATGCGAACGTTTACTTTAACCTTTTTAAATTTTTGTAAAAACTTTTCTACACTATCTACTACCTTGAACTTATGTTTTTCTTCTATTTCTTGATCTACATTTGTGTCTACTTTATTTATCACAATGCTATCTGATTCTAATTCAATTTCTATGTCTTTTATCACCTCAACTCCTCAACTTCCTGACTTTCTTTAATTAAATCTAACTCTATAACTTCTTGGTTCTTCTCTACCTTTACCATTATCTCACATCTTATTTCTCTTACTTCTGCTCTGAGTTCTTTAATTTCTGTTTTAACCTGACTAATTTCTGCCTTCAATTCTGCTTTGAGTTCTTCTTTGAGCTCTTGTTGGCTTTGTTTAATTTCTTGACACATTTCTTCCATCATATTCATCATCATTTTCATCATCATTCGCATCTCAGATACTTCTTCTTTCTCCTTTTCTACTAACTGGGGATTTTTAAAATATATTGGGCTTTCTTTCGGATCCATTTTTAAAAATTTCAATTTCAAAGTACTAGCGCTTATGTTAAACTAAATTTAAATATGACTTATTTATTTATTTTTCTTACTAAGACGGAAACTCACGCTAACTCCACCCTTTTAGTCCTTTTCACTACCCGATCTAATGCTTTAACTCCGCCCATAACATCTAATTGACTCTGATTTGATAGCATAAATGTCAAAATCTCTTTTCATTTCGAAAAAAAAATTTCGGTCAATTCTTTTTTTTTTTTTAAATTAAAACACTTTTACATACGTAATTTAACTTTTTAGATTTTTATTTTCAACAAGAACAAAGTATTTAATTAACTGTCATTTATGACAAGTTCGGCCCACGTTGGGTAAAGCCATTTGAACCGTGTTCGAATATGTGCATTCGAAACACCGGTCTCTTAGGCAGAGAAGAACATACTCGGAGAGTATGTATGCCCAAACGATAGCTATAAAGTATATAACTAGCGTTACATTTCCAGGACATAGCTTCTTCTTGGCTGTTGAGTTCAACACCAAATCCAAAGCACTTTTTTGTTTGTGTATAAACACGGGCGCCAGCTGTTTATTCTAAAAGAATACTAAAAGAATAGACAACGCACTTTGAACAGTGGCCACTAACTCAATGCCTAAATCCATGACTAGCTCAGCTGTTTGTAATCACTAATAGATTATACTTAATTAGTGGTTAAAAGAATTGATAAAAGAATTGTAAAAGAATTTATAAAAAGAATTGATAAAAGAATTTGGTAAAAGAATTGATAAAAAGAATTGACCGACAAATAAAGTTTAATTTTAAAGACAATTTATTAACTAACATTTATTTACTAAATTTAAACATTTTATAATTCTAATAAAAACACACGCATATTTTTAAATTAACATTTCTAAACTAGTTTAAATATTCTTGTATATTTTCATAACCGAACACTGGTATTTATCTAATTTAACCAATAATATTGATATAAGGATCACGCACATATTAACTCATGCACACACATAATAATAATAAAGTATTACATAGCATTTGAAATTTAAACACACATATCAATAGTTCATTTATGTATGATATCGAGTTCATATAATTAGACTCTTGGAGGATTTGCACGAATTAATGAAATGCAATGGCTATTACAGTATAAACGAAAATAAGCAAATGTTTTACCTAGGATTTTGAACGTAGATTTAACACTTTGTTTTCTTCTTGTTTGTTGTTTCTTCCAGTATGAATGGTTCCAGTATGAATGCTTCCAGCCGGCTGGGACGTTTCCTTGATGAGTTTCCTTATTATTCATGATTATTACTATTGGAGACAATTAGATACTGATGGAGATTTTCTAAGTTGTTACGTTGACATTATTTCATGGGCAGATCTTGCTGTTTTCATCAGACTTTTTAGGCTGTGGAGAGGCGTGACTTCCCAAAATCTTCTCAACACTGCATTTTGTTTGTTAACTGCTCAATTAATTTCTGAACTCTACTACTCAATTACTTTGTGAACTGATTACTGTCTGATAAAAAAAGGTCTATTTATACCTGCGCCTTGTTGTCTTTCTAATATCTCCGGCAAAGATCTGTTGTCAAAATTCTTTAGCAATTAATCCTTTGATAAACGTGTTTTGGAAGATTGCTTAATTAGTAATAGCCATGCAATAAAACATGTTGTTTTATTTTATTAATAGCCATTGCCGTGTTTTTAATGATAATCTTCTTTTATTTTGCATACATTTTATTTATTTACAAATCGCACATATATACACACATATATTTTTAATACAATTTACTATTTAGTTTTAACATTATTTTTTCTTTAATTAAACTTGAATGAAAAGAGATTTGTATGTTTTAACTTTTTAAATTATATTTTTACGAATACTAATAAAAACTCTTTACTTCCTTTTATAACCCTTAGTTTAATTTCTCTAACAACACCCCTCTTCCCCTCTGATTAATTAATTGTAGCTTTTTTATTTCAAAACTAACGCTAGAAAACTATTTGATTTTTATCCTTTTCTAAAACAAACTGCAATAAACTCTTCAACGTTTAATTTTATATTTTTCTTTTATGAACGATTATAACGATTATTTTAATAATATAATTTTAGATAAAATTATATGTGTCTATATCAATATAGGTACATATATATATATATATATATATATATATATATGATTTGATGGTTTCATGTATAAAATTTAGTTTAAAACATCGAACAGACAAGAGATTCAAATATATCATATTATTTCATATTCATTTATTAGTTATTATTTTGATAAACAAATAGACTTTAATCTCATTCTATTTCATATCTTTGATATCTGTTATCTATAATTTTTTCAGTAAGATATCCAAATGTCTCTCCATTCATTCATTCATTCATTTTTTTATATATGTCGTTATTGTTTTCGCAACACGTTTTAGAGATACACACAGTAATTTTATCATTTTTATTTATTCAATCAATCTGAAATATAAACTAATTTCTTATGTATTTTGTTATTAATATTGCCAATTTTCTTTTATATAATCAAATAAATTGAGTGATTCAAATGACAAGACTCCCTTAATTTTTATTATTATTTGGATTGCATAAGATGACTTAGCTATTTAAATGACAAGGTTCAAACTCAGCTTGGTAAGTGAGCTAGAATATAAGATATTGCATGTTTTGCATATTAGCATTTTATTTTATTCCCATATGAATTTTATATTTATATTTGCATTTGAATATTATATATATTATCATTTATCTTAGTTAATATTACAAAGTCAAATTATTTCTATGTTTGTCTGATTCCATCATAAAATATATATAAATAGATGGTATTTTTATCATTGATTCAGGACGACTTGTCTTAAATATTTTTTTTTAAAAAAAACTTCTCTAAAATAAAGAGTATAAACTTCATTGAATAGTTTAATTGAATATTATCTTTAGATTGAGATGAATGCAAATTATAATCATATATTTTAATTATTTACAACCAATTTCATATTCATTTATTTGAAGATTTAAATAGATGATATTTATTATTATAGGTTGATAGACATCCAATGGAAAATTAACATATCTTTTATATAATATGATTGGACATTATAAAGATAAAAATGGCTAATAAGTTTTCGTGGAGTATTCTATTTTAACATATAAACGAAGCAATAATTACGTATCACTTTATGGGAAGATATGAATAAATTATTTATAGATTACTTTATAGTTTCTTAGTAAACTAGACGTAGATTAAGTTGTTTAACATTTAAAGGAGTGCATAGGTTTTCAAAGTGTTCATAAAGTGATATAAAAACTAGTTGATTTCAATAGAAAATTATTGATTAAATATTAAAGTAGAAAGAATTGTGCATCGCTTATTGATGAACGAATGTTTATACTTTCTATTTAGCGTTTATTAAACTAGATATAAATTCGAGTCAAATATTATTTTGTTTTGATATTTAAATAGTGTCTATATTTTAAAAGGTTTTGTAAAATACAATTATAGGTATTTAGAAGCTTATCTGTTAAGATAAAATGCAGCATCTTTAAATAATGAAGTAGATTTAAATTACTACAATAATAATAGGCTAATAAAATATATATTGGAATCTGCTTTAATTATTAATTGAATTTGATTTTCATTGGATTGCTAATCAAGTAGTTAGCCTAATCATATATTATTGTTTAGGGCAATGATATGTGAGTTCATTGTTCATTGCAGTTTATATTGTAATTGTGATGGATTTGTTGATGTCTGGAGCCGATAATCTCATTATTCTTTCACTTCATATATAGTGTAAACAAATTAGACTTTAAAAGAGATTATTTGTGCTTTATGATGGTTTATTACATAATGCTGACCCGATTGAGCTAGACTAGATTAACTTAAATTAGATTTTAGATTTTTTATCAGATCAGATTAATCATTCTACCCATCACCAGCATTGATCAATTTTCCATCAGTTACAATATATATATATATCGAGAAGTGAGGGTATATATATATATGATAATATATATATATATATATATATATATATATGTGTGTGTGTGTGTGTGTGTGTGTGTAGTTTTGGTTATTTCACAATGTTTTGATGATATAGCATCCACCAATTGTCAAGAATAAGTTTTCAAATAGTAATGAGATTGTGAGGTAAAGAATGAGAATGAACATGAAGTACTTGAGCAAGCAGAACAAGTGGATTAAGAAAATGTGTATTTTTTTCAGTTTTACTATTAATTGATTTCAAGTTTATATTAGAAGACAAAGATAAAATAACTGGTCTGGAGAAGACATGAATATTTTGTGCTTCCTTAGCTCTATTTAACCAAGTTGTTTACCGTATACTCAGTCTCATTACTATTTGAAATCTAATTGTTGTTTTTTTTTGAAAATGATGGATGCTATTTCTTCAATACATTGGGAATTAATGAAAAATAATATGTTTTACCCTAAAACTATTTTATTTACATCATCATATAATGATGAAAACCTTACACACGCACACACGCATATATATATATATATATATATATATATATATGGTTACACACACACACACACACACATATATATATATAACTCCACTATATAAATTAAGTCAAATCCACAGTCAATGTGTTCTATAGTATAGCAACCAGTCAGACCAGGTCTTCTGATTGAAAAAATAGTAGCAAGCCTTCCCAAGCTAATATAGATCAAAAGGTGGACTCTACTGATCAGTAAAACTTGTTATGCATGAGATAATATCTGGACGTATAAGCATAAGAGTAAAGATACAATGTATAGCAATATTTTTATATCCCATCAACAAGTCATATTTTATCAGGATAATATAGATGTAAATTATTTAATCCATTACAACACCATTGTACAAATGATGAGACAATATTTACTCATTTGGAATGTAAGAATTGTTGCTATATATTATATCTCAACTCTTATAACCATATATCCAGCTATTGGCTTACACCTAACAAGGTGAATGATTGACTGAAATAGGTCTCACTTTGATCAGTAGTAACTTGGACATGTTTGCTATTGCTTTTTTCGGTGCTTGTCTTATAGATAAAGATGGCATTGGATGGCATCGTTTTCATGCTAAAATGATAAAATATGACCATTCCTGGGCCATTGATTATAATAATTTTGCTGTGCTTTTTTGTAATGCGAAAATAAAAACAAAACAAAATCGTCTTTTATAAATATTATTTTTTATTAACGTATACAATTTAAATGATAATAATAAATGTAAAATAAAATCAACAAATTACAATTTGATTCGTGTTTTTTCTATCATATATTTTTTTAATTGTGTTATGGCTTTTTTTTATCAATTTTCTATCAGATATTTTTTTACTTGTAGTACGACTTTTTTGTTGTTGTTGTTTAACTAAAAAATAATAATCGTAATAAAAAGTAAAATTTCTTAGTCTATTTTTTATTTTTTTAGTCTTTGTTTTACTTTTTTTTTTTTTTACAGACAAAGAGATATTGTGGCTATTTTTTACTTCAAATAGAATGACAATAAAAAGTAAATGTTGTTACGGTTAGATTTAGGTTAGTTTTAGGGTTAGGGTTCATTTTAGGGTTTGTGTTCTGTTGTTTGTAATACTAAAATAAAAAAATTCAAAATTGTAACTATTTTATAAACTGTGCAAATTCGAAAAATGTATTTGCTGTGATGCAACATACATGCTATACTGCGATGCAACATAGTGGTCTGCATTCTGTAGCACAAAGTTGTATTACAGAAAATGCGGTTCGAACATGTCGGCTGCGGAAACAGCATTATTATGTGTTTTAGTGTGAAAACAGCTTCATAGAGTGGTGTCTTTAGCTATAAGATGAGTACCTTTTTTTCCATCCAGCAGAAATGGTTTAATTGATTGCTGCACTTCTTTACACTTGTCTCTAGATTTAATTATATTTACAAAATGAAATTCCTATTTATTAAAGAATTTACATCTAAATTAACCTGTTAAAAATATTAAATTTAACATAAACATATATTATGAGATATTATTTTATATAGTGCTATGTTTTTATATTGTAATAGTGATATTAGTGATTAAAGCAATGCATTTGCTCTTTAAAGATAAATTATAAATGAATACTCTCACTTTTCCCGACACAAGATATAGTATTTTAGAAAGGATGGAATGAATCACCCATACTTTTGACCCAAATATTTATGTATGGGCAAATCTTAAGCATATGGAAATGAGAGCATGAAGGTGTTAAGCAATCCCTTTAAATTACGTTTGTTATGTTTGAACAAGTAACGCTTGCAAAATCTTTACAATTTACAACATGTCATTCTTTAGTTGAAATTAAACATATATAATGAGATATTATATTGTAATTATAACAATCTGATTACATATCGAATTAGTTATATTACAAAGCTTCATAAGTAGTAGTAGTAGTAGTAGTAGTAGTAGTAGTAGTAGTAGTAGTAGTAACAGTAACAGTAATAATAATAATAATAATAATAATAATAATAATAATAATAATAATAATAATAATAATAATAATAATAATAATAATAATAATAATAATAATAATAATAATAATAATAATAATAATAATAATAATAATAATAATAATAATAATAATAATAATAATAATAATAATAATAATAATAATAATAATAATAATAATAATAATAATAATAATAATAATAATAATAATAATAATAATAATAATAATAATAATAATAATAATAATAATAATAATGCCAAACCTATCAAAAATGCAATTTGCCAAAAAGGAATCCTCAACAGGACAGGCAGCCTTTCTATTCAAGTCAACTATAGAAACTGTTAGAGATAATAAAAAATACAGTTCAGTTGTTATTCAACTGGATATTGAAGCCACTTTTGACATGATTTCCATCAGTACTCTTCTTAAAACTCTGCAAAAATACTCAGTTCCGAACGCATATCCAGACTTGCTTGCTAACTTGCTTTTAAACCGTGAGATTTATGTTTCCCTAAATGGAAAAACTTCACCACCAATAGTGCCACATCAGTCCATTTCTCAGAGCTCACCTCTCAGTGCCTTACTGTTCACTGCCTATATCAACCCTCTTATAAAAATGTGCCCACCATCAATAACAACATCTCATGTATCGCATATATGGATGATATAGCATTATTTCTATCATCTCAAAAACAAATTCCCAAACTTCTTAAGATACTTAATAATTTTACAAAAGAATACAAGCTAACATTCAATATGGAGAAATTGTGTGCATGGCAGATCTTCACCGGTAATAGCATTAATAAAGTTTTCAAAGGTAGACCAAGCACATTTCTTGGGTTCAACTTTTATTTATGACATTCACCTATGAGATTGCTCATACAGAAAAATTTAATAGAGAAAGTGGAGAAGACTGTCAACTCACTCCCCAAAGCCTACCTCTCTGTATATACAAAAATGGCCTTGCTTAACATGCTAGTGATTACAAAAAATCTCTTATTTTAGCCCCAACAATCATTTATACCAAGGCAGATTATTTCAATATCAATAAAACGCCTTAGAAAACCCCTTTCACAAAATGGCCTTGGCCTTCACTCAATACATGTCTTCAGGATACAAAAAAACATTGAACATAATATCTACATGTTCACAAAAATCCCCATATTTAGAAATTGCTGCCAAGATTACTCCCACAGATAGACCACCTCCTCTCCAAAGATATCTGAACACACTACTTACACCATTATTAACAATTCACACTCTTAACTTTAAACCACCACAAGCCAAATATAAATATTGGGAAGTTTATCAACTTCTACATCCAAATCAAGACGATGTACAAACTCCACTTCATATTAATAATAAACAATTATATCACAAATTCAAACTATGGTCACTTGAACCAAAATATTTTGACTTTCTCCTAAAGATAAATCTAGACTCGCTACCTACACAACACTTTTTGAAATATCAAAGAAACTATAAAGATATAGATGATATATGTAATCTTTGCCATAGGGACTCAGAGACACAAAACCACTTTTTTTTTCATGCTCAAGTCTAGAAAACATTCGTAAAATTATTATCACTTCACTCAAGGGTAAAAAAATCAATATGAAAACCCTTTTTGACTCTTTTAAAAGGGGTATCTTTGCTGAAATAAGAATCTGCACATTTCTACTCTATGCTTTATGGTGTACAAGGTGTAATTTCATATACAATTATAATCCTAGAAGACATCCAAACACATTCAGAAATAAGCTGCAAACCATACATGAAAGAGACATGAAGATTACAGATCAATCTAACTACATTGACACCTGGAATATACAAGAACTTATATAAAAGTACTAAAAAAAAAACTATATCTAACATGGATCCTTGTGCCAGTTCTAAAGCCAACTGACACAAACTAGATGCATTCCTGCTTTAATTTAATTGTATATCTAATTGAATATTATCATATGATTGAGTGATCATCATTGATTTTGTTGAACCTTTTTTTCTTAGAGACTTCTAGTTTGATAACGCATACAGTTACTGATAAAATCATTGTACATATGCAGTTTTGTGAAACTAGTTTATATGTAAGAACTATGTGTCAAATGTAACTTGTATAACCTTTTAGAATACTAATAAAGTTTATCCTTTGAAACATAATAATAATAATAATAATAATAATAATAATAATAATAATAATAATAATAATAATAATAATAATAATAATAATAATAATAATAATAATAATAATAATAATAATAATAAATTACCATGTGTATATGTGCATGCATATAAGTGTCACTCGAGTGGAATGATTTTAAAGTTTGAAAACAATAGCTAGTTTATGCTTTTGATCATATTATTAAACATTTATTTTGTAATATGTGACAAACCTAATGAGAAATTGTACTGTAAAAGATGAAAGAAAACTTGTTTTAATATACACAACACGTTTTCAGTGGGTATTTATAAAAATCTAAAAAATATTACCTCTATTTATTTGCTTTGTGTGAATAGAGTTTTAAATAAAATTTTCCTAATTTTTAGAGCAAATTTTATGGGAAACTAAACCTGATATTAAAATTTTGGATTTTATAATATTTTAGAAGTTATCATTTAAAGTTTAAATATTGACAACATTTTTCTTCCTAACACCAACTTATGTAAATAAGGAGAGACATGTTTTTTTTCATTCATTTATGCATCAAATTTATATAATAAATTATGCTACTTTATCTATAAAATTGTTTCCAGCAACATGTTGTAAAGACAATAAAGAAAATGTTTTCCAAAAAAACATGTTAAATCATATACGAATAAGCATTTATTTTATAACGTCTTGCGTGCGAATATAATTACGATAGAATGACAGCCTGTTAAGCTAAATTGCGCAGACGCTGTGAGAATGTTGTTAATAAATGAATACCTTCGAACAACCATCATGTGGTTGTTCGAAGGTATTCATTTATTAACAACATTCTCACAGCGTCTGCGCAATTTAGCTTAACAGGCTGTCATTCTATCGTAAAAAAACATGTAAGGGAACAGATCAAATCTTATAATTAGTTAGTGACAAATCTGTCATTTGAAAAATATGTGCTACATCACATAGGGATAAATCAATCTGAAACAAACAACTAAGAGATTCCATTTCAGTACAGAAAATTTAGAATAATTTATTCAAAGATTCAGCATAAAAGCAGTGTTTGCAGTGATCCAACCCAGAAGAAAAAAATTGCTAGTTGAAACTGTTTTCTACCATAACTTGGATTGCTGTATCTTGCTAATTCTTAGTATTTTCAATCCTTCCCTTATAATAATAAGTATAATAATTTTCTCTAGCAGAAAACTATCTACAATATGTGACTAGTTAACCAAAAACTACACCAACCAAAATATATGAAAAATGCAGTCAGATCCAGAAAGTAATATCTAAATTAGCCATAATGAGCTAATTATTGTCTTAATAATGCCACAAAAAAAGAAATGAACACTGTCATAAGGACTACCCAAGCTTACTAATACTACACTCAATATAATGTCACAATCTTTCTATGTTTCCTCTCTAATATCACTGGTGAGAAAAAGTACTACCATTAGAGGAATTAATGAAGACATCCAGAAATATATTTTAAAAATGATATTTGCAGAAAACCAAGGTTTGCAAGGGTTTAAATATTTGGTGTGGTGTTATATTTTTATTATAAATAATATAAAGTCCTAAACTTAAATTTAAAATATATTTTATTACCATTATATTTCATATTTTGAATATACAGTAATATTTGTGAGTATACATGTAACAGTTTTCATTCATGTATTGTTAAAAAATTATTTTTTTATTAATCCATTTAATTTTCCCTTTGATTAATATTAATATATATTTGAATTCAATCATTTAATTTAAATTTTATTAACTATTTAACTTTTTTCATATAAATATTTATTTGAATCAAAACTTGCCATTTGTATATATTTGATTCCCAATTCAAACCCATATTCAATATCTTAATGTATCTTTTTTATCAGTCACAATTTCTTGTAAAAGACGTGTATTCCTATGATAAATTTAATTCAGATTTATCATTCAATCAATAATTTTATGATTTGGAACAGTGGATTTTTACTTTTATGATCTGTTATTTTTATTATATAATTATTTTCAAAATAGATCCCAATTTATACTTTTGAAAAGTGAAAATATATTTTTTATATATAGATATATATGGAATTTTTGATTTTTAGCAGGTATTTGTTTAAAATTTATCTTAAAATTTGTTGATCCCCATTTTAATGTGAGTAATTACAGCAACAAATATTTAATCTATATTTAATTATTTCATAGTTCAAATAAAATCAAAAAAAAATTATTAATATTGTATTTGGATATCAATATGTATCAAATTAAAATACTATTATTTTTTCATTTTTTTAAATACTATTGTTTTATTTAATAAAACTACTTCGTCATTGCAATAGAAAAAAACATATATACTTATTGAATTATAAAGTTCTTAAATAGTTCAGCAATTCAAATCAATTCTAAATTGCTAATTCTGAATTTCAACACAAAAATGGTTTTAATAATACATAAGAAATTCCAATTTATTTCAGGACCTTTTAAGAAATGGCTAATGAAGTAGAGGACTCCATCTTAGCCGTCCTCCAGAATTTGACATAAAGTCATTCCTAAGCTGTAACCACTACTATCTGTTTATAAAATAAAGAGGGTATTAACATCAGAAAAAGCTAGCATTACTTGCTCTAAAAATTCTGTTTTAGTTGTAACAAATGCATCATCTTGATATTTAGTCCAGTTCCATCTTTCATCTTTTCTGATCAATTTTAATAATGGTTATTAGTGTTTGGCAAATTTGGGATACACATGATTGTAAAAATTACATAACCCTAAAAATGATATGATCTTTTTCTTTATTCTTTGGTGTAGGAAACTTCTGTATTATACTGATCTTATCTGAATGAGATTTCACCCCATTACAACAATGATATGACCTAGGAAGACTACTTTGTTGCATACTATTCTTCTATTTCGATTTTTATATCTTTATTAAGACACTCTTTAAAGAATATTCTTAGATGTTGAAGATTTTTTTAATTGTATGAGATGCAATGATGTCATCATCCACATAGATTATTGCAATCTGTTTGATCTCAGGATAAAAGATTTTATCCAGGTATCTTATTAAACTGGCACAATTATTAATCACCCTAAATGACATCTTGTTATATTGATAGAATCCCTCATATTGAAATGCAGTGTATTGGCAATCATTTGAATGAAGCTCAATTTTCCAATAACTGGAGGTTAAATTAAAAATGAAAAATGCTATCTTAGAAGTTCATGAATAGTTAATGTATGTGTAATGGTATATTCATATTTGGAATTGTAATTTTATCTAGATGTCTAGTATCAAAACAAAATATCATCAAAACATCTTTCTTCTTCACCATTATAATAAGGTGGCAAAATGGTGAGAAGCATTGAAAAATTACTCCCCAGTCAATTATTTTTTGGACCTGTCTGTTAATTTCACTTCAATATTGATATGGGGTAGGATATGTTTTGGATTGAAATGGTTGGTTTTCAAACAGTTTAATTAATTTCTGTAATTGCTCTATCACTCCTGGTATTTCTGAGAATATGATATTGTATTCATTGATTAGAGATTGCAATTTTTCTATATTCTCTCCTTTTATTAAATTTGACTCAGCAAAGTTTTCATTTGTCAGTGCTTCAGGTATGGTGAGTAATATAGACACAATTTCATTTAAGTCATAACATGGCAGTGATGTTATTTCTACAACCTGACTATTTACCCTAACTAATTTGTTTTTGAAATCAACCATGCATTTGTTCAAATGTAGGAAATCTGCCCCTATGATAATTTCATGAATATTGCAAAGACATGATAGATGCATGCTTGGTTAATGGTCAATTTGCCCAGATTTTTTTTTGGAATTAATTTTGCCTTTTTTGGTGTTAGCCATGGTAACTTGTACTGACTTGAGGGGTAGAGTTTTGACATTTGGAAATTTTATTCATCACCCTTCTATAGAATTCATGAGAAATCACAGAAATTTGGCTATCAGTGTCTAACAAGGTTTTAACTCTTAAATCCTCAAATATTAATTTCTATAATGGGGCTGCTTTATACAGCATGATTAGACACTCTATTTTCCCATGAATATGTTAGATTGGTGATTTCTCTTATTAATGGTTAGTTCTGTTCCTCATTTTAATATGAGCCCTTGAGAAGAAGAACCATTTCCCAATTCTTCCTTTAACTTACTTTACTTATTACTTTGGATACCTCTTTATCATACCCATCCTTATTTTGATTTAGTCTATTAGTAGATGATGTACTGCTGGTGTTTGAAGTTTGGTGTATATCACCAACTACTTTGTTCCCTATGCTATCATTAGCCATTATAGTTTTATCTTGTAGATGGTTAGAATTATTATTGTTGTTTCTTCTTTTGTAGCCAATAGTATTTATGAGAATGTCTTCTTACCTCTTTTCTGAGTATTTCTGACTCATATTCTGATTATCGGAGTCTATGTTATTTAATAGATCCACAATCTGTTCAATGATTTGCATGTTGGCATTTGATAATGATTGTTCGATCTTTAATGGTAAATTGTTGTGATTCACTAATTGTATGATTTGATTCTGGCTAAGATAGTAGGTATCCAGATGTTTTTATTTTGGTCATTTGCCTTTGAAAGAAATTAGTGAGCATTTCATCAGGGCTATTCTTATATTTTTTCTTGAAGAATTTGGTATAATAAGACTTCATGGTGATCATTATTCCAAACATTCTTTACTAGTAGTGTTTTACACTCTTCAACCATTTTGGGTATTTGGAATAATGATTCCCATCAAGATATAACATCCCTTGCAAATGATGTTCTTAACTAAAAAAATATAAGTTCAAGCTCTATAAAAGTTCTAATAGAGCGTCATTAATCAGATCTTAGAATCTTTTCAACTTCACAAACTGATCAATAATGTGTTAGCTTGGAAAGTATGGATAAGACTGCTAATATATTCCTTTTGGACATTGACTGATGACTGAGTATTGTTGTGGTTTACATATTCTTCCATGGAATAGATAACATCATTATTGTTTTGTTCCATCTATTCCCCTCCCATCTTGTTTCCTGTTTCAGCTTGATCTCCCTTTTTATTTTGTCTTTCCCTATCCTATTGATAGCCTCCATTATGTGGCTTTATTTGTCTGCAGTGGTGTCTTCTTCTTTCTCAGAAGGCTTAATCTTTTAAAGAACTTGTGTATGGATTTTTCTCATTCTTTGTCTTTCTTTATCATATTCATTTCTCAAACATTTTATCATTTGTTTTATTGCAATATTTTTATTCTCTATTTAGTCCAATATACTTGACTGGTTTTCTAATAATATTTAGATATTGTTTTCTTTTGTTTTATATCTAAATATATCAAGTTTTGTTTTATGCTAAAAAAAGCATTAACTGTCATTTTCTATGGATTGATTTTTTTTTTTGGATATGTATTCGAGTTTCTTAGACTTTTTTGTAATTACTGATTTCTGTATGGACACTTTTCAACTTCTTATTCATAATCCTTTTCAGTTTCTTCTTGGCCTCAGCATATTTGTCTTTAAGATTATTTTATATAGTTTTTTTTTTATTTTCATCTATTTACTTTCCTTCTTAATTTCTAATTCTTCAATTCGGTAAACCTTTTTTGATAATTAAGATCTTTTTCTTCAATGACCTTTTGGATTTTTTGTATCTTGTTATCCATGTCAGTCTGGATTTGTGATACCTCATTTTTTAATTTCATTTTAAAACTATTTAGTCTTTTGGACAGTACATCTGTTATATCTATCTTCATATTGTTCATCATAGTAGATATATTGGTATTTATATTTTGCTAGTCTACTTTTATCTTTTCTGATAGATTTCCTATTTTTGTAGACATATCTGTCTTCATATTGTCCATATGTCTGAACATTTGTTGCATCATTATTATCATTTGACTCTAATGATCCATAATTAGCATTTTCTTCCTTTTCATTGGGTTCATCTATACTTTTACCATTTTTCTAATGGAGGTTGAACTACAAAATTGACACCCGCATTTCAATTCATTAAAATTGTTCGATATAAATCATTTGAATTATAAAATTTCTATACCATAATACCACTTCCCTATCATAAAACTTTTACTAAAAAAGTTTGAAAAAATATTTTAATAACATATTTTTAAACAAAATAAATAAAGACTTATGTAACGTCCTTTAAAAACATTTGCCAAAAAAAAAAAAAAAAAAAACGGAAAATAAATTTTAATTGGCAATAGGCTTTTAATATCTTTTTCAATATTAGCAATTTTTCTATAAAAAAAAGTTAAACAGTCTCTTATATAATGTCAATTTGAAATTAATAATGAGTTCCTGTTATGTTTTATGATTTTTATTTGTATAATAAAACTTATTTTCTAACTATGAAACAAACAGAATTGCTAGCATATTTGAATGAAACAATTTAATTTTAACAATTAAAGTCATATAAAATTATATTGTAAACAAGTACTTTTTTAGTGATATATATATATCGTGGCTAACTAATTAGACCAGTATTTAAATATTATAAAGAAATATAATTTAAAAATTCATGAATATATTATACAAATGTTTTTCCGGTCACATGTTTTACAACAAATATAAAATATTCAAAATATTAGTATGTAAAAGGATAAGCCAAGTAAGCAATTAATAAATAATTTGGAGAAAATAGCAATACTGAAAAACGTAAGAAAGCTGTTAATGTAATAAGAAAAACAACTACATACAATTGAATTTAGACAGAAGTGAAAACTGATTTTTATCATGTAGTCATAAAATGACTTTGCTGAAAAGCATAAAAGTTCTTTGAAAGCGTTTTGTGATTAATCAATAGAAATCGAGCAAATCAACTATTAAAACATTTTATATTGATTGGACAGAGATCTTTAATTTAATTCTAAGACCTTAAAACAGTTGGACAATAAATTAGTCCATTTTATATATACATTACCTCTGTTCTTAGAAAATAATAGTTTTTATCATAAATTATAGTGTTTTACTCATTAATGACATTTATGTTAGTCAAGGGTTTTCATTTTGAGTTTCAGAATGTAAAATCATTATTTTTTTTTTGCTGCAAAAGCATAGTTTAAATGATACCACTTCTATGTTTTGACGGCCAGATATTTATTTATAATTGAGTATATAAACATATTTCTATTTTGTATATTTATAAAGTTGTGATGGGATATATAAAAACAAAGTATGGTGGTCAATTTATTGATGTTTTGAATCCGGAGAGCAATTAGGAACAATATTGTAGAAAGAAAGTACACGGAATAATAAATAAATTAACAAGCTTAAGTGGTGTGATGGATATTAAATGCAGCTACCATAAAATTATTAGATAGTGTTTTATTATTTAAAAAAAAAATATGCTAGTTAATAAACTATTTACTTAAAAAGTCATTTGTCAATATAAAAGAAAAGAAGAAAAATGAATGTCTTGAAAAATGAAGCTGCATATTAGCATATTAAAATAAACAAGGCAAAACTCTCCATAAACATATCAAAATCATTGACTAGAATTTTTTACAAATAAAAAAAAACAAAAAAACAATATCAACGCCAAATACAGATAATAAAGGATTATTGCAAATAAATTATGCTGAGAGTACTTCTGTATAAATATGCAAAATATTTTTTGAATAATCATAACATTTAAAAGTTGTCATAATCAGAAAGACGACAATCCTTTTCTCAAAAAATCTTATTACATATATTTTTATTTGTTTTAAATATAACCCAAGCCATTTTTGTTTTTATTTACATTTTTTTACGTTGCATTCAATGTACTCAAATTAACGTAAATTAAGTGATAATCTAATATGTGTTAATAATATTGTGAAAAATAAAAAAAATATTAATAAATACAAAATATTAATAGATAATGTTCAAAACTTCAAAGATGCTGAAATGAATTTAAACGAAAACTTAGAAATCATTTTAAATACTGACATATCTTTAAGAAAATTGACATTTTACTAAAGATTTATATATATATCGGTAGATCAAAAATCAGCACATTAGCAATAAATTTTTGAAAATGACTCCTTTAGAATAAATGAATATCTGGAAATCTGTAACGTAATAACACACTTACTAAATATAACAAAAAATTCAATTCTAATATTTTAATATAAGTATATTTTTTATATAATACAGACTTTTTGATACCTGCATATTGTAAGTTGAGTCTACATTTATGTTCTAGTTTTCTGAACTTAGTTTTAATCATTTAGATCATGAATTTTATATGACACAGAGTATAATTACACTGAATTGGTCAACAATTATAAAATTATGAAAGATTGTATCATAATCATCATCATCATCATTGTCAACAACTGTAATAATATTGCAGGATGAAGGTCTCTCCAAGTTCTATCATTTTTTTCTGATCTATAGTCTCTCTTCTCCACATCACCCCTGCACACTTTTTTATTTCATTCAGCATCTCACATGTGGTATTTTTGGGTCTTTTTACAATCTCTTAAAATCCAGTTTAAGATTTCAATTGTCCAACTATTATCATCTCTTCTAACAATATATCCAGCCCAATTTCACTTCAGTCTGTTAATTTTTTCAATGAGATCAGAAACACCTGTTTGTTTTCTTACACATATATTGCATTGTCAGTCTCTTCTTGTTATTCCTAACATGCATTTCTCCATAGTTCTTTGAGTAGTCTGAAGTCTTTGTATGATTTATCTACTAAGTGTCCAAATCTCAGATCCATAAATAAAGAATAGTTAAAAATGCAGTTTGGCTACAAGGAATTAATGCAACTGATGTTTGATTTTGAATAGTAGTTATCTGAGCAAGCTTCTGTTGTAAATCTTGTAAACAACCTGAACCAACTGAAGTAATTGGAAATTGATTAGTACTTCGAAGAGAAATTTGACTTTCAAATGGTACCAGTTGAATTATTTGAGGTTGCACTGGCTGGGATAATTTTACTTGCTGCAAGTGTTGAATCTTCTGTAAATGTTGCTGTTGAAACTGTTGTTGAAAATTTTGCTGAGATTGCACAGGAAACTGAACTATTTTTGATTGCATATCATTTGGTTGATTTTGAGAAGAAAGAAACTGAGATCCATATGATTGAGACATAAGGGAATTTGAAGCTCCCTGAAATTCTGAAGGAAAAGAAATTTGGATATAGTTATCAAGTGGAATTCATTGAAATACATCAGTAATAGGAAGATTAAGTTTAGCTTCATTAACATTAATTTTAGAATTTTCAATAAAGTTAGAAACTATAGGGTGAGAAGTTCCTGTTGAAGCATTAGGGAGATTTACTGTTGACTGACCTATTGGAGTAACAGTACTCTGAGGAAAACTAGTTATGGTAGCTGATTGATTTAAAGAAGATATTGATATAGACTGATTACTATGAGAAGTAACATCTGAATGAGAAAAAAAACAGATTTACTAGCCAAAGACAGAGAAGCAGGCTGACTGATAACTGATGTCATAATTGGCTGGCTAACTGCTGATAATGGCACTGTTTGAGGGATATTATATTTTTGTGAAGATTGATTTATTAAAGACTTGAAATAGAATGATATAAAAGGTCCACAGTATTGCATAGTAAAATACAAAATGTTGACATTACAAATTTACTGCAAAGCAGTAAATGATTAATGTATGTTTCAATATCGATTTTTCAGTCAGATTTCAATTTACAAAGATTATAATTTTTATGTAAAATGATTTGAGGCATGAAAACTTCTGAGCAGTTGGTGTTAAGAATTTGGGACATATAATCCCCTGTGCTTGGAGATATTTAAACAACATTGTATTTAACTGAATATCTTCATACTGAATATATATTTGTTTTTGTAGTCCATTTTAATGATGATATATATAAACTGAATATCTTCATACTGAATATATATTTGTTTTTGTAGTCCATTTTAATGATGACTTATGTATAAGATCATGGAGTATTTTCTTAATTTGGCCTCTGGGGCACAATAAGGTTGTCATCTACATATCACATGTATAACAGAGATGGGACTTTCTTTAAGTATTTAGGAATGTTGTCTTCTTCCAATTTAATTAATGCAATAGTAGATATTATTCCACTCATGTGATATGTAGCTGACATATGTATTTCTACTCTAGAGTTCTAAATTAAGGAAATACAGAATAATATTATATATAAGTCTTCATTAAAATAAACTAAAGATAATCTAAAAGGCATAAAGTTTTTAGATTTATATAATCATCATGAAGATACTCAATCAAATTATAAAATATTCATTAAATCTGACCAAATGTAACAGGTAAGGTGTCCCAAATCATTAACACCTATTGCTCATAAGTTTGAAGGATTCAAAATAATTTTACATAGAAACTATAATCATTATAAAATTTGAATTTGATTAAAAATCAATATTGAAACATACATTAATGATTTATGTAATATGAATACAAAGATTCAGTTCTTATTCACATTGTCAAAATTCTCTACACTAAAATTTAGAACAAACCTACTAATGCTCTTCAAAAACCCTGGATATTACTACCATATAGATGGGGGACAAACCACAGTTTAAATACAATATGTGTTGTATCATACAAAGTTACTCTTTGCATTTTTCCACCCTGAACTATCTTATTAATAATATGAAAGATAAGATGTCCCCAAAAACAGGTTTCCCAAGTAGTGTATAAAATTATATATAATAACAGAAACTGCAATGCAGTTTACTTTGGAGAATCTCATGCATATCTTTCTACAAGAATTGCACAAGACACATATCAATATAATTGTGCCAAAAGTAATATGGACACTAAACCTATATTCCTTGAACATAAGTTCAAACACAGTTACAGCTGTGAATCT
Organism: Epiperipatus broadwayi; assembly: GCA_028023455.1. NCBI lineage: Eukaryota > Metazoa > Onychophora > Udeonychophora > Euonychophora > Peripatidae > Epiperipatus > Epiperipatus broadwayi. The sequence goes on along the minus strand of JAQFVV010006307.1, from coordinate 3,973,757 downwards.
ACATCTGCCAATATTATCTGCTCTGAGAAAAATGAAACCAAACACAAAGTTAAATAGGTCTGACATCTCACCAACAATATCCCCACAATCAATAAGAAAGAATACTGTGTTTCCCTGTCAAGAAATGGCTCATGTAAAAAAAATCATTTACTTCTTATAATCAAATTTTATGCAAATAAACACTTTTGTAATTTTTTATAAATTATAGAATCCTCTTAGATAATAATAGCTATGACATGGGCTACTCAGCATACCTTTTTTGATATAGTTAGTATATTTATTATGTATGTTATTTATATTATAATATATTTTCTTGGGAAAAATTTAAATATCTTGGAATTATAAAAATATGATTGTGATGTCTTCATAAAGCCACTTTGCTTAATGAAAATTAGAGATGGTAATATGAAATTTTAGGTCAATAAAATTGACTTGAATAAACTTTTTTGAAGCTGTAGTATCTCAAATTTCTGGTCTTTATTAATTGAACTAATTACCTACATCCACTGCATACAATGCATTTTAGTAATAATAATAAAAAGATTAACTATTACAAATTATTGTGTATTTATAAATTTATTTAATGCACCTTGATTACGTAAGTAATATTTACTAATGCAATAAACCTAAAGTGTGTGCACTTGAAAATGTGAAGGTAAAGACCTTTAGAGGTCCAATATGTAAACTTGTGTTTAAGACTTGTAGAGGTCCCTATCTTCGCATTTTCAAGCACACATGCTTTAGGTTTATTGCCTTAGTAAATAATGCTTGTGTATTTATTCAATTTAAAACAACTATACTTATTCTAAATATTTCTAAATGAGTAAGTTATATGTTTAATTAAGACAAATGATTTATATATACAAAATAAAAAACAAAAATACAAAATATATACTTAATTGTGTACAAACCAAAATATATAATAAAATTACACCGTTGATTGTAAACTAAATATGCATAATCAATTCAGGTGTCAATTTTAGAATTCTACACCATCTGCAGAATACTAATTTTTATTTTTGTTGTTGAATATTAAGTTTGAGTTTATATTCAGATAACTTATTAGACAACTAATTTTATTATCTTTAACATCTAGATAGTGGAACATTTTCAGAGGAGGTTACAAATTCAATTCTTACAACTTTTATGTTGGAAAAGATGAGATACATTTAAAGCATAGCTACTACAGTTAAAGCATATGCAATAGTTGATGATGACAACCAAATTTTTGTCATTAAAACTTTATCTCAATGGACTTGGGAAGAGTACATGACTAGGTAGTCAACATATTTCTAGTGAGTACTTATCAGTTTATATTATGAATTTCTCACAGTAGAAATTAGTTTAACAACTTAATAATATTGATAAGTAGTTTTTTTTTAGTTATATCAAATAAAATTCAAAGTATAACTCATATAGGACTGTCATATTAAAAAAGCTTTCATGGCTTTACTGTTCATTTTTCTTCAGTTTGATAATAATAAACTTTTATTAATTCTATTCCTATAGTATTCTTCTCTTCACAAAACACATATAAAAGTGGCAGGGTGGATATAAAGCAACTCAACACATGATCAAAGACATTTTACTCAAGATGTAGAAACTTGAACACTTGTTTTTGCTTTGTTTATATAATATTTTAATTACCAGTTGTTTTTAGATTTCATATATTCTTAAATTACTTTTTTAAACTTAATTAATTTGGCTGATATTAATTAGGTTATTCAGATTTACAATTTTATTCACACATAAACATGAAAGTAAAAATTCTGAAATTCCTGACAGTTTACATTTTTTATGATTAAGATAAAGTCAACTCCTATTTTATAAACTGTTCTGAACAAAATTTCTTCTTAGTTTTACCTTTAACTCTCCTAATTTTGAACTTTCTTTCTCTTTAAATAGCTATAAAAGTTACATTTATAATCTAACTCTGCATTCCACTGCTGAAATTATAATTATTGGGCCATAATTTGCAAACTGCAATTACTAGGTACATGCTTCATTTATTTATTTAAACATATATCTTTGAAAGTATATTTATATTTTAACATCAGACTTTATTATTATTTGTTCCTAACATGCATCAATTTACTAATATATTCCCAGTTTTCATGATTATTGGAACTCCTTTCACAATTTAAAACCTAAAATCTAACACTCCATAATTAGAAAATAAAGGATAAAACTATTTACATTGATGTGCAAACAAACTTATAAATAATATTTTTGTATTCCCATGTGAATACTTTATTAGTTTAGGTATTCTTTCTAAAATTAATATTGTAAATATCATTTTTTTTCCTCTCACTTGTTCAAACTTGGCTTTCTTTGGTATAGTTTGAAGATATAATTGATACATTTGTAATGTGGATTGATATTATTATCAATAAAAACAATTACTTTCCTACTCAGCTGCTTTAATGCTTTAATATTTCAACCAGATGACTGATTGAAATATTAAAGCAGTGTTGTAAAGAAATAATTGTTTGTTTTTATTTTAGTTATTTACAAAATCAATCCTTATCACAAATTTATCACTTAAATCATTAAAATATACTAACGAAAGTCTAATTTTAACAACTGAAGAAAAAAATTAAGATGCTAGTCACAATATTAAATTTAAAAACAATAGCTAAATAATGAACAATCACTTTATTTTTTCCCTCTCTGTTTTTCAAAAATTATTTTCTTTGATATATTTTGAAGATTTAAGTGATAATGCATTGATTTTTTTTTTTTTGCTTTTGAATAAATAGCCAACAAGAAATACAAAATAATAAAGTAATCTCAGAAAATATCACAGATCTTAAGAATCTAGACAGTTATAAACCAATTGGACATTTCAGGAGTATTATCATTTTATAAAAGCATTTGAGGTCTTTTTCATTTTTATGATGGATTTAAACCTCAAATGATTTTATGAAATTGCCATTTTCAATTGTTTTATAAGAAGTCTAGATTCTTAGATCTCTAATATTTTACAAAAATTGCAAATTAACTCAAAGATGATTACTTGATTATTTTTCACTTTTTAATTGGCTATTTACATAAAAGCATTATTTTGAAACAATCGTTTTTTTGTTTGTTTTTTGCATTTTATTTTTTACTTTTTTAGTTATATTTACATATTATTTTAACAATTAGTTAAAACTACCAAAAAAATCTGAAAAAAATAAAATTTAATTATATATTGTTGGTGAAAATTTCTTTATTCCTTGCTCTGAGTGATTCTAATTTAGTCCACAAAGTATTTTTTTTCTTTCCCAAAGTCTTTATTAAATTAATTAAAATAAAATATGTGTATATTTGATACACTGCTCTTAATACAGCAGTATATAACTTATTAGAATGTTAGCTCTAATAAACAGAAGTTCTAAAAATAACATTATTTTTCTTATTTTTATAAATATATAATATATACGATTATAAGTAATTCTATATAATATTAATTGTAATAATATTACAGGTTTTAGTGCCATTATAAGAAAAAAATATGTAACATTTAAATATTTAAACAATAAAATTTTTTAAATAAAAAATATAATTTAATAATATGTGAAAATAAAATATACACACTCTAACACATGAATTTTTAATTTAAATATTTACCATATAAAATATTTATGCATTGGCTTTTTAATTACTTTAATTAAGTAAGTAAATTAATATTAAAATTTTATTCTACAAATATATTTTCATTTTCTCAGTTATTAAGGATTTTTCAAGTTTACTTTTATTTTTATTGTTTATAAAACCAACCCACATCAAAAATGCATCACTTAAATCTTTAAAATATACCAAAGAAAAACAATGCTCAAACAACCTAGATGAAAAGAATTAAAATACTAATTTTAAAAAGAATAGCTAAATAACACACCATCATTTTTATGCATTTTATCACTGTTGTTTAAACGTGACTTTCTTTGGCATATTTGAAGATTTAAGTTATGCATTTGTAATGAGAATTGATTCTATAAACAATAAAAATAAAAACAAACTGTTATTTCTCTATATTACCAGTTTAATATTTCAACCAGGCATTTGGTTGAAATATTAAAAAGACTATGTAGAGAAGTAGTTGAAATATTAAAGCAGCTGACTAGAGAAGTAGTTCTTTGTTTTTATTTTTATTGTTTATAAATTTAATCCACATAGTAAATCTTCAAAATATACCAAAGAAATTCAAGTTTGAACAACAGAGAGAAAAATAATAATAGGATAGTAAGTTATTTAGCCACTCTTTATAAAATTACTATCTTAATTTGTTTGCTCTCTCTTGTTCAAACTTGGCTTTTTTTTAATATATTTTGAAGATTTACATAATTTGTGATGTGTATATATTCTATAAACAAGAAAAATAAAAAGAAAGAATTACTTCTCTAATTGCCATTTTAATGTTTCAGTCAAACTCCAGAAGATTGGTTGAAATATTAAAGTGGTACTGTAGAGAAGTAATTGTGTTTATTTCATTTTTATTTACTTTTATATTCTCTTCAATTAATTAATACCTTTACAATTTTTATATTTATATATTAAATTTTACTTAATGTAAAAAAAATTAATAGTTAATTGAACGTGTAAAGTATAGCTAAATTCAAATATTAGAATATGTGAAGTGTTTATTTATTTCATTAAAATATTATGGCTTTACAAAGTGATCATCCATTAATTTCATTTAATTATTGATTTTAAAAATAATAAAATATTGTTGATTAATATTATTGAACGTGTAATTGAGTAGTGGTTAACATGAGTATGACAACAAAAATTGGCTAGCAAATGCTTTGATCATATATATATATATATATATATATATATATCAAATATATATATATATATGTACATATATATATATATATATATATATATGTTGATACAAATATTTTCACAGGTTGCATATATAAAAACATGTTTTGCAGGTTCATCCGTATTAAAAAATTTAAATATTGATATATCAACATTTTGACTTTATCACACAAGTCATCCACTGGGTGATGAAATGTAGAAAGACGGTTGTAGAGGCGCTACAATCACTGATTTTATCACCCAGCGGATGACTTGTGTGAGCAAGTTAAAATGTCGGTATATCAATATTTACATTTTTTAACACGGATGAAACGCAAAATATGTCTTATATATATATATATATATATGGGATATGGTGATCTGTATCAACTGCTGAATAATGGTTCAGCATAAAATACAGCATTGAAGATTATTTATCTTATTCACATATTTGGTGTCATGTGTATCATAAGTTGAAATGGAGAACTGAAGGGAGCTCAAAAGTTTGGGTTCAAATTCCCTCTAATTATATATAAATATGTGCGTGAGTCTTCTGTCCAAAGACCGATTGAGGTATGAAAAATATTAATTAGTATCGGTATGACATTGCTTGTCATTATTTTATTCTAGCACAATTTTAAAGTTATTATATAGTTAACTTAATAAACCTTTATATATATATATATATATATATATATATATATATATATATATATATATAATCATAGATATAATAAAATATATTTACTAACAACAAAATGATATATAACAATAGCTGTAATATAGTCATATAATCATCACAAATAAAAATAACATAAAAAAGCTCTTTTCGGCAAATTTTAAATTTTTGCCCTTTTCAATATGGCTTAATTACAAAAATAACCTATACTGCATATATATATATCATCATATATAAATTTATGATAGTGTGTCGTTTCCATGCAAATGATAATTCTAACTGACAATATACCTATATGTGTATATAAATAAATTATAATAATATTATATCGTAGATGTTTTAAATATTATAAAGTTTTTACTTAACTAAAATATTTATTGATGGCAAAAAATAATAAATAGAACGGAATTTTTCTTTTTAAACTCTGTAATTTAAGTAAACATATCACAGAATAAATATAAAAACATGTTTATAATTTGTACAGGAAAAATATATATACTTAATGAAAAGTATAAATATTACAAAATATTTCACTTCTATTCATAATCTTTTGCACTTTTTTTTTGTTTTCATATAAATATTTTTTCTAAAATATATAAATTCTTTATTCTCTTCTAAGAGATACATGGATATCGCCTGTAGATATTTATTAAACATAATGAAAATGACATAGAGTAGTATTTAAAAGTTTATAAAATTTTATAAATAGTTAATTTTGCAAACAAGTAAAATGTTATTTAATTAAAAAAGCCCCTGCCTCCATATTTTATTACTATTATTGTAATTATTAAAATTTCTGTTTATATTAACACATGCAAACATAAAAGAAATGAGAAGTAATAATAAATATAAACTGGACATGAATAGAAAATCTATAGGGCTATAAAATTCATCATGACCTAAATAGATGAAAACATGCATAAATAATAATAATTTGTGTCTTTTGTTTTCAGTATATGAATATAACATACATGTACAATATTATAATTAAATAGTATGTTAATTTAAAAGAAACTATATAGAAAATATATTTTCAAATTTAAAAATCTTTTTTTCTCACTGCTTTATTAAATATTCATGTTCTATTTTGTTTAAATTATTATCGTTAAAAAAAGGACTACAGTTTGTGAATTAAAAGAAATTAATTCATGTTTTCATTCTGCTTTTTTAAAATTTTCGTAGTTAAAATACATATCTATTTTCTAAAATAACTACTTTTGCAATAATTTAATGATTATATTATACCAGGGGAAATTTAATTCAAACCCCATTGTATCAATAATTCATTTTAAAGCCTCCACAGAATTGTATTACCAATTAATTGTAATATACTATTATTCAATATTCTGTTTGTTATAAATGTTTTTGTTTTTGTTTTTTTCTTGCTTTTAACCGTATTAGCATGCATGAATCCCATAAAAAGTACACTAAAATATAAATGAGTATACTGATTATATTGTGGTTTAATAACCTTTAATATTAATATTTTATATTTTTTATGGAAATTTAACCAACAATTTTAATTGAATTATAGCTTAAACAAATATTCCAAATGTTTGTATATGCATTTTCAAATGTAAATGAAAACCTATAGCAAATTCACTAATTATTAATATTAATAAAATGTTTTATGCTAATTAAATGTGTGAAATTTAAAATTGTATTTGTACTATATTATACCTGGAGATATTACTTTCCAAAATTTTACTATTGTTTGTCTTGCCTAAAAATATTTTGTAAAGTGATAAAACTGGTTAACAGTAGTTTTATAATGAGTAACCCATATTTTGCTATAACATTTCTTATTTCTAGCAGACATTATCTCCATATAAGGGAAAACTATACTCTCTAGCATTTTATATATGGACAAGATTGCATGGAGTTTTTAATGATACTACTAGTCATAAATGGAAATGTTTTTAAATAAAATGTTTTTATTATGATAGCAATAAGAATTTATTCAGTTCTGCCACTTGAAAATAATGGACTTTGAACCACATAGATTTGCTAAATAATTATGCTCATTATATTGTATACTTTTTGATATTTGGTTAAAGCAATCTTTAAAAGTCATATATGATATGTGAAAAACTTTTTCTTGATAATCTTGACAACTTTCCAAAGCGCTTAACTAAAATAGTATTAATTTCCAAAGTGCATACAATACACAGTTTGCAGAAGTTATAAAATAAAAATAATCAATAATTTAGTTATGGCTTAGCACTTTTGGGGTTTTCTGCATCATAATCATAACCATATTGGAAACTGCCTATATTTTCTTTCAATTATATTTATTACCTTCATTATTTAAGTGTGCAGCACATATTTCCAGTTTGTAATATTGAGAAAATACCCCAAAATAATTGGAATTTTGTAATAAATAATTTTGTATCTATTTTTAGATGTTGCAAATTAAATATTCTTTTAGTACTGTCCATTTGATGCAATGCATGGTCTAAATTTATTTTCCATTTTTCAAAGTAGTCCTGATTTTTTTTCAAAATAAGGCCTTTTAATAACTCCATCATTTTTAGGACTTCTATGTTTGAAAAAGATTTTCAATCTTTTGAATCACTGTTTAATTTGGGGAATAAAAATAAGTCACATGGAGTGAATATGGTTGATAGATAAGCTGAGTTGTGATGTTTTTAATTAAAAATTATTTTATGATCAAGGCCTTTGTGCACAAATTGAGATATTTTATATATTATCACATCACACAAACACTTCAGAACTTATCAATAGTATTCCTGATCATTATGAAAAAATTCTCAGTAAAGAATGTTGTTTGGATTTTAAAAAAAAAACATCAACTTTGCCTTGATATTGCACTCAACTAACCAGATTTTTATTTGAGAGAAGATGAAATTTGACACTTCCATTAAACCACTCATCAAATTCTGTTTTCACCAGAACAGTTTGCTTTTTAAGCTATTGTTCCAAGTTTTCATCCATTTAAAAAACAGCAAATAAATCAATAGTATTTAACTAAAATCCTATGTTATCACAACTTTACTAGATAATGATTCAACAGACTGATGCAGAGAGGATCCTGCAGAAGCAATCTAATGGTGGAAGCATGTGCAATTACACATGCTCCACAGAATGATTCTATTTATTTTTGGATCCCTATAGTTAACATAATGTTTTTTTATATATGGTACAGATATATTGGCATTTGGTAAAAGCTAAAAAAAGGGAAAAAAAAGAGTAAACTTTGATTTTTTTTTTGTTAGTATAATTTATTTCTTTAAAAACATACAGTAAAAGTTAAAATTGTCTTTCATATTTTTTTATGTAATTAAAAAAAAAGTTAAAATTAGAGAGAACAAAAGACACAGATTACCAATCCAGATAAATTGAAATACTTCCAAAAGTAAAAAACTAAAAGAAAAATATTTTAGCTAATTAAAGATGGCCAAAAAACTTGATAAAAAAGAGAACTTTATAACATAAATTTTATAAAGAATGTACAAGATTATTAACGTATATTTTGACAAACAAAATATGTGCACAGAAGTCTGAAAACTGGACCTCTAGTATAAAAAGGAGGGGTTCAGTTTGGTCAAGGTCTTGTTTCATTTGTTTTTCTATGGTTGGTCCTAGGTAATAAAAAGAATATATATCCAGGATCGCCCTACATGAAAATAATTCTGCATGTCAGAGTGAACCGGAGCTTCTGTGGACTTCGTGCCTGAAGATTGACATCAGAAAAGCCTTCGTGACCGACTAGGACAATAGACCACAAGATCAAACTAATCACCAATGGCCAAGCTCATTCTAAAACAAAAAAATATGCATAGTAAGCTATAATCTTCATGAATTCACCAAAACTTAGTGGTAAGTTAAGACTACTTATTCCTGATTGTGACCAAAATTAAGTGTTTGCAAACAAGTCTTAAAATAATCCTGATAGAGACATTGATTTTCTTATTAAAGAGACTTTTGTTTAAATAATTTTATACAAGATCTTGGAAATGAATAGTAATAAGTGAACATTATTAAATTATTTTATCCAACTGTTTTTTATAAATTGATTCATGTTCTCTCCAGTTTATTTAATTCATAATTTAACTTACAAATATTTTTAGTTTGTTGGAATAAAAGTGATTTTACTTTTATCAACCTTTTTCATTGTGCATTATTAATAGTTATTAATTATTATTAAATTTATTAATATTATTTTAGTGATGGTTGAATATATAATTTACCTTTGCCAATATGTTTAATAAATTCCAGGAATAATAATATTTTGAAAAAATATTTTTTGTTACAGTAAAATCTAATACCAATTCTTTAAAAGCATTTTTTCTTTTAATTTGCAAGACATTATATGACGTTTTCAGTGGGTTCTTATAGGACCCTGGTGCCTTTCAAATAAATTAAAAACTGATTTCATCGATAACGTAAATCATAACTATTACTAGGTAGAGTTGATCAGGAAAGATAGTTATGTTTTTTAGAAATAGAAATAAAGCTTTCTTCTTTTTTGCATAACTTGATCAACTCGCGCATTTTATAATGTGTATAGAGGCCTAGCAAGATGGAAAACATTATAATATATATCAGTAAAGTTAAATATAATGTTTTCCATCCTAGCAAGATGGAAAACATTATAATATATATCAGTAAAGTTAAATCTTCGGCTATATAATCATTTGGTGATTAAATTAAAACAATTCAATAAGTTAATTTCTGAAGTAAGCCAATTTGTTGGGGCTTGATCTTTAAATATTAATGCACCTTATGATTCATTTTATAAGAACTTCTATAAGTTTTAATTGCTTTAAATATTATTATAATATTTTGTTGTAATGCTTCAAACCTATATGTAGTTGTCATAACTTTAAATTGTTTATTGTAGGGATATACTTACTCTAAATATAAATGAGTTAATATTAGAAAAATATTAAGAGTTAAACCATTTTAATATAGATATTAATAAGTAAAAGTCAAGGTTAGAGTTAAACTTTAAGGCTAAATTTGAATCATTAATGCTCATTGTAATAAGTAAATACTTCTTTATAAAATGCATTTTGTTTAAGTTGTTTGCTAATAAAAACTATATATTTTTTCTTAATACCAATTGTAATAAAGATTAATTCAGTCTAGTTAGTTTTAAGCTAGTTAATTATATGAGATAAATATTTAGAATGTGGGCAGTCATCACATACCTATATTTACAATCAGGCTCCAGGTATGTGAATGGTTCCTGTATTTCAAATATTTACACATTAAGCCTGCATCCTGCCATCCCTCTTCTATGTATTTACATGTATAAGTTTTTATACATGTGGAGTTAGAGTGACTTGATATCAATATAGGCTTGACAATAATATTGGCATCAGCATGGGATTCGGGTTTTTCATCATCAGATTTTCAATGGTATGTATGACTGAAGAGTTGGAGGTTGGAGTGCATAGAAGCCTGCCCATTAAAGTATGATTTGCTATCTTAATATAAACTGAGCACTGATTATATATATATATATATATATATATGGGAGAGAGCACTGTTATATATATATATATATATATATGGGAGAGGATAATCTGTACCAACTGATGAGTGCTGGTTTAGCACAAAATATTTATACAGGTGATTATTTATCTTTTCTACATGTATGTGGTCATGTGTATCAGTAGTATGAGATAGTATGGATAGTTGGATGCTGTTCAAATCGCCTATATTTATATGAAATAAAAAATTAATTTATTAGTAAACTCTTAGTTTCAAATAAAAATATGGTAATGAATATGTGTGCATGCTTGATTATAAATTTTATTTTAACTTCCTTATAATATTAAAAGTTATTCTAAATATTTTATTTTAAAAGTTTTTTAAAAATATATATTCTGGGAATTTCATATTTATTAAATATTGAATAAGATTGTTTAAAGAAGTAATGTAAATTAATATTCTTTTTAAAATAAAGTAATTTATTTTGCAATATTTTTTTTAATTTTCATTATAAAAATTTTTGGTTTTATAAATAATTTGCATCAAATATAAGATTTAATTTAAAGTCTAGACAAATATGTATATGAGTTTTTTTTTAGCTATGCCTTCTACTTACCAGTTAATCTTTAAATTTTAATGAATTAAGGTCAAGGAGGCATTGATCTAAGTGATAATTTCATCCATCAAAATCTATCACATGATCAGCCATATAAATAAATGAAGACTTGGACACATATGCAGACTTGGGTAATTTTTTTGGGTAAATTTATTTGATATATTACTTGCAGAATTAATTATATTTAATATTATTCAAAATAATTACTTATAATAAATTTTTGTTTTCTGAAAAGTTAACTATATCTTGCTAATTAGTTCTCATCCAGGAGTGGCAATTGTAAGCTGAAATTACTAAAAAGATTGAAATCTACATCACAGTAAAACAAAATTTTAAATTGAACTAAATGTTTAACAATAATTATTAAATTATTTCTATTTAAATTTTGTTCTTGGGGGTGATTGTACTTGATATATCACTATTATGTAAGAACTTTTGTTGATTTTTGTTGTCTCATTAATAATAGATAATATTATTGGTTTAATGTTTTATATACTGGAATATTATGGTTGCTACAATATTTATCCTTTTTTTGGTAATTTAAAGCAGTTCTTAATTGTGTAAAAGTGCTTTTGCTTGAAATATCATGATATGCTGCAAAAAAAAAAAGATTGTTAAAAAACTAAATTGTCTAAATATTTTTCAGCAATTTATATTTAAAACTGATTTTGTTTTAAAATTTGTCATATCTCTAAATAATGGTTTTCTTTGGAGTTGTTCATTTGTAAAATGAAGTCTTTTAAATTTCCAATAGTAGAACCTGTTCAATGATAATAAAATTTTATACATTCCTTACCCAAATTATTTATAATATAAATGGTAAATCTTTTAATATATATTAAATCGATATTTACTAATTACTTTAATGTATCTTAAAGACATATATGTAATGAATGTATTTTTAAATTATCCTAATATGTGTTCACTATTAATTATTAATGTCAATTTAAAAAGAATATCATTCATTTCTTAAAATATAAATTATTTCAAATGTTTTACCTTTAAAATGGCATTTTTATTTATTTATCATTATCATAGCAGGACAATGGAGATCGTTCATTTGCAAAATGTTGTCTTATATATTTCCTAAGTCTATTTCAGACTAGAGCCAAAAATATATTTACAAAGTTAGTGAAAGTAATATTATTGACTTAAGCTATGTTCTGGAAATTCATTACAGAACTATGTACTTTTAAAAGTAATAATATAACATGTTAGTGGGATAATTGTAACTGAAATAAACCATATTCTATATTAATAAAACATAAATGCTCCTAAATTATTACACAGAGGCAAAACTCTCCTTACAGTAATGCCACTCAGTGCAAGACAGTAATCAATGGTTGCAGGAAGGTTTGTATTTAAAATCCCTATCTAGTGTTTATTCATTCCAGATTAGTGACTGAGGCTTGCACTGAGTAGTACTACTCTTTGGATAGTTTTGCCACTGTGTAAACAGCATGTTTAAGCACAAAGAATGGTGCTAATGTGATGTTTAGTGGTTTAATACCAATCCTGCTCTAAAATTATTATTCTTTTCAAGTTTATCATGTATTTATCCACTTTTATTACAAATCTTCTGTAATACATAATGTCATTAACCATTACTAATGGTTTCAAAATTTCATCTACAATGAATTTTTTTTGTCAAAATAATAAATACTCCTCATGTTTTATCTTAAACATATGTTTCAAAAAATAGATAATAAAATGTAATGAATTAATATAAAATATTATATATGTGTCATTATTATCTGTGCTTTATTTAAAAATATTCTTTGTAAAATTTGAATGCTCATTAATATATTTTGTGTTAATATTTATCAGAAAATCTATTACTTATTGGTAATATTATTCTCATCCTTGCTGTTCACCTTAAGATGGCATTGATGCTAATCAAAAACATATACATATAACGATTACGGGCCGGACCTAAATGATCGATTTGATCTAAAAAGATCTGATTTCTTAGATTTGTAATAAAATATTCTACTAACTAATACTATTATATGATATTAGTTTTTTTCATTTTTGTAAATGTTTATTAATCTTATCTTGTTTTTGAGTTTGTGTGTCTTTAAAGTTACGGTGTTTTTCTAATTTTTTTGACTTTACGTGTGTCTTTTTAAAATTATGGTCTTTTTTTTTTTTTGCAAAAGTAAATCAATAATTTTATTCAAAAGCAAGATATAATAAGTAAATATTTATTAATCTTATCTTGTTTTTGAGTTTGTGTGTGTGTCTTTAAAGTTATGGGGCTTTTTCAATTTTTTTTTTTGGGGACTTTAGGTGTGTCTTTTTAAAGTTACAGTATTTTTTTTTGCAAGAGTAAATCAATAATTTGATTCCAAAGCAAGATGTAATAAGTCAATGTTTATTAATCTTAGATTGTTTTTGAGTTTGTGTGTGTGTGTGTGTCTTTAAAGTTATGGGGCTTTTTATAATTTTTTTTTGGACTTTGTGTCTTTTTTTTTAAAGTTACGGTATTTTTGATCAAGAGTAAATCAATCATTTTATTAAAAAAGCAAGACGTAATTCTAAATCTATCAAAAGTAATGTAATTTGTGTACTACAATTTAGAATTGATACCTGACTACTATTAGTAAGTACCATCATTAAAAGACTCCATTGAAAAATGATACCCAATTAATTTCCATTTTCTTTTTTTTTGGGGGGAGGGGACAGTAATGAATCAGAAAGTGGGTTGTTTTTTATTAAGTCTGTCTATATAAAAAGGGTACCATTATTGAAATACTAAATTTAAAAATGATAGCTGACTAATTTGCGTTTCTTTTGACAGTAATTAATCAGAAATTGGGTTTCTTTTTTTTTTTTTTTTGGTAAATCTTGTGTATATATAAAAACAAACAAACCATAATTCAAAGACTCCATTGAAAAAAATCAAACCCTGTTGAATTTGCTTTTTTTTTTTTAAAGACGGTAATTAATCAGGAACTGGGTTGTTTTTGTTAGTGTGTAAATATAAAAACTAATCTTATTTTGAAATAATAAATGTAACAAAACAAAAAAAAATACCTGACTAATTTTATTTTTTGGACAGGTAATTACTAATAATTAGACAGTGGGTTGTTTTTGTTTGTGCATATATATATATAGCGAAAGTAACTGGTCACGGACGAATTCTCGTGAAAACGGTACTTTTCGTGTGATCCTTTAATTTTTTTTCTTTTCGCACCCTTAAAAGCAATTTCTGAGTGTTATCCCTTCATAATGGAATCTTCAGGACATTATTACTAAACTTACAACAGTAAAGTAAGTTACAACACATTAAAAAAATAGACATCTTATCAAATTTATAAAAACTATGACCGCTTCAAATACACACACTCTCACCTGAAACTACAGAGAGAATAGATATTCTACTATTACAAGAAAATGATGAACAAAATCGCCTACTACGGCAGCCGATCAAGGCATTTTTTTCTCTTTCCTTTTAACATAAAATAAAGTCATAACCAGCAGCTGTCGGGAACTCTTTCTGTGTTTTTTCATAGAAAGAAGTCTCTTTGTGTTGGCTTCTGTCGCCACCACCTCCTCCATCCAGCATAACGTGAGGACTTTTCTGCATTTATAACGTAAAAAAATTCCTCTTTGGTTAGGTGAAGGCCGGTGAAATGGTATATTTTTAGGTATTTATCTAGAAGTAGTGACATCTTAAGGCGAACACCAAGGATGAGAAAACAACCATACCGAATACTGAAAAATTAATTTAAATTTGTTCTTTTTTTAACAAGTAGGAAAAATTTTTAGCATTTGCAGAATGATTGTTACAGAGATTCTATTCCATGGAATGGTAGAAATTGAGAATGATGGACTTTAATTTATTTATTTTATTAAACTGGGTAAACATTTAAGTTTCAATATCATGCTATTGTAATTTATCATATATTTTATAATATATAAGGGATTTGAAGTCAGACTTTCACATGACCCCCAACTCTCCATGCCATTTGATATTGTTGGCCCACCTGATCACAGACATGTTGAAAAGATAAATAATCACCAATATACATATTTCATGCTAAACCAGCACTCATCAGTTGGTCCAGATTATCATCTCTACACATTTATACAATGAGTTTGAATCCCTTACATATATATCTATATATGCAGGTGTATATATATATATATATATGTATGGGGGTGTAATCCTGTACAGTATATTAATTTACATATATCTTTATATTATTTATTTTATGTATTTTATCTGATACAATTTTATAAATTATTTGTGTGTTGAATTATCTAGAAGTTTGGAGAATATTCACATTTTTATAATGTTGTATTTTAAAGTGTTATTCATTTCTTATCATGAGTTGTTTATTTATTTTAATGTATATGTTAATGCTGAATAAATTGAAAGTGGTATATATTGTTATTACTTATTTTAGACAATACTTTTATTAAACCAGAATTGGTGAATAATTTTTACATTATCAGTTTTGCACATCAATTAATTATTGTAATATTAATTAAGAGCTTATAGCAGTAGTCTATCTCTTGTTTTTATTGTACATTCTTATCTTAATCATTATTTATATTTTTACAAAAGATTGTGCTTTGTCCTTTCTCTCTCTATCTTGTGGATATTTATTTTGCTAGAATATAATTATAAAAAGATTGTGGATGTGTCTTTTTTAAAATTATAATATTTCCCTAAGTTATATATTTCATGTCTCATATTAAGCATGAAATGTTTTATTTAAGGCAATTATCATTTATTGTATTATATTTTTGATAGTTGATTTTCATTGTTCTTATGTTTAGAGTTGAAGTCCTAAATTTATTGCCTTCAAATGTAAGTGTTATATTTTAATTTCATGACATCACTTATTTTGCATTGTCTTATTTATCTTTAAATAATGTATGTATTGATTGTATCATGTATTTTTTTGTTTAAAACCATGATTTTATTTTTGGCAATTTATATTGTAGTTAGTTCTGAGGAATGCCATTTTCCTCTTTTGTTGAACCCTTTTAATATTCTGAGAGTAGATTCATGGTATGTAGGTCTATTTGCTGTACTTTGCCAGTATTATAAGATGTAAAACTGAAAAACATTTATTTTAAAAAGTAAAATTGTAATTTTGGACCTTAATAAATTATATACATTTCTTTCAGTATTTATTTCATCACTGGATTGGTAAGTCCTATTTAATATTTAAATATACTCATTTTGTGGCCAACACAATGGTATGAATGTATTGTTAAAATAGAGAACATATTGTTATAATGTTAATATAGAGAAAGGTTTTCATTGACCAGACAAGAGTAATAATTTTGATTATTATTTAATCTATCAATTTATTTTATTATTTCTGCAAACTTTAAAGTTGTATTTTTCCTCTGCATTGAATTATACAATAGAATGTGTAAAAATTTACTTTATGATATCATGCATCTCCAAAGTTGTTATCTGTTCAATCTCTTTATTGTTAACATAAATGTTTTTAATGTTAATTTTTATTTCATAGTCATTTTATCATATTCCACACATATTGTCCAAAAATCTTAATACAAAAAAATCTATTGAGCATTAAGAATATATAAACATATGAAATTCAATACAATAATCACATTGTTCAAATTGGTTTGTAGATGTTAAGAAAGCATTTAAGAAATAAATTACTCATTTTTTTAATTACCAAATGATCATTTTAATCACTTGCCTTCCTTAAAAGAAGACTTCTTTTGTGATAAATTATTTTTTTGTTCAGAATATTATATTGATTATACATCATAAGTGTAAATAATGAAATTATTTATCTCAAATCCATAAAGAAAGATTTAGTAGAAATTTTAGTCCTATAGTATCCTGAGTGGCCATAAAATTATTTATTCATTTATTATATCTCAATGTCATTCTGGTATATTATATTATTCCAAATTAAGGGTTTTTCATGTATTTATTTTAAGTAAAATATTAACTTTAATATTTATTATTATTAATAGTAGTAGTAGTATAAATCACTTTAATAAAACAATAATAATACTAGCATGTCATTAGAGAAATATGGATCTTATGGTAGTTTGAATATTTCACCATTTTAATATATTTGAGAATGATCCAGGGTTGGTATGTCTGCACATTTTGGTGATACAATACCTAATGGAGAGATTGGATTCCAGTGCCTGAAGCTAGCTATATGGACTTCTGCAGCATAAACAAAATGCCATACCTCATGTTCCAAAGACAGTAGCATATACTTCTGATTACAAACAATTTAGAAAAAGTATTGATGGGGAGCTTTGGATTTCCAAAGTCCCCAATGACGAAGCAATAAGAAAACATATATATGTAAACACCATATTAAAAAAAATCTATGCCAGCAGCATTATATCTCATTGATAAAATTAATACATTATATTCTAGTGCCTTAAAATGGTTTGAGTTCTGCACAATGATATGTTTAAACAAAGAATCATTAATCAAATTATAATGGATAATAACTCTTTAACTATTTCTAATAAAACTATTTTTAAATTTGATTCCCATCAATGTTTTTAGTAACAGAACTAACCCTCCAGTAAAATGGCAAGATGGGATGATAACAATTAAGGTTCACGATCTTATAAATGACAATTTAGGAAAACTTCAAATAATACAGTAACAGTGTGCATCTACAATAACATTTAGATAAAAAAACAAGAATAAAAATTTAAATATAAAAACCAACCTAGTGAGCGATTTCTGTTAAAATGAATTAAACTTTGTTAATAAATTTTCGATGAAGTCCCTGCTTCTTTGCCATTAAACAAATAAATTAAACCACTTATTATACTAATGAGGTTGAAAGATATTGGCATATTAATGCAATAGAATAAATTGTCTACATACATAAAATGAATAAGTTAAAATCTTTAATAGAGCTGCACAAAGTTATATAGAAGAATTTAAGCATGAAAGGTAAGTTAAATTTACACTAAAATAGTAGGGATTAAAGAGAGAAAGAGAGAGAGTTCAAGAGCATAATTAGCAGGAATTATACAATAATGCATTAAGGAATTCATAGTTTGATTACATATTATACAAATTTAAAGCAGCTCTTCATTAAGTGAGGTTACCTCAGTAAAGCACAGCCTAGTAGGTGGCAGTCTGGGACAGCACTCAGGTAGTCATCTAGAATGTTTGATTCCCAAAACAGGCAGCAGGCATACTATCTCCAAAAAAAGAGAGAAAGGTGCTGGATTCTCTCTATTCAAAATTTATAGTGCCGCTGGATTCCCTCTACTCGAAATTCATAAGCACCAAACTTGTCTTAACTTCTTAAAAAATTTAATGATCCCTAAAATCACTTTCTTGGTTCACTTTCTCTGAAAATTTACTTACTAACTGACTTTTTTTGTTCTGTGAGCTCTTTTGTACATTTTTTAATCTACCCAAAAATGCGATTTCATTTTCCCACAGCTATCCTTGTAACCTTAATACCAATTAGCAAAATGTTTAATTAATAAAAAAAGAATTTTAAAGATAAGGCTCAAAATACCTTTTAAGAAATTTCAGATTTTGTAGAGATTTATTAAAAATTGACAAAAGAATTCATTATAGTTTTAATTAAAATTTCGACTTTTTAATTTGCAAGAAATAATCTTACGTAAAGGGAATACATTACTTCCACTTAGCAACAATTGTAAAATATGTTGAACCTTTTTAGTTCCAAATATAATCAAAATATACATAGAAAAATAATATTATTTTCACCAATAAATATTACTAAATCATTGCTACATTCATATATATATATATATATATCACACTACCGTTTTGGTTTTTACTTAATCTTTTTATAGCTTTTATTTTAATTATTGTGCATGTTGTGTGCAAAAAAAAAAAAAACATATATATATATATATTGTAACGGGAGAAAGATCTTTGAGAATCGCATATACTGACCCCGGGGGCGCCACTAGTCCGAAAATACGAAAAAAAAAATTAACAGTATTTTCATATAATAAATATGATGTAGCTAGAATTATATGGAAAGGAGTTGCAATAGCAGGGTTAACATATGGTAATGATGCATTATATGTTAGTAAAAAGATATTAGATTATTTAGAAAAAGCTCAAAGGAAAGTAGGAAGAAATGCATTGGATGCAGAAGTATGGACAGCAAGGAAGACAATTCAAGGAGAAATGGGATGGTCAAGTTTTCATATGAGAGATGCAAAAAGTAAAATGAAAATGTTTGGTAGATTGCAGTTTATGATAATAAAAGAATAGCTAAAATAGTATTTAATTGGGTTATGAGTAAAGGGCAGGTAACAAGATGGGTGAGAAAGGTAATGTGGTATCCAAAAGATTTGGATAAAGAATTTATATCAGTATATTTGTACAAAAGATGGGATGATTGTGTTAAGAGGATTATTGAGTGTTATAGTAGTAAGGAATGGGATAAAAGAATAAATTTATTAATAAAGACTAGGGAGTTTGAGAAATGGAGAAATAGTATGGAGAGTAAAAAGAGTTTAAATATATATAGAAATAAACAGAATATTAGGTGTGAGTTAATATATGATAATAGTAAGGAAAGTAGTTTATTGTTTAAGGCTCGAACGGGATCTTTAGCTACAAAAGAATATACATGTAAATGGAAAAATGTGGGTGATTTATTTTGTAAATTATGTAAGGAAGGAATTGAAAATATTAGGCATTTGTTAATTGAATGTAAATGCTTGAAAACAGGAAGGGTACATATAATGAAGTTGTGGAAAAATAAATATGAAAAGAGTGATTATACAGAAAGTGAATTATTGGGTTTTATGCTGGGTTTGGGAAAAGATAAGGGGAATTTAGATATAAAGGTTATAGAGTTGACAAAAATTATGTTGTGGAAATGGGATAGAGCAGATTATGGGTAAATTTAGAGTGGGGAATGTAAAAGAAAGTGGCTAACAGGTTTATCTGGGCATAATTGCTGAGATATTCTTGACTTCGTTTAAGGAGAAGCCATAATACATCACATCACATCATCACATCACTACACATTCATTTTAGAGTGGACAGGATATGTGAATCAAAAGGCACCAAACTACACTCAGGGAGGAACAAGATATCTTAAATATTATTTAGACAGTTGAGAAATCAAAGCACAGAGACAAACGTCAGCCAAAGTAAGTTTAAACAATTTATTAATTTTATTAAAAGTTGTGCAATAGAGTGAAGACATCTAGCCATGAATATAAAAGTGACTTATGTTAACATACGCATATTTACCAGAGAGTGCACAAGAGTACGACAAACATGAAGGCATAAAACATTTTGGCAGCAAAATTATCTCACTTAAAATAGAAGAAATGGTTAGGAAAATATCTTCTTGCTGGCCAGTTGTAAAATTACAAAACAAACAACAACTTTAGCTTCCTGAATCAGGAATAATAAAACAGTTACTGTCCCGCCGGAAATCAACGTAACCAGCACGAACGTCCGAGCAGTAATATTCTAATTACTATTGTTAAAGCGCCGCAGGACTGCTGCGTGTAATACTACATTCAAAGTAAATGTGGTTGATCTCATAAGACAGCAAATGATATTTGATTATAATCTTATGTAATCCAGAAAGAAATGACTACTTTCAGACAACCCCAAAAAATAACTTAACAACTAGCCAGCAAAAAGATTTTGTTGTTTGCACAAACAGCGCAAACGAAACATGTTTAAAGATTCTTTATTATACAACTAAGGGCAGGTAAATAAATAAAGATTATGAAAACTGCCAATGAGTTTTGTAATAGTTAATGAAATAATCAGGTATATATTAAACATATAAAATACAATCACCTTATGCACCCCCTGATAAATGAAAATTGCAAACAAACTTGGAATCTTAAAACTAAGATTCCAAGACACACTTTAAATACTAGAAAAGAGTACATACAGATAATAAATAATTAAAAAAAAACAATTAATACCATTTTAAAATATATTTATCATTAGATTGAGTGGAGATTTAATTAAATGCAATTTATTTACCCTGGCTAGAATAGGAAAAAGTTTAGCTTACGGTAAGACAGAGTCCTAGTGATTTAGTGACGAGTGTGCACTTTTGATAATAGTTCATCTTTCTGGTCCTTTGACAGTGGCAAGGTAGAGGCAGTGTTTATTTTAAAAGTTCATGGCATGACTGAAGAAGAGCTGGTAGTTGTGGGTCCATCCTTTGTTTTAAATTAGCCAGACATTCTAATGATGGCAAAACTCACAGCAGTGGATTTTGACATCTTGCACAGCAATGAAGTTTGTCAATAATTATTTAAGTTTTTAGTAGGAATTAAACATCTGAACAGCTACTCACAATGGTATCTCTTTGCCTGCCATAATCCAAGTGTGTATCTAATAATGAATCTATTCTCTCTCCAAAAATTGGCGGGCTATCGTTGCCTCGCTACATTTCCCATGCAAAACTTTCATTAGTGTCCATTCTATATTCCAGGCAGGGCAAATATTAATTTCCCACTCAATCTAATTTAAGAATTCCAACCAGGGATAATTGAAACAAAAATGACAAATACAAAACTAAATCTCCGCTTTTTTTTAGAATTAACTTTAAAAATAATTACAATAAAAGCAACAGGAATATATAATTAGCAAGCTTCTCTGTTTTTACTCAAACTGATTAAAACAGACGGTGAAAGTAAACTATTTTACAATCAATTTTATAAACATTAAATAATCTATTTTAAAATATAAATGCGTATGTGTTTTAAATAATAATAAAAAAAAATTGAGCATTAGACATTTAATGAAAACGAAGTTGTTTTCCCTTTTTAATTTTAGTAATAAAACCATTGAATCGGAAATCAATCCGGCTCAACTGCCTCAACACATGATCAAAAAAAAAAAAAAACATTCCTGCAACTTTTTTTTTTAAACTATAAACATTTTAAAAACTACCCCTAGAAATTCGGCTGAACGCACTCATGAAAAACCAAAACAATATTTCATTTCTTACATTTATCCATTCTCATAAATCATTAACAATTTTTTTTGTCTGTTTTAAAACAATCTGCCCATTTGCTATAAGCCGAACCTTTAACTTTTGTCTGGTGGTTCTTTTACTCTTTTTATTTTTTTCTGAAATAAGTTCCTTTCCCTCTCTTATATATTACTGCCTAGAATTTATGATTTTGTCTCTTTCCCATTCTGTTTTGCTTTCTAGCGTATATACCTGAATCTTTTTCTTAACGAAACTTCCCAATTCTTCATCTTTTCCTACTTTATTTTTAGTCATATCAACACTAGTAAATGGCAACACTTCATTTCCCACAGACTTTTTATGTGCCTTGAATAAGATTGCTTTATAAATGGCTTTTATTTCTGTTTTAAAATCATATTCTGAAAACTTTTCCTTAGTTTTAAAACCCTGTTCACAACTAACAGTTATTTTACTCAACTCATTTTTAACCTCTTGAGGTAACTTATAACTGTCTCCAAGATTTTCTTTCTCCACCACACTATCTATCTCTCCCCACTCTCTACTTATTTCAAACTTTATTTCCACCCTCTCTGTCCTAGTACTATCCTGTGCTACTTCAATTTCTATATCTTTTACGACCATGCTTTCTACTTCTTGACTTTCTTCTACTCTTCCTGTCATTTCTCTTCTCATTTCTGCTCTCAGCCCCTCCAGTATTGTTTGTTGACTCTGTTTTATTTCTATATTTTGTTTTGTTATACTTTGTTTCATTTCCAGGAACTCTTGTTGTATTTCTTTCATCCAGGCTTGCTGACTTTGTTTCATTTCTATTAACAACTTCATCATCATCTGTGTCTTGCTCTCTTCTTTTTCTACTATCTGGGGGTATTTAAATGAAACAGGGCTCTCTTCCAAACCTGCCGCCCTGTCACCTTCTTCTTTACCTTCCATTTTTACACAAGGCTAACTCGCTATACTAACTTCTTTTTTTTTAACAAAAAATCTCAAAGCAAATAAAGCGCTATTTATTTATATGCAAGAAGAAAACAAACTATTTTTACTATTTTTAAATTCGAAAATTAACTCCGAACATTTTTTTTTAAACAACAACAACAAACAAAAAAACTTTATTTATTATTTATGTCATATGAAAAGGACGAACTACATATATTTAATTCTTCGAAAAAAAATTAACTCCGACAGACTTTTTTTTAGAAAATACGCTATTTATTGTTTATTTATTTATGTCATATGAAAAAGACGAAACCCCGTTCTACCAAACTGCTCCAACAATACATGCAATAATTAACAAAAATCGAACCTCTACTGACTAGATCTTGCCACTTACACCTGAAATCTTTCCCAACCGTCCAAACAAAATCTCACATGGGTTTGAAAACTCGGAAGCTCCACGTAATGCGCCAAAAATTACTATATATGTAACAGGAGAAAGATATTTGAGATTCGCATTTACTGACCCTGGTGGCGCCACTAGTCTGAAAATAGGAACTAGACATTTATTTTAGGGTGGACAGGATATGTGAATCAAAAGGCACTGAACGACACTCAGGGAGGAACAAGATATCTTAAATATTATTTAGACAGTTGAGAAATCAATGCACAAAGACAAACGTCAGCCAAAGTAAGTTTAAACAATTTATTAATTTTATTAAAAGTTGTGCAATAGAGTGAAGACATCTAGCCACGAATATAAAAGTGACTTGTGTTAACATACGCATATTTACCAGAGAGTGCTCAAGAGTATGACAAACATGAAGGCATAAAACATTTTGGCAGCAAAATTATCTCACTTAAAATAGAAGAAATGGTTAGGAAAATATCTTCTTGCTGGCCAGTTGTAAAATTACAAAACAAACAAAAACTTTAGCTTCCTGAATCAGGGATAATAAAACAGTTACTGTCCCACTGGAAATCAACGTAACCAGCGTGAACGTCCGAGCAGTAATATTCTAATTACAGTCATTAAAATGCCGCAGAACTGCTGCGCGTAATACTACATTCAAAGTAAACGTGGTTGTTCTCACTTACATGACATCAAAAGATATTTTATTACAATCTTACGTAATCCAGAAAGAAATGACTACTTTCAGATAATGTGAAGAAATAACTTAACAAATAGCCAGCAAAAAGATTTTGTTGTTTGCACAAACAGCAGAAATGAAACATGTTTAAAGATTCTTTATTTTACAACTAAGGGTAGGTAAATAAATAAAGATTACGAAAACTGCCAATGTGTTTTGTAATAGTTAATGAAGTAATCAGGTATATATTAAACATATAAAGTACAATTACCTTATGCACCCCCTGGTAAACGAAAATTGCAAACAAACTTGGAATCTTAAAACTAAGATTCCAAGACACACTTTAAATACTAGGAAAGAGTACATACAGATAATAAATGATTAAAAAACAATTAATACCATTTTAAAATATATTTATCATTAGATTGAGTGGAGATTTAATTAAACACAATTTATTTACCCTGGCTAGAATAGAAAAAAGTTTAGCTTACGGTAAGACAGAGTCCTAGTGATTTAGTGATGAGTGGGCACTTTTGATAATAGTTCATTTTTCAGGTCCTTTGACAGTGGAAAGGTAGAGGCAGTGTTTATTTTAAAGGTTCATGGCATGACTAAAGAAGAGCTGGTAGTCATGGGT
Organism: Epiperipatus broadwayi; assembly: GCA_028023455.1. NCBI lineage: Eukaryota > Metazoa > Onychophora > Udeonychophora > Euonychophora > Peripatidae > Epiperipatus > Epiperipatus broadwayi. The sequence goes on along the minus strand of JAQFVV010006307.1, from coordinate 3,948,604 downwards.
CCGTCCTTTGTTTTAAATTAGCCAGACATTCTAATGATGGCAAAACTCACAGCGGTGGTTTTTGACATCTTGCACAGCAACAAAGTTTGTCAATAATTATTTAAGTTTTTAGTAGGAATTAAACATCTGAACAGCTTCTCACAATGGTATCTCTTTGCCTGCCATAATCCAAGTGTGTATCTAATAATGAATTTCTTCTCTCTCAAAAATTGGTGGGCTATCATTGACTCGCTACATTTCAAGCGCAAAACTTTCATTAGTGTCCATTCTATATTCCAGGCAGGGCAAATATTAATTTCCTGCTCAATCTAATTTAAGAATTCCAACCAGGGATAATTGAAACAAAAACGACAAATACAAAACTAAATCTCCACTTTTTAGAATTAACTTTAAAAATAATTACAATAAAAGCAACAGGAATATATAATTAGCAAGCTTGCCTGTTTTTAATCAAATTGATTAAAACAGACAGTGAAAGTAAACTATTTTACAATCAATTTTATAAACATTAATTAATCTATTTTAAAATATAAATGTGTATGTGTTTTAAATAATAATAAAAAAAAATTGAGCATTAGACATTTAATGAAATCGAAGTTGTTTTCCTTTTTTAATTTTAGTAATAAAACCATTGAATCGGAAATCAATCCGGCTCAATATATATATATATATATATATATATATAAGGTCTGAATTATGGGCACCACAGGAGGTTACTATAGCTGGTGAAGCATGAAACTCGATGTGATTAGACATCAACTGCTTCATAATTCCCACTTAAAATGATCATAAAAAATCAATTAAAAATTACCTTAGTTTGAATCTACTATAATTTTGGTGAGAAAAACAGCTTTAATAATAAAGTGTGAAACTTTGCTCCCTATAGAAAAAACTGCCTCATTGTTTAGATCAAGTTTCTAGTACAGGAAAAACAATCTATCATTTCTTGCAACTTATTATTTTTTCATTAACTGAAATATTTGGTATAGGAATTCATAATGTGAGCATGTCTATTTGCATTTTCTGTTTTCAACTTTGTTTATCAAGGTTTTTTTTTACTTATTTATATTTGCCTGGTCTGCAGGAACATAAAGTTTTAAATGCCTTGCATTGTAAATCCCTTATTCTGGGGCTAGATTTCCATAGTCTACTGAGATTAGGAATTTTGTTATACCATCGACCATGGAAAATTGATTGCTTAGCATCATTCTCTATATTTCCGGTGGCATATCATTTTAGATGAGACATATAATGTGGCAGTCTGAATATTTGAATTTGGTTAGTGATTGAATTTTGCCACCTGGTGCTGGAAGAAATGAAAATGCATTTTCTGGAAAATGTTCTGGTATTTTTCAGTCATCAGGCAATGCAGGATGCCCCTTTGGTTTTTTTTCAATCCAGGAATGTTGCAGTAGAATGGCCTTGTACCCTTCAAATATTGTCAGCTGCTTCTGCAGCAATCACAACCAATCTTTAGCCATGGATTTTAAATAATGGCTAGCTATAGCCACTTGTTTAACATCAATTGCTTGGTGGAAAAAGAACAATTTCTGCAGACTTTCAAGGTGCTCTAAAGGACTCTCACCAAGTTCACTCTTAAAAGTTTATCTGTACCAAGGTGATATGAATGAGGACCCTTGGACGTCGGCTGCAGGTTCTACTTCTTTAAATTTGTACTGTTCATTGCTTTTGGTGATTCTTAATTTATTTTATTTTCGTCATTATTGTAATCAAGTTCTTGGTCAGATTTCAGGTCTCTTGTGGTTTGTGGTAATTTTATATTGGTCTCTACATTTATCAAAGGTTTCATAATTTTTTTGAGCTGAATCACCTCTTGTTTCAGCTCTTTTATGGTTTTTATTTTTTCATGTTGGACTACAGCCATCTTCTCTTCCCAGTATATTCAGTCTTCTCTCATTTCTTGTATGAAATCAATCATTTCTGCTGACCTGTCTGGGCTGGCTTCAGGAAGTTTTTTCTCATGGTTGGCTTCTGATCCTGGTTCATTTTGATCAGTGTTGTCCTTTTCCATTGACTTTGATGTCCCATCATCTTGATTGTTTCAGCTTTTTAATTCATGAATATCTCTTCTTAACTTGCTCATCACTTCCATATTCCTTCTCTGAAATTCTGCATTTCTTTCTTTTCAATCTCTACTTTTTTTATCAATTGTTGTAAGATTTACAAGATCCCCTGACCATTCAGGTTGGTATTGGATGCTTCACTCTTCTTTTCATACTTTGTGTGATAATTTGGCCATTTCTTTAAAATTTATTTCCAGGCTATCCGGTTCCAATGAATCAAACATGCTGGATGCTGATTGGTCATCTGATCTTTCTTCTATTCTGACTTCCTCTCCTGGGCTTTCTTCACCACTAATCTTTTTTTTAAGTATTGTCACTTATAATTATCCCTGTGAAATACAGTTTGCATTTGTTCTTCTTTTCTTATTTTATGCAGGATATGCATCTCTCTCCCCCTTTACTCAACTGCCTTATTTCTGACATCTTTTCTTTGTTGCTGCTGACTACTGCTTAATAATGAAAAAAATAAAATTTATCATAATATGTTTGGATACGATCTATTGTAATTCAAAAGCCTTACTGCTTGACTTTTGGTTGTTTTTCTGCACCTATAATAGACTCTTACAAAAAACATGATTAGTTATTTGTTTCAGCAATATTATATATGTTTGCTCATTGCAATATATATGGCATAACAGTGGAAAATAATTTTACTCTCCCTTAACCCCTAACATCCTGGTTTGAACTCATTTTGATATATTTTTTAATTATTACTACCTGTTGGCACATTTATATTATGGCACAGGCCAACAGTAAATAAAAAAATTCAAACGTTTACATCTGGGCTACTCAACTTCTGAATATTAATAAATATTTGCTACACATTATTAATTCTTATTACATACATAATGTACAGAAAATACATTAAACATGAAGTACATCTTGTTATAATTTCAAGGTTTATAACTTATGAGTGAAGTACATGGTTTTAATTTTAAGACATTTTTATTTTCACATATATAACATAAGAAACACATTTTATATGGTTATTATACCAGATACAGAAAAAAATTGCACTTATAATTGTAATACATGGGTATTATTTTTTTATAAAAAAAAACAACAAGATTTTCACAAGTGTAGTCTCCAGCCAAGACCGGAAAGAATAAAAAAATCTACATAGATATTTTTATTTAACAAGATAAAAAACTTTATATCATGACTCAGGTATGTTGGTTTATATATCGATGTCTCACATTGGAAAGCCAAGCCCAGGAAAAAAAAACCTGTACCAATTGAAACCATCTGTTCACTCAACAAGACTGAAAATCCAAGCAAAATTACCTTGAATCCAATCATGCTGAAGATGCACAGGTATGGAACAATCTGAATTCTAACCTACTTGCTTATTATTTGAGTCTCTGACCCTATGAATAACAATTCTGATGATACTGCATAATTATTTTAATTCCAGGACCAGAAACACAGTGATAGAGCATTAGGTCAAACTGATGATGATGATCAAGACAAAAGTCACACATGAATTATATTTATTACAGTTATTTTGTTAATCATAGTTACTAATTCAAAGAAAATAATAATTCAAAAACCAGGATTTACGTGTTATATAAATTTAATAATAATAATAATAATAATAATAATAATAATAATAATAATAATAATAATAATAATAATAATAATAATAATAATAATAATAATAATAATAATAATAATAATAATAATAATAATAATAATAAAAAATAATAATAATATTATTACACAAAGAAATTTCATGCTTGGTAGAACGTTAAACTCTTTACAAAATTTCGGAAATTGTTTTATATAATCCCCTTTATGTTAATTATTCAATAGACATATTTTTTACTGAACTTGTGCAGACATGAACGTGACAATTTACAAATATTTACAAACATAACATTGTGAATGCATAAAACAATTTACAAGATCGGAACAAATTCGAATTACAGAAAGATGCTTGAAATGTTAATATTAATCATTTTGACAAATAAATGTAAATATACGGTCTCAATCATTTATTTACAATCTTAAAATTCATTATATATGTTTGATATGCATTGTTTGGACATAGCGACTTTAGAATAAATATACAAGAAACAAACAATGCATTACATTGACAGGGAGAGGTAACATATATAATCATTAACGTTTTATAGAGTATATATATATATATATATTGATTTACATATATGGGAATCGATTAATATTTTAAAAGAATGCAGATTAAAAACAGCATATTGACTAATTAGCACGTTGGCACATTTCATGAATGAATCATTTTCCAACACTTCATTGCGACTAACGAAAAGTCACACAGGAATAAATCAATTTAATAGTGATATTAGCATGTCATTAAAGAAATATAGTGCTTATAGTATTTTGAATACTTCACCATTTTAACATATTTGAGAATGAATCAAGGTTGATATGTCCACACATTTTTGCAGAATGATACCTATAAGAGAGGTTGGGTTCCAATGGCCAGACCCAGCTGTATGGATTTCTGCAGCACAATCAAAATCCCATACCTCACATTCCATAGACAGTGGCATATATTTCTGATTATGAATGATTTAGAGAAAGTGTTGATGGGGAGAATCGGACTTCCGAAGTCCCCAATGACAAAGCAATAAGAAAACACATATAAATATCATAAGATAAAAAAAAATGTATGCCAGCAGTATTGTACCTCAGTGATAAAATTAGTACATTATATTCTAGTACTCTAAAATAGTTTGACCTCTGGCAATGATATGTTTAAACAAAGAATCATTAATCAAATTATAATGAATGATAACTCTTTAACTATTTCTAATAAAATTATTCTTAAATTCGATTGCCATCAATGTTTTTAGTAACAGAACTAACTTTCTGGGCAAATGGCAAGACGGAATGATAACAATTAAGGTTCGTGATCTTTTAAATGACAATTTAGGAATAACTTCAAATAATAAATTTAACAGTATGTACCCACAATAATATTTACATAAGAAAACAAGAATAAAAGATTTAAATATAAAAACCAACCTAGCGAGAGATTTTTGTTAAAATTAATAAAACTTTGTTAATAAATTTCGATGAAGCCCCTGCTTCTTTCCCAATAAACAAATAAAATAAACCACTTATTAGTCTTCTAAGGTTACACAAAATGAATAAGTTAAAATCTCTAATGGAGGTGCACAAAGTTATATACAAGAATTACACTAAAATAGTAGGAATTACAGAGAGAGAGAGGTCAAGAGCAAAATTAGCAGGAATTATACACTAATACATTAAGGATGCCATAATTTCATTACATATTATACAAATTTAAAGCAGTTTTTTCATTAAGTGCGGTTATCTCAGGAAAGCACAGCATAGCAGGCAGCAATCAAAGACATCTCTCAGATAGTCATCTAGAACACTTGGTCCCTGAATAGGCAACAGGCAAGCAGTCTCTAAGAAAAGGAGAGAAAGGTGCTGGATTCCTTCTACTCAAAGTTTATAGTGTTGAACTTGTCTAACTTCTTAAAATTTAATGATATCTAAAATCAATTTCTTGGATCACTTCTCTGAAAATTTACTTAATGACTCAAAATTGAATTACTGACTGAAAATGTACTTACTAACTGACTTCTTTTTTTTCTTTGGGCTCTTTTATACATTTTTAATTCCCCCAATAATGCGATTTTATTTGCCTACAGCTTTTCCTGTAATCTTAATTCTAATTAGTAAAATATTTAATTAGTAAAAAAAAAAAATTTAAGATAAGGCTCAAAATATCTTTAAAGATATTTCAAATTTTGTATAGATTTACTAAAAATTGACAAAAGGATTCATTATAGTTTTAATTAAAATTTTTGACTTTTAATTTGCAAGAAATAATCTTATATAAAAAGAATAGATTACTTTCATTTAGCAACTGTTCTAAAATATGTTGAACCTGTTTAATTCCAAATACAATTAAATATATATATATATATATATATATATATATATATATATATATATATATATATATAAATTGTATAATTTTCAGCAATAAATATTACAAAATCATTGCTATGTTCATATATATATATATATAATATTAGTATTCGATGTCTGTATTTTTAAAGCAATATACGTAATTATATAACTGAATATTTGTAAATACAGTAACTAAATAATTAAAAATTTTATCCACTTAGGAGTGCGTTGACTTACTGAGATAATCGAGATCGCTCCTAAGTGGATATTTTTTTTAATTATTTAGTTACTGTATTTACAAATATTCAGTTTTATATATATATATATATATATTCTAACCTGGTCTTGTGCATCCTCACTTCAGAATAGTATATGATATAAAATAAAACAGGTTCTATCTCAGTTAATAATTAATAAATAAAATATTCAGCATTAAAATTAAAATGTTTCACTAGCTCAAATTTAAAATACGAATAAGGTTCAGTTTATAAAAATAAATTAAATAAATATTTAATATTTTCATGAGACTTGAAGTGAAAATACAGGTGACAAGATAGATTACATTGAGCCAATATCCCACAGGATACTACCTCAATGGCATAGAAAAATTATCCCCCCTTATTACTATTTCAAATAACAAACTCATAGTATTCTTAGACTTTAATAACTTCTACTCACTAAGATTAAACTAATAATTAAATCTTAATCTCCTATTTGTAATAATCTAGCTCAATAAAAATCTCAGGTTTATAAATTGTTCTAAGTTAATAAAAAACTACGATAGTAAAATATGAGAAGGGATTTTATATCATAATCTACTACTAAATTAATAATAATAAAGTAATAATAACAATAATCATTGTTTAACTAATTTTGGATATCTTTTCTTTTCGTTATATTTTTATTACCATAATAAAATAAAATAATTTAATATAATCTTTTATCTTCATGTAATAAATATGTGGTAGCATTTTAATAATCTGACAAACAAAAGGTTGTGTGGTAACTGATAGCATGTAATTCAATATACTATTGTGATAACTTATTTATGTCCAATAGAACAATGTAAAATTATGATAGTTTAATTAAATGAATACCAATAAATATTTAAATTCTTAAATAATTCTCTATTTATCTTTTTGTGCAAATTTATATATTTGTTTCAATTGTTATGAATATATCTTGATTTCATGCAGTGAAGTGAAGAAATAAACAATCAAGACACAAATTTTTTGAAAAACAAATTTTAACAAAGTTTATTAACAACAACAAATAAAATAAACAATTTATGTACATTATTTACAATGGATATCCTTATTTTATTCTTACATTTTTATCTACTAAGTTATATAAAAATAATTTATAGTTTAGTTATATCTTTATTTAGACTTAAGACAAAATAAAAAAAAATGTTACCATTTGGTTTCTCATTATGGTTAATTTATTACAAATATATTTACTTATTTTGTTAGCAAAATATTTCATCCTTAATATTATTAAACTATCTTATTTTTAAAACATTCATAGGAAAACATTCTACAGAAAACAAAATTAACTTTATAATGAGTATGGATTTCTCAAAATATAAAAAAAAATTTCATCTTGCAAAGTCAAAGATGTTACATAAAATATTCATCCAAAATTCAGTACTAGATTTTAGTGTTTTATCACACGATGTTTACTAATCATAATATATTCTTATTTAGCCTTACTTTAGTATGATATAAGTGTAATAATCAATATATTCCTGTTATTCAATAAACAAAAAAAATATACTATGCATATTGTTTATATAATTTACTTTGTACTATTGTATTTTAAAAATATGCAATACTTATTTTTTTTAAGAGAAAAATAAGTATTGCATTCAAAAATAATTAACATTTTAAAGAAAATATCTTGTTTAGATAATCCATTCTAAAATTTATATTTCATTTCCGAAATAAATTCAAAAATATATTCTATGATTCTTTCCTTTCCTTAGCATATATTGGACCTTCAATTTTAAGTTATAAAATTAAGTTCCTTATAAGCAAATAAACCAATCTTATACAAAAAACGATAGCATAACCTAAGTTCTAAATTATTTATCATTTCTTTTCAAAATATCTTACTGAACGATGCAGTTACATGAAATAAAGATAGCAAAACAGATATATAGGATTTAAGGAAGAAAGCTAGAGTATCACTCATAACATATCTCAAAAATCTTGGCACAGTGCATTACAAGAAAGAGGTATGACCTTTACCTGTCTAATAACCTCTAATACATGAATGATGTTAAAGCTATTTCTTCAGCTTTATTAGAACATCAAATATTTAAAGAAATATAAAACACTGTCCAAATAAAATGTGTACCAGTCATAGGGCTTTGTTAACTATGCTGATATCCACACAAAGACTAAATATTATTTCTATTCCTTATATCCTATTTCTTAAAAAAACATCATCTTGGTTTCCTGTTCGCCAAGTACTTCCAAGCCACTATCTCAACATTATTTCTCAAGATTTTCCACATCTTACATCAATTATCTGCATTTACAAAAGAGTAAATAAAATTCATTGATAATTAAAACAATTTCACTGTTCCACAAGAAAAGTTTGTCCACTTCATCATTCTGTATGTTTAATCATATACAGTCCAACTAGACAACATTTGAATATCCAATAACATGAAAAGTTTTAAAAGAATCACACAATTATTTGTTATTATGTTGGATTATATCATTAATATAAAAAAATTGTCATATGCATATTTTCAAATAAATCCTATCTCATAATGTTTTTTTTAAATACGTTGTATAAAATGCATTACATATAATTAAAAAAAAAAAAACTTTTACACTTCATTCTTACGATTCATAGATGATCTAAAGAAAACAAAAAAATATACATTATAAATTATTAATAGTTATTACTACTACCAAAATAACCTTTATCTGGTCATCATATTCAGTAGGCTACTTCCATCCACTGGATATAAAAAACATCGCATACATAAACGAAAATATACATCCATACACTTTATTTTAAAATATATTCTTATCTAAATTATTAGATTATTATATTATAAAGTTCTTATATTAATAAATTAATGTTTTTATGTTTTCCTAACCTTATAAAATAAAAAAAAATTACATTTAAACTAGGTTAATAAAATAAAAGGAATCAAAACTATAATTCCATATTTTCTTGACAATAGTTCCTGGTAAGTCTAAAATGTTTATTATTTTCTCTAGAGTTTTAAAATGTTCTCCTCCAAGCATGTTAAAGTTTAAAAATAAAAATAAATATTAATCCATTTAGTAAAATTTATACAAAATAATCCTTGGTTTTAGTATTTAGGACGATAATTATTAAATCATAATATTAATTAATCCCGTGAAATTTCTTCAATATTCTCTGCTGGCGTATCTGATGCATCACTCCATCTAGCTTAACTTTAAAAATATTTGGTAAACTTTTTTTTACAATATTTCCACGGATTCATTTTTAATCAACTATGTGTTCACTTTTTTTTATATAAGTTTCCAACCTTAATAAATTTAAACTTTCGTTTGGTATTTTTATATAAATCACTTTAAAAAAAAAACTTCAAGTACTTTTAAACAAATTGTTTTCTAAATACATTTTAAACAATTCTAAGACTGGAGGTTTTAATAGCAAAAAAACGCTTCAGTAACATTTTCTCCTGGGTTCTTTCTTTAATTCTTGAAAATATTTTTAAAAATGTTACCTTCAGAAAGGATATAACATTTTACTCCTTTGGATATAATATTATATAAAACGATTCATAAGATATAATTGTCTTATTACTATTTTTTAAAAAATAAATCTTGAATAAGCTTATAAATAATATGTTTCAATACATTTTTTTTTTAGACGGCAAATATATTTCCATTGTATCACTATAATGTCTGTACTATGATTTTTATGCACTAGGATAGTTCTCCAGTGAAGCACTAATAAAGCTGTATCAAAATATTCCAAAAACATTTTTATATTATTAGAATATATATCCATTTCATTCCACAGTATATCCATCTTTTCATTGCAAAGTTTAGCTCAAATTTCAGATAAAATAATCCTGGTAAGTACTTTAAAAAACTAGCAAATCATTTTCACAAATTTCCCAAATATATATATATTTATATAATATATAAATATATATATATAATATTATATATTATATTATATATATATATATATATATATATATATATATTTTAAACTCTTTTGCAAACTACTTTTAAAAATATCAATTAATTTTTTTTTTTTTTGCAAATAAAACTATAAGAAAGTATTAAAATTGACTAAAATAAAAATTTTGAAAATACTATCTCTTTGATAGCTGCTAATATACCTTTTCTCTGGTTTCAATCCATTATTAATCTCCCCTGATACCCCCGTGCAATTCATATTTATAGTCTGTAAGAATACCTTATCCTATTGGTTGATTTTTATTTTTAGCTTGAGAACAAATTTACATATTTTCAATTTTTTTTACAGAATTGAATCTTTAAAATAAAAATTTATGACGTTAATAACTCAAAATATTATTTAAAATATTACTTTTAAATCAATTATTACTTTATCAAAATTATTTAATCATTTAAAATAACTTTTAAAATAACATTTTAATATTTATTCCACTCTTAATATTCAATTTATCTAGTTTTATTTAAACAAAACATTTAATTTTTATTATATCTGTATTCGTCTTTATTACATTACTTAAAACATTACATACAATAGTTAACTTAATATTTATTATTTTTGCTTTTATGATAGATGATAATTCCATCCAATTCTATAATGCAATCTTTTAAAATATTTTAAACTTTGTTATTAATTCAAACAAGCAGTGTGTTATGTAAATATATATAGTCACATGAATAATAACACTTTGACAGACGATTTTTAATCTATTTCCCAGATTTATAAAATTGCTAGACTTAGATATGATATTAAATAAAATAATTGTAAAAATTTGGAAAAATAATTTAAAATATAGAATTAAATACAATTTTCACCATCATAAAGTTCATTTTTAAAAATATACGATATTAATTTTGATTATTAAACATAGTTTATAAATTTAAATACTGTATAACATTTATTTATCTATATGTTTAAGACTATTAAAATTGAGCTTATTAAATATACTTTTAATATTTATAGCTGTGTTATTTAATATGGCCAGCTTTTATAACCATATGCAACAATATTTAAAGCTTTACATAACTATTTTTAAATGATTCGCTATAATTTTATATACTACGTATTTTCTTTAGCTTCAAATTGTACTTTATATTATAATTGACAAACTATAATTAACATATTAAAAAAAAACATATTCTAAAATTTAACCTATAGAAAAGGGCACAATATATATATATTTATATATATGAAAAACAAAAACAAGTTAAAAACTTACTAATGCTTAAATTTATGTCAACAGATGGCATTCTACCAAAAACACTGTCAAGCGTATGTTTACATAAACTTCAGAGCATGCACTCACTATCTCTAAATCATGATCTGAAAGGGGAATTAAAGTTAGATATAGTGAAATGCATGGTCTGACGTTTATGTAAACATACGCTTAACAGTGTTTTTGGTAGAACGCCATCTGTTGTATATATATATATATATATATATTAAATGTCCAAGTCTCAGATCCATAAGTAAGAACTGGTAAAACACATTTGTTAAAACCCTTCCTTTTCAAACACATAGGCATATTTCCTTTTAGTATCAAGTTATTTCTACCAAAAACACTCCAATCAAGTTTAATTCTATGATTAATTTCCTCCATTATGTTTCCATCTGTATTAATAATCTGACCAAGGTATTTGTAACTATTAATTTATTCTAATTCATCATAATCAATCTTTATTTTCATATTTTGAGCAAATCAATTAAATATTACTTTAGTCTTTTTAACATTTATCTTTAGTCCTACTTTCCTACTTTCATCTGATAACTCCTGCAACATTTCCTGCAGCTCTAAAGTATTATTTGCAAAAATAACTACATCATCTTCAAAATCTAAATGACTTAAATAATCTCCATTTACATTCACTCCTTTAGTTTCCCATTTTAATCCACAAAATACTTCTTGCAGCAATGCTGTAAAAAGTTTTGGAGATATGGAGTCACCTTGTTTTTTTCTTCAATGTTGACTTTTCCAGTATCATTATGTAATCTAATTGTTTCTGTTGCATTTTTATAAATATTCTTTAAAATAAGATAAATATCCTGGCTCTATACCTTGGTGATCCAATGCTTTAATCACTGAAAAAAATGTTTATAGAATCAAATGCCTTTTCATAATCCACAAATCCAAATCACAATGACAACTCATATTCATTTGTCTTTTCTATAACTTCCCTCAATACCTGGATATGATCTACTGTACTGAAACCACTTTTAAAATCCAGCTTGTTCTTTTGGTTGGTGGAAATCTAATGTTCTCATAGATGAGTTGTAATTATCTTGGTAAAAATTTTATACAACACTGATAAACAGCTGAGAGAATTTCTAATATCTTTTTTATCACTTTTTAATTAAATATTATTATTATTATGCTTCTTCCAATCATTCAGTGCACTCTTTATTATTTAGAAATTTTGTATATAACTTTGTTAAAAAATGTCCCATTTCTACCTGCTTCTTTTAATACAGTCAATTATAATCCCATCATTACCTAGCTTTTCCTTTCTTTCTACATTTAATTGTGTCTCACTTCTTCATTTAAAATTCTGGGCAATTTGGAAGATATAATAGATATAGGATGTACTTGTTCTTTATTACTATATAATTCTTGATAAAAATATTCTACCAATTTCATGATGTCATCTCTCTCTTTTTAAGTAATAATTCCTTCTTTTTCTTATTGCAGATATAAATTTCCTACCAATACCAAAATGTTGTTTAACATTCTTGAGACTTTTATTTTCTTGTACAGCTTTCCTTGTTGGTTCACAGTTATACTTATATCATTTTCTAACTCTTTTCCACCATATTTATAAAATTCGAGATATCCAATCCTTTTTAATGCATCATTTTTGTATATCTTCATATTCCTGCTTTCCTTCATAAATTCTATAGTCTCAGTAGAAATTTTATTGGTCAATTGCTGCCTTTTTCCTACCAGCTATCTTTGTTGAAGTTTTTAAAAGTGTATCAGTTATTTTCATATTAATTTTATTCAAATCTGAATCATTATTTAAATCTACTAATACTTGAAACCGATTTGTAAGTTCTAATTTAAATTCATGTGAATGTTTCTGAAGATTAGAATATCATCTGTAAATATTGTTTTTTCTTAATATATGTTGGGAGTAACAAGAGAAGAGATCGAAAATGCAACTTATGGGTAAGAGAACAAAAACGTGTTACTGACCTCATTGAAAAAATTAAAAAGTTTGAAGTGGAATTGGGCTGGACATATTGTTAGAAAAGATGAAAAATAATAGACAATTGAAATTTTAAACTGGATTCCAAGAGATTGCACAAGACCCAGAAAGAGACCACATTTGAGATGAATGGATGAAATAAGATAGAGTGCAGGGGGTGATGTGGATAAGAAGTGGCTAAAGATCGGAGAAGATGGATTAAACTTGGAGAGTCCTTCATCCTGCAGTGGATTGATAATAGTTGATGATATATATATAGAGCTGATATTTTAAGTCAGCTCTATATATATAAGCTCACATATTTATAATTTGTCATAAATATTTTTTGAAGTTAAATAGTTTGTAAAGATGAAAAAAGAATTAATTAACAAATGGTTTTGATTTAATGGAAAGGGTAAAAATTTTGAACTTTTATTTTGAAATAAACAAATAAAATTGAATATAATTTTAAAAAAAAAAAAAAAATGTTAAAAGTGTTTAATTAAAGGGAGAAAAATTCGAGAGATAAAAAGGGTTGGGAAAAGAAAAAAAATTAGATTCTTGGTAGTAATTATACTCTATTGTTGAAACTTTCACAAAATAAAATATTTGGTTAGTAATTGCTATTACGCTAATTAAAAAAAAAAGATAAGAAAGAGTGGAGATAATATCGCTTTTAGAGAGATCAGTTGACTTGACTTTAGGGACCAGCAAGGACAATAAAGAAAGCAGCTGTGTTTGAACAATAAAAATATTATTATTGAAATTTAATTTTATGGACTCTTGTCAAATGTCATAAGCTAAAGTTATCACAACCTTCCCCTTTGGGGAATTGACCGCCACTCTATCTGAATGAAGCTATCGAGAGAGTTATGGAATGGAAGAAAGCGGATATTGTAACTGGACAACTAAATGAACACTCATGGAAGTCCATGTACAAGGACAAAGGCACGACCAATGGAATGTAAAACCTATGAAAGTCAGGCCACTCCGCTCTGATCGATCAGGGTAATTATAAACTTTTAATTAATGAGAACTCTAAGTAAAGCGTAATAGAACTTTATCTTTAATTTAATTTTCATTTATTATGTTTATTATGAATGTTTCAACAATAGAGGGGGGAAAATAAATTTGTTTAATATTGCAATCTATTAATGTTAATTTTCGTTCAATATTTTTTTGAAATATTGGAATAACTGTATTTTAAATTATTTAATATCTATTCGATCTAGAGAGTAACAACAGGGTGGGGGTATATAAGTGTATCGCTAAGTAACAGAGAACCTTGGGGCATTACCTTTTGGTTAGTAGAAAATAAGGAAAAGAATTGAAAGTATAAGAAAAGCAGAAAGACACTTATATGTTCATTGTAAGATTTTTGCAATTTATTTATTTACCAAAGAAAGTGGAGTTTAAAAATAAACTTCGGGAAAGATTAAAAATGCTATAAGTCGTCTTATATACACATCTGCTAAATGTCGCAGTATTAGGTGTAGGCGTGAGTAAATCTATGGTAAAATATTTGGGGGGAGGCATAATTAGAAAGTCAACAGAGGGAAAATCAGAAATTGTAAGTCAGTTCTTTCTGGATCAGATAGAATTATAAGGTTATTAATAATAAATAGTAGTAAAAGAAATTAAAAGTTTTTCGTCCAACGTATTCTTGGATTCTTGAATTATTTATAATAATTAGTTAGTGTTCTTAAAGGAAAACCCCTGTGAGATTCAAAGTTTATAATCAGTGAATCATCATTCGAAAATAAATAAAGACCAGGTTTATGTAAAGTTACGTGACCAGGTTCCAAAGAGAGAAATCCTTGGTGGCGCCCTTGATGACGATTCTAATAACTAAAATTCAGTTAGTAGGGGAAAGAAAAAGTTGTCGTGTCGCTGAGAGAGTGAGGGAAAAGGGTAGAAAATAGACCACTTTAGCGTGTCCGGGCTCATTAACAGAGTGAAACACCCAGAGACCAGAGTTTTAAAAAAAAAAAAAATTTAGTAAGGTTGGTGGATTTCAGATGGTGGTGGTATGTCAGTATTCGTAGGGAGGGTTATGAGTTCGAATATAAAATTAAAACAAAAATAAAATATGATTGAGGACAAGTAGCATGGAAAGCCGGTGGTAACATTTAAAACAGATGGTGCCAGTTACAAGAAATATTGAGAGCTATCGCTGAGCTCAAAGAAATTGTAATGGAAGATCGTAAAGAAATAAAAGAAATGAAAGGCATGATACAAGAATTGGAGGAAAGATGTGAATGAATTAAAGAGAGAGGGAAAAGAATAGGAACAATGAAAAAAAGAAGTCATAGACCCAGCGGACTATGGAAAGTCAGTAAAAAGGAAGAAAAAAGACAGAAAACGAAGAAACAGAGCAGTTTTGGAAACTAAAGAAATCCCTGAACAGAAGGCTATACAAATAAACCCAGGAGAAAGAGGGTAATGGGAAAGCAACTGAATCTGGGGAGAAGAAGAGTTCGATAGGGTCAAGTTAGGCGAAATTTATACACATAAAAACATTTAAAGGGGGAAAAGGGGAGGAGGGCACTTTTTGACTACTTGGACAGTCAGGGAATTTTTCTCGATGAAGTCAAAAGAAAAAGAGAAGATCATAATAACGAGCTATTTGAGTGGTTCCGCTAGGGGAATGGTGGAAGAGTAGTGAAATTACAAACCCCCCACATTCCAAGGAATATCGAACTATGATTTTGTGAGGGTTTTGGAGCATGGAGAAACAAGAAACCATACGTATGGAAGATATGAGAAAAGTATAAAGCGGACAAAAAGTCCTGTGGTCAGTTTTTCCAACATCAAGTGGCAAAATTGAGAGACCCTTGCGAGCATATCCGATGGATCAATTCCAGATAGTGCGAACTATCAGATTACTCCTTCTAGTCAGGTTTGCAACGTGATTGGCGGAAACAACTCGTTATCCATTGAGGAAGCATTAGAAAGTATTACAAGATATAGAATGGGAGGACCACGGGGTAGGGTGGAGAAAGTAAAGTTAGATGGAGAACTTGGAATGAGCCTGAGATTACGAGTATTAGTATAACCCCAAGAAAGATTTGGGACAAGTCACCGCGGGGCAATTAAAGTTGGTTTTTTTAATTAGTTTTTTTTTTATGACAAATGGGGAACATGAGCCCCTGATATTTTAAGTCCAGCTCATATATATAAGCTCACATATTTATAATTTGTCATAAATATTTTTGAAGTTAACTAGTTTGTAAAATGAAAAAAAAGAATTAATTAACAAATGGTTTTGATTTAATGGAAAGGGTAAAAATTTTGAACTTTTATTTTGAAATAAACAAATAAAATTGAATATAATTTATTAAAAAAAAAATGTTAAAAGTGTTTAATTAAAGGGAGAAAATTGAGAGATAAAGGGTGGGGAAAAGAAAACAAAATTAGATTCTTGGTAGTAATTATACTCTATTGTTGAAACTTTCACAAGTAAAAATATTTGGATGTGCATTGCTATTATGCTAATTAAAAAAAAAAGATAAGAAGAGTGGAGATAAGATGGCTTTTAAGAGATCAGTTGACTTGACTTTAGGAACGACAAGGGACAATAAAGAAGGCAGCCGTGTTTCGAACAATAAAAATTATTATTATTGAAATTTAGTTCAGGACTCTTGTCAAATGTATAGCGGCCAAAGTTATCACAATCCTTCCCCTTTGGGGGAATTGGTCCTTCACTCCATCTGAATGGAAGCTATCCAGAAAGTTGGAATGGAAGAAATGGATATTGCTAGCCGGACAACTAAAGTAACACTCTTAGATTAGCATGTACAAGGACAAGTACGACCAATGGAATGATAAAACCTATGAAAATCAGGCCACTCCGCTGATCGATCAGGGTGGTTTTTAACTTTTTAATTAATGAGAACTCTAAGTAAAAGCGTAATAGAACTTTATCTTTAATTTAATTTCTTGTTTTATTATGTTTATTACAGAATGTTTCAACAATAGAGGGGGTAAAATAAATTTGTTTAATATTCAATCTATTAATGTTAATTTCTAGTTCAATATTTTTTGAAATATTGGAATACTATATTTTAAATTATTTAATATGTCGATCTAGTAGAGTAACAACAGGGTGGGGGGTATAAAAGTGGGTGCCAAGTAACAGAGAACCTTGGGGCGTTGCACTCGTTTGTTAGTAGAAA